>CAHIKZ030004884.1:1060000-1630000 GCA_903632075.3 Acanthosepion pharaonis
TGGGTTCTTTCTTCCACGGCCTTATTTAACTGCCTTAACATTTTGATGATCTGACTGATCAATGGCTGCAACTTTTCATTATGAAGGTACCAGGTTGGCAATTTTCCAGTTGCTGTATTATAGTAGAGAGCTTGGACTCTGGTAGTGCTTAGAGAGGCTGCTCTGATCAATAGTTACATCATATCAAGATATTAGTAAGTGGCATGTTGCACATGGTGCCCCTGCATGTATTTCTGGTGGGTAACCCTGAAGCTACATTATGCTTTATTCTTAGCCACCTTCTAGTCAGTTTGTACTGCTATAGATGATTGTGATAATTATTTGGGCCTTTTTCTTCTTAAGACAAAATCTTATGGCTGATACAATGAAAAGAAATACGAGAAAACCAGTAAACATAAAATCATCTACCCACCTTTCCACAATATTCATGGTATCCATTCCAATTTATGTAGTGTAAAATCTTTTCTCTTGTCTCCAAATATCTTTGCAATTTGTGAAAGTAATTTAAATTCATCTGTTGCTACTAATGAATTAACTGTTTCAATCTATCTTCCTCATTGTCCAAAATATTCTAAGATACATATGCATGGCCTTGATGTTTATATCTGGGAAAATCTTCCAATGCCAATGGAATCATTTCTTGAGTCCCCAAATGATTTTTTCATGTGCTTTTGATTTTTGTTATTGCACTCTATTAGTTATCTCTTTTAACTTTATCACTCTCCTCCTTCTCAGGACTGCAATATATTAGACAAAATTTCTAACAGTATAGAAATATCTCTACATTCATCTGAAAACATTTTTGTGTTTTGGTGATTTTAATGTTAAGTGGCTAAAGCATTCTGATGTTGCCAGTATTCAAACTTACAAATTTTTCCATTGATCAGTTTCTTAGTCAAATAGTGGATTTTCCTACTCTTTCCCCTAGTAAATCTGATCAACATACTTCTTAACAGGATTTGTTCCCTACCTCTTCTCTCTTATCAAGCATCACAACTCTATCCTCTTGGCAATTCGGATCACGCTGTAGTATATGTTAATATTTCTTTTAAGTTATTTATTAGGCAAAAACCTCCTATTCACAAGAAAACCATATTGATTGAGATTCATTTTGTGACTTTCTTCAAGACACCTTCTGGGTTGAGATTCTTAACCTCCCTAATGAGAATTGTGGCACAGAAGTTTCTTCTTGGATAAAAGCTAGCATTAATGCTTTTATACCTTCTCAGAAATACCAGGTGAAACCACAATCTTTTCCATGGTTCACATCTGCCTTGTTCAGTCACTTAAGTCCACAGGAATCACTTTTTCTGGCTATACCAGTGTGACAGTTCTGATCACAATAAATGCCACTTTGTGTCTGCTCATAACAATTGTAAATCTGTCCTCAAAAAGGTTAAGTGTTCTCTTACTGATAGAATGAGGCACCATATAGCCTCTAACAAGTTTGGCTCTCATGACTACTGACAACTCTGTAATAATGTCTTAAATAAGAATAAGTCTTCTATCCACTCTCTCTTCAATCAGTTTGAGGTGTTATCATCTGCTGATAAAGCAGAATGTTTTGTACATAAATTCTCGCTACAAATTCTACTCTTGACTCATCTGAAGTACGTTTGCTTGACTTTCCAATTAGAACAAAGTTACTACAGTGTAATATGCATATAGCTGCTTCTATGGTTTCTGCTACCATCTTTAAACTGGATCCCCACAAAGCATGTGAACCTGTTCTCTCTAAACTCTACAACTCTCAGGCTAATGTTTTCTGCTGATATGAAGTGTAAAGATTATATTAAATCAATTATTAGTTTTGCCATTAGGAAATTTGGTTTCCTTTGTCATGTTAGATATTTTTTCTCACCTGATGCATATTCTTACATATTTATAAGTCTGCCATTCATCCATGCTTTGAATATTGCTGCCACATATGGTCTGTTGCTCCTTCTATGTATTTAAAGATTCTTAATAAAAGCTAACAAAGAATCTGCTGTGTGTTTTCTATAAATACTTTTTCTGGTAATTTTTCTGATGACCTTTCCTCTATGGTACCTAGACTTGATAAATTTAAGCACAGTACTAGATTGGGTTCATCAGACTTGGTTGGTAACCAGTCTACTGCAGAAAGAAATGTCAACCTACTGCGGGAAAAATATCTGCCTTGTCAATCATTTATCAAAAGATACATGATCACTCAAACGTGTATCATGTATGGCACTTAACTGACCGACTAGATTGGCAGTTAGATCTCATTTTACATTTGAAATGGGTAGATGTAACCATAAGTTCTATGCTAATGCTTTCTCTTCTCACAGTTCTCACTATAGAACTCTCTTCTGTCTTCTTGTCTTTTGAACTACCATTGATCTTCTAAAATTTAAATGCAATGTCAATAATGAGCCATGGTTGTTTTGTATTAATCAGCATGTGATTTATAACTGAGTAAATTACAATCTTTTATTTTCTAGGCTTAAATGGAACGTGAATTCGACTGTTTCATGATATTCATACACAAATGTACAAGGGAAAAATTGCACTGAAAAAACGTTAAACAAAAATATGACTTTTTAGTTTTTTTCTAAACCTCTCCCTAAATTAAAAACAATGACAAAACATTAATTTATCAAAACAATTTAAACAGAAGATAACAGGACATGAGATGACTGACTATTTTCAGGTATTGTAGTGATATTCTATCACTCTGTAGTGGGTTGTTGATATATAAGAGCAAGAGAACAAAGAGGAAGTACAAACAATGGGAGAGCACCACAATAATAAATACCTTTGGGACAGGCTGGTACATGCAATAGCTGTGACTATGTTTACCTCACACACATTGGAATTTGCAGCCACACAAGACAGTGGCTGAGAGTTTGACTATTAAAAATAGAAAACCAATGGCCTTACAAGACTGCAATGCCAACAACAGTTTATACATTTATTTTGTTCCTTCATTATTTTCTGCACTCAGAAGGAACAAGAAAAGTCAAGAAAATATAAAAAATAAAAATTTCTTATACAGAATATTTTCAAATTTAAAATACTTATCACTGAATATATTTAACATTTATTGAATAAAAAATTACTATGAAATGATTTTAGTCTTTTATTGAATCTCTAAGTGTCAGTACTAAATTTTGTAGATGTTTACCATATAAGTAGCCATGTATAAAATGCCATTTTATACTTTTCCATAAATATAATAACAGCTGTATATGATAAAGTCATGGTAAACATTACAGTGTCTCTACAGGAAATGTATGAACAATAAGTACCTATACATACAGTGAAGGAAGGAAAGTAACAGCCATTTTCCTTTGTTATAATTCTTTTCCTTTATTTTATTGCAATCTTCTTCAAAACAGTAAGCACTTTAGTAAATGAATAATTTTGGTGTTAACATGCATTACATTTTTACACAAGGGGATGCTGAAAAGTTTTCAGCTTAACCAATTTCTCAAAATCAGTTTTTCAGTGATCAAAGATGAGAATTTTATTGAATTGTGGGATGAATATATGCAATAACACGTTTCTCTTTCCAATTTAAAACTCACCAAAAAGAATGTTTCTTCCTTTATCCTGTAATAATTATTACATTTGTACACAAATTTCATACACTAAATGAAAAAATGAGACAGTAGTATTAGTAATGGAATTGTTTCTGTTGTTATTTCGACTATTGTCCTTGAGAAAATGTTTAATGCAAAACTAAGGACATAATTCAAGTCAATTGCCAGAGTGTTCTGAGTGAAGGAAATGGCTTTTTTAGGTCAAGTGAGGTGCAAGAAAGAATTTTCACACTAAAATGAGTTTGCATGAAATTATTCCAGGAGGTGTGCATCCACCCCCTGGAGTCCTGGTGATGAGCTTAAAATAACTATTATTATTTCTTTCAGTAACATAATTAATTAAAAAATATACTTCTAGCAATTAAGCATTTTTTAAAAATCATTTCACCCCAAAAGTGGGTGGGGGTACTAAGTTTGAAAGATTATGAGAAAAAGAGAAACATTACTAAGGAGAGAGAACAATAGCAGAACAGGAATTAAAATAATTGACATTGCATTTAAATTTTTGAAGATCAAAGTTTATTGAAAAGAAAGAGGCTGAAGAGAGTTCTAAAAGCAAGAACTGTGAAAAAAGAAACTGTTAGCACAAAACTTATTTCTAAATCTCACCATTTCAACTGTAAAATGATGTGACCTAGCTGCTTATCTCCTATTGTGCTTAAACTAGTAAGCTGAGGTACCAAAGAGGTATGCTCATCTGAAAAATTATCATGAAAATATTTCTAGAAAAGGCACAGCTTAAGGTTTTGAAAAAGTGTCTGAAGCTGAGATAACAGGTAAAAACCGATAACATTGCAGATTCTTGTTTGTATTTTATCTAGAATCTCTAAATACATATCAGAAGCACCAGACCAGATGTGACAACAATATTCAATGCAAAGAAAAATAGTAGACCTATAAATGTATAAGATAGATTCTGATGAGAAAAATTGTTGTGTATGAAACAGTGAATTAACTTTCTCAACAATATACCTAGAAATTGATACAATATAATCTTTCCACTTCATGTCAGTGGAAAACATTAGCCAATGGTCAGTCTCAAAATTGTTAGCATCAGCCATGCTGATGGAAGGTAAAAAAGGGTACTGTATGATTAAAAGAGAGCAGTTTTGTTGTGGAAGCATTAAAATTAACAAGTCATTTCTTGCACCAGTTAACAACATATTGTAGATCATTTTTGAGACCAGCTGTCAAGAAGCTTGTCTGAGAGAAAACCCTGCAAGGTGAGATGCTTAACCAATTCAGAGTTGATCAGAGCCTCTCATACTTTGCCAAAAAGTAAGTAGTAGGCTAAGAGGCTGGTAGTTGTCACCTAAACTTCTTAAAGACTAGAACTACAGCAGAGGATTTCCAACAAGCAGGATAGTAAGAAGCAGCATGGCATTTACTCTAGAGTTTAGAGAGAACAGGAGCCATTTTCTGGAGCACATTAAAGACTATTACAGAGATATGCTTAAGTTCACATACAATTTGGGGATGATAGCAGAAGCCATGGACAGAGTTATATGCACATCACTCAACAAAGACTCAGTTCTAGGTGGAAAGTCAGGCAAAGATACTCCAGATTAATCAAGAGTAGAGTTGGAAGAGGATTTGTAGGCAAGGCATTCTACTTTATCAGTAGATACTAATATCTCAAAATGAATAAAGAGAAGGATAGAGAACTTACTCTTATTTAATGCACTATTATAGAGCTATAAAGTACCCCATTCTATCAGCAAACAAAGACTTATCCTCTTTGAGAACACATTTACATTATTACAAGCAAACTCAATGAGGGATCTATTGTGATTGGAACTATCCTGTTGTTACTAGGAGAAAAAGTAATTCCTGTGGGCTACAGAGGTTGAACAGGCAGGTGTGAACCAAGGAGAAGATTGTGATTTCACCTTGTATTTCTGGGATGGCACAAAAGCACTGATGTCAGCTTTTACCCAAGAAGAAAATTCACTAGCACAATTATCAATAAAAAGGTTAAAATTTTCACTCCAAAGAGAGTGATGAAGAAAATCACAAAAGGAATCCCATTCATTATACTGGTGCCTTGGGAATAAGAGGTACACATCTAATAGATAACACAAAATAAATAGCAACAGATACTAGAGTTGTGATCCAAATTGCCAAGAGGATAAAGTTGTGATGCTTGACAAGAGCCAGGAGAGTTCTATCTTTGAGAAGTTCATATAAGGATTGATTAAGTCATTGAACCACTTCAAGTGATGACATATTTGCATCTTGCTCATACTTTAAAAGTAATTATAAATAAGACTTGTTAAATAACATCATAAAATGTTGGTAAAAACTTCAAACTTTTTATTACATCTTAATATGTAATAAATTTTGCCACTATAAATATCTATATATCAATATTCTTTTATTTTTAAAACTATCTACCTTCATATAGACCTTTAATATTCTCAGTTCTACTCCTAAACAAATTGACATTAAATATCTCATTACTCTCATATCCATAAGTGGTTTGTACTGATTTAATATAAAATAGTCTCAATAGTCTTTCGACAGTATTTTTTGAGAAATATTAAAGTATACAGGTTGCATTACATTTCCATATAATTCACATTTTTAGACACATTTCTTCTACTTCTCTGTGCCATGTCCCTTCAGGATGTTGGTGATTATGGCTCTTCACAATTTCCTGTCCTTTGTAGCTATTAATAATTTTTTTTCTTTTGTAATCTCTCCTAAACCCTCTTCTGCCAGTAATATACAAGTTTGTTAGATAGATTATGCATTGTTTTTCTATACCTCTTGCATTCAGTATTTCCTGTGAATGGAAAACTTCCAAGCATTTTTTTCTCAATCTGTGCCCTAAAAATTTTAATTCTTATTGATTTTTAAGTATAAGAATCTTTTTTTTCCCATAAAACTTTATTATTGCTCACATGTTCATTTTATGATATTCTCAGTATCCTTCTGTAGAACCACATTTCTGTTGCCTCAAGTCTCTTCTTCATCTGTGAGGAGATCTGTCCAGCACTCACTGCTATATAGCAGGAACAATATTACATAACAGTTCAGTATTTTTCTTTGTTTCTAATGAAATTTTTCTGTTTTTTAATATTTTACTTAGCTTTTGGAAGGCACCTTTCACTATTCTAATGTGTATTTAGATTTCAGTGTCACATTTTCTGTCCTCTGATTTCAGTGTCACATTTTCTGTCCTTCCTAGATATTTAAAATTTTGTACTTGCCCAATTTTGGAATCTTTGTCCCAAGAGATTTTTGCAAAAGATACTTCTATCATCTCTATCTATAAAAGGCATGTGTGTGTGTGTGTGTGTGTGTGTGTGTGTGTGTGTGTGCGTGTGTGTGTAACGAATGCATGGCTGCAATTTTCAACTGATTTGCAACAAAATTTACATGCACATGCTCCAAGTTATTGAAAAGGTCAAGACCAACTTTGCATTTCCCAACTCCCATCAATAGTGGAAATAATCGATTTTTCATGCTTCTATGGCAGTTTTCATGTAGTTTGCAGTCATTTTCTACTGGTCAGAGTGAGAGCCTATAGCTGGCTGCCATGAATAGGCAGGAAGATTCTATTGGCCAGTGTCAGGGCCAACAGCTGACTGATATGAATGTTAACTAGCATGCTAGCATGCAAAAAAAATCGATAGCTGCATTCGTCACAAGTGGGAAAAATTTAAATCTGCATGGCACTTTACGCCAGTTAGCTCATTTCCTTGCTTAAACTCAACGTTGATTCTGATTCCGCAGAACTGGGGTGGGTGTGAAAAAGTATTTGTTGTTAACATTCTTTTTTCATTCAGTTTTTCCAGTTACGAGTCCTTTTTTAAAGCTGATTGTTTTGTGTTCATTTTGTTTAGTTCTTTTTTCGTAACAGATTTAATGTTTAGTATAGAGCTTAGAAGAAATTCGCAGTGCAAGATAGGCAAGAAGTAAGGCATGCAGCAATATCAGCATGGCAAAGGGCACTCCTTTAAAGGCAAGGAAGGGGAAAAATATTTTAAGTCAAGTGATAGCGATTGCTGTATGAGTCGTACGATTTTTGAATCAAGCACGGGCAACGCCGTTCCATGCTGCTAGTTGAAATATAAAATCCAACTTTTTTACTGTTAGTTTTTACTCTAGTCTGACACATTTTTAAAATCTGAAAAACAAGTCAGACTTCCAGCTTTTGTTATTTATTGAAACAAATTCCTCCTATTGGTAAATTTATTTCCTTTGACTGCAATAGTTTCATTATATGATTATGAAAATGTAAAAAATATTGACATTAACTTCATCAGCAACTAAACATTGTTTTTTCAATATATTCTACAAATTTGAAGATGTATGTTTCTGCGTTTTTCTCAAAATACTTAATATATTTTGCACAATTATAACAGTTACTGACATCATTATTATCATTGTCACATTTTTTTTCTAATTCTTAATTTTTCTAATCCTTTGTTTACTTTTTGTAAGTGAGTTTGGAATGGTCCAGTCACAAACAGTATCAGAATGGGTAAACTTCACATTCATCTGTTAAAGCTATGATGATAGAACTCACTAAAGAAAGAAATGATGATCTGGTCCATTCAAAGATTTTCTATTGTAATAGCTGGTGTATCCAGATAAGTCCAGAAAGGGAAGTCTTATCTTCATCTTGATGGCTATTATGTATAGTAATGTGAAGATATTTCTTAAAGCAGTTAACATTGAACAAAAAAATAGTGAACAATTGAAATGATAAACAGACTCTTGAAACATACTGTCCTCTTTATTGAGGAGTTCTTGTTCAGTTTCATGCTTGTATGTCTCTGAAAATTTCTTCCTTGAGAATTTGGACAAAATATGTGAAACATATCCGGAATTTGGTTAAGATATGAAAAGAAATTTAGACCAGAGATCATTGAATGTTTCTACTGTGGCTGGAAAAGATCAGGAGATAAATATTCAACAGAAACATTTTCTAGCATTGATGGTTATTTGAAAAAAAAAAAAAAACAGTATCCTTTTCATGTCATATAATAAAGAAACAATGGTAATTTTTACTTGAATTATTTCGACCATGTGTAAAGTTTCTTGCCTGGAAGTAGAAGTATTTGTTTCCTTTTGACATGTTTCTGTAAATGCTGAAGTTTGAAGCAGCAACAAGAAAAGTATGTTTATTCTGAAATGGTGACAGCTATTAAAAGGAATTACTAATGGAAATTCATATTATCTAAATATTTAACTGTTGTAATTGCAAAATTGAATTTCTCTCAGAGTCTCTATATATTTTTCAAAATGCATGACTTTACATAACAGCAATAAAATGGAATTGAAATTCCTTCTTTCAATTTATTTAAGACACATTAACACAATTCAGGTATGACTCGTTGACACACAATCTGAAATTAAATTTTAACATATTATTTGCTCATACATCTTCAGAACAAAGAACTATGTAACATATATATATATATATATATATAATTCACATAAAATTTCTATGAAAAACATTTATAATCTCTGAGCAGTTGCTTTGTTTTAAAACCTCCTTGAAATGTTTATATTTGTCATTGCTTTCTCCTTGTTTTGGTTCCTAGATTTGGTGTTATTCATTAATAAGGTTAACTTGTTTGTCAAAATACTTTACAAACCATTTGACTTCTGGAAAAAGGGGTAAAAAAGAAAAACGATTTCTTTGAATATTCTTTCTAATCAACATGCATGACTCAGCAGTTCAGGAAATGTATTTGTTGGAAGAATGAATAATTTTTCTTTAAAGAAATAAAAATCATTTCCGGAGGGAAAGACTGTGGTAATAAAATTAACTTTAAGAAGAGACACTAAAATGATACAAAAAAGACAAAAACTGGTGTGAGTTCTATATCATTCACTTCACAAGCTCAGACATAGTTTGACATGTGCTACTTAATATTCAAAAAGAGGATTTCAATTTTGCTGCATCTCTTCATTTACAAGAATTTGGGTTCCTTATCATTTGGCATTGGCAGATTTTATAACAAGATTCTTGGTGAAATACATAGGTGACAACATGATGAGAATGTTTGGCCAGTCAGAACATATTCTCATTTCTATGATGAATGTAAAAAATAAAAAAAAATAAAGGAAAAAATGTGATTTATCAAAGATTCAGTATTTTCTGGAAATATGAGAATAAGTGGGAAGTCTTTTTGCTTTTCCTAAGCAGAAAGTTTTTATTGAAAATTTTTAAAAGTAATAAAAAAGAAGAAAAGTAGAGAAATTAAAGCAAATATCAGAAGGAAATGTAAACATATGAAAGCAAATAACAGAAGGAAATGTAAGGATATGAAGCAAAAAGGAGAAAGAAATGTAGGGATATGAAGCAAAAAGGAGAAAGAAATGTAGGGATATGATAGCAGAAGGAAATGTAAGGATATGAAAGCAAATAGCAGAAGGAAATGTAAAGATTTGAGGTCCTGACCTCCTCAGCTGAATGCTTTGCTTGTACGTTCTCATCCAATTCAACACTAGACTCATCTGGTGTACCCACACCAGACTTTCCTACTAGAACTGAGGCTCTACTGAGTGAGATGCACATAACCCCAATGATGGTATTGGACATCATCTATAAATTAGACTCCCATAAGGTTTGTGGTGGGGGATGGGATACTGGTCATTGTCCTGAAGAAATGTGCTCCTGAATTGGCTCTTGACCTCTCTAAACTTTACAACTACTGTCTCACCAACTCTTGCTTTCCAGCCTGTTGCAAGTCTGTTATGCCAGTCTTTAAGAAATCTGGTGACCTTTCTGACCCATCTAACTACCATTTTATCACTCTCCTACTACTCTTCGAGGCTTTAATCAACACCAAAGTGGTTAAGAACCTTACTTCACATAATCTGCTCTCTAACAAGCAATATAGTTTCCGCTTTGCCCAATCTACCGCTGACATGCTCATGGCCATAACTGAATTTGTATACCAAGCACTCAACAATAATGGGGAAGCTCAAGCCATGGCTCCAGACATCTCTAAAATATTTGATAGGGTTTGGCATGCTGGCTTTCTTTGTAAGCTTCAGGGATACAGTATTACAGGACGATTATTTGACTTAATACAATAATTCCTATCAAACTATAAAATGAAGTTCATCCTAAACGGGTTCTCCTCTGGCTTCTTTATCATGAACGCTGGTGTTTCCCAAGGCTCTATCTTGGGCCCTACACTGTTCCTAATCTTCATCAATGACCTTTCCAATATCATCAGTTTCCAAGTTAGCATCTATGTGAATGACATCACTATTTACTCCTGCCTCCATAGCAAATCTGGTATCGTTGACAAAACTAACCTTGCTGCTGATCTCAAAAAGGTCCTCCAATCTGTGGTTGACTGGGGCAGGAAATGGCTTGTAAACTTTAATGCCTCCAAAACGAAACTCCTCTCCTTCACCCACCACAGAGAACTCTTCCTGCCTCCCATCAGAACAGCTGATTCCCAACTCCTTGAGAGCGCCTTGTTACGCCTGCTTCATCTCATTCTCTCCACTGACTTGAGGTGGAATAGATACATTGAATCAATAGCTTCATCCACTGCAAGGAAAGTTTGCTCTCTGTGTCGTTTCAGAAAGTTTTTCTCATCTGACTCCATCCTTCAAATCTATAAATCAACCATCCATGCTTGCATGGAATAATGCTGCCATATATGGTCTGGTGATCTTGCTGTATGTTTTGAGGTCCTTGACAAAATCCAGGTATGAATATGCAAGATGATAGGCCCTGATCTGGAATCTAGTCTACAGTCACTTTCACACAGACATGCCATGGCTTTCCTCTGTCTCTTCTACAAGTATTTTCATGGTAACTGTTCTGACGAGCTACTTTTGCTGGTTCCCAGACTACATGTATTTAAGCTGTAACTGTCTCTTCTACTCAAACAGCTTCTTCTCCCACATTTCCTGCCTGTGGAACTCCCTTCCCCTTACTTGCTTCCCTGAGGACTATAATTTTCAAATATTCAAGTGTAATGTCAATCTGACACCCTGAGCTTCTTTGCCATCCTTTGTATTCTTTCCTCAAACATGGCTCTTTCCTCTTGTTCTCAATCCTCTGTAACCCCTTGAATGTTAGTGGCATTCCCACCTTGCCTGGGGTGAATTGCCTTAAAAAAAGGTAGAAGAAGAAAATATAAAGATATGAAAACAAAGAGTAGAAGGAAAATTATGTCTGAAACTTTGGGTTAAGTAGTTATTTTTGGGCTTTCCTCTTCTTTGTTGTTAATATCACATTTTGGCTATTATGTCCTCTGACTTTCTTCCTGTCTGTCAATCTGGTTAACCTTCAGGCAACTGTGATGTGAATGATTTATTTAATATTGTTCTTCAACTGTCCATATTTAGGAATATTTCCTCTTGTTCTCTTTTTATTACTGCTAGCACTGTTTCCACTGTATTTGAGTATGTACTTCTTAAACTCACAATTACTATGCCACCAAATTCCAAACTAATGCTTTAATCCTGTTGGCTATAATCCAATGGGACAATCCTGAACTTAAAATTGAGAGCCTTAAACATAATGTTCTACTGCTGTTGTTACCCTGATGTTATTCTTCACCTCCTTCACTTGCTTTTAAAACATTTGCTGTCAATCTTGGTTTTATTGTCTGTCATTTTTCTTCCCATATTTTATTTATTCCTATGCCAAGCCTACTGAGAAGGTTGACATAGCCCTGCATATGTTCTAATTCCATCAAATGTCTGATTCTCTAGTGTTTGTCTATTTTGAATTTTTACTTAATTTCACAAGAGTTGGTGACCAACTCTTTTCTCTCCATACATAAACCCTGCCTAATTTCAGTGCTACATCCCTTTTTGATGTTCCTCCAACCATACTTTTAGAGTTTGGCTGGTTTCACCATTGTATTCTCTACTACCACTGCAAGGGATTGAATACACAGTACTTGGTCATATTCTACATCCATGTTATGCATGGCTTAGCAGAGATATTCTGTGAGGTTGAACTACTTCTTTATATATTATAATATGTTTGACTCCTTTCTAATAAACCTATTATATTAAATGAAACAGTTATTAGCATTTTCTGATCTTCTTCTGTTTCTGCCTGCAGAAGTTGATGTTAGGTTTGCAGAGTAGTTGTTATCCTGAAGGGTATATTGTTATCCTGAAGGGGGTATATTTGATGCTGATCATCTCCTGTTGTTAGGTATCTGGCTCACAACTTGTGATTTTTGCACACTGTTATAGATATTGTGTGACACATTTCTTCATCCTGTTTAGGTGGTAAGAATTGAAGTTTAGTGACTATATACACATATCTTGCATTCACTGTGTTACCAGCATACAGTGATGAGACAGCATTCTTCCAATTAGGCTACGAGATATAACAATAGGAGGAAGGTTGGGCTATAGATTGCTAATGTCACTAGTAATGGTGGATATGTATATAGCATACTTTAAAGAAATGGCTTTAGGAGTCACATCATTAAAGAGCAAAGTATGTCTGAGATATGCATATGACATTTATGTCATCTGGACTTACTCAGAAGCTGTGTAAGTAAAGAACTTTGGACCAGTTATCAATGGTAGAGAAAACAAAAACAGCTGGCCTTACTGGATGTACTACTAACTCAAAAGAAAATGCAAAGAAACATAGACAAATAGAAAAAAAGAGGTAAAGGAAATAAAGCACAAATAAAAAAACGAGGAGAACAAAAAAAAAAAGAGGAATGAAAATTAAGGAGGAATAGGAAATAGAGAAAATCAAATAGAAACAAGGAGGAAAATGAAAGATAGATAGGCGTAAATAAGAAGGTAAAGGAAACAATAACAAATGAAAAAAATATGAAAAAGGAAATAGATACAAGATTAAATAAAGAGGAAAAGAAAAAGTGATATGAGAAGGAAATGAGAGTCAAAGTAAAAGGAAATAGTGACAAATGAAAAAATTTAAAAAGGAAATGGAGACAAAGGAAAAGGGAATAAAGACAAGCTTAAAGAGCAACAGAAAAGAGTAAAAAAAAAGGAATCCGGAAATAAATAGAAATAGAGAAAAAGGAAATAAGAAATAGAGACAAATGTAAACAAAGAGAAAAAGGAAATAGAGACAAAAGTAAACAAATAGGAAAATGTAATTTGAAAAAATGAAAACAAATAGGAAAAGGAAAAAGAGACAAATGAAAACAAAGAGGAAAAGGAAATAGAGACAAATGAAAACAAAGAGGAAAAGGAAATCGAATGAAAAGTAAACAAATCAGAAAAAGAAATAGAGACAAATGAAAACAAAGAGAAATAAAGAGAAAAGTAAACAAATGGGAAAAGGAAATAGAGAAAAATGAAAACAAAGAGGAAGAGGAAAAAGAGACAAATGAAAACAATTAGGAAAAGGAAATAGAGACAAATAAAAACAAAAAGTGAAAGGAAACAGAAAGAAAAGTAAACAAATAGAGAAGCAAATAAAGACAAATGAAAACAAAGAGGGAAAGGAAATAGAGACAAATGAAAACAAAGAGAAATACAGAGAAAAGTAAACAAATAGGAAAAGGAAATAGAGACAAATGTAAACAAAGAGGAAAATGAAATAGAGTCAAATGAAAACAAATAGAAAATGAAAAAGAGACAAATGAAAACAAAGAGGAAAAGTAAAAAGAGACAAATGAAAACAAAGAGGAAAAGGGAATAGAGACAAAAGAAAAAAAAAGGAAAAGAAAAAGAGACAAATGAAAACAAAGAGGAAATGTAAAAAGAGACAAATGAAAACAGAGAGGAAAAGGAAAAAGAGACAAATGTAAACAAATAGGAAAAGGAAATACAGACAAAAGAAAACAAAGAGGAAATGTAAATAGAGACAAATGAAATCAAAATGGAAAAGGAAAAAGAGGTAAATGAAAACAAAGAGTTAAAGGGAATAGAGACAAATGAAAACAAAGAGGAAAAGTAAATAGAGACAAATGAAAACAAAAAAGGAAAAGGAAAAAGAGACAAATGAAAACAAAAAGGAAAAGGAAAAAGAGACAAATGAAAACAAAGAGGAAAAGTATATAGAGACAAAAGAAAACAAAGAGGTAATGGAAATCGAGAGAAAAGCAAACAAATAGGAACAGGGAATTGGCACAAAGAAGAAGGGAACAGAGACAAATGAAAAAAGAATAAAAAAATTAGAGAGAAAATTCAACAAATAGGAAAATGGAATAGAGAGAAAAGCAAACAAACAGAAAAATGGAATAGAGACAAATGAAAATAAAGAATAAAAGGAAATAGTGACAAATGAAAACAAATAGTAAAAAGGAAATAGATCAAAATGAAAACAAAGCGGAAAGGAACTAGAGAGAAATGAAAACAAACAGGGAAAGCAAATAGAGAGAAAACCAAACAGAAAAGGAAATAGTGAGAAAAGCAAACAAATAGGAAAATTGAATTGGGACAAATGAAAACAAAGAGGGAAAGGAAATAGAGAGAAAAGGAAACAAATAGGAATAGGAAATAGAAAGAAATGAAAACAAATTTGAAAAATAAATAAATAAATAAATGCAAATAAAAAAAGATAAATAATTGGAGACAAACCTTATGTGAATAAAGATAAATGAAAATAAAGATGAAAAGGATGATGACAAATGAAATGAAAGAGGAAAGGTTTATTTAAATAAAAGAAATCAATGGTGAGGAGAAATAACTAAAGTTTGTTACAAACTGCAGTTTTGTTGTTGTAAATCAAAATGAAACTCTCTTTAAAGAAGTAAAAGAAGACTCTACATTTAATGTAGAGAATATTTTAAGTATGATAAAAGCATGAAATTTTTATCTCATTTCTGTGTCTCTTTTCAGATATCACAATACCATATTTTATAATACAAGTCAATATTTTTCCATAAACAATCAATCTTGTTAGAAATTTTAAAGATATACTTATGTGATAAATATGCCATGTGAATTTTAGGTTACTATATTTGTTTTATAAATATTTATCATTTCATTGTGCAAGATTTTATGATGTGACAAGACTGTTACTCACATTACAAAGAAATACATATAATAGTATAATTATTGATATTTTTTCATTTCTGTTATATAACGATTGGCATGCATTATAAGAAAGATATAATCTTGAAAGAGAAATTTATATATGATAAAGTTTTTGAATGACAAGAATACCAAATTGGAAATTGTGAAAAAGTTGAACAGGGATAATTCAAAAATGAAAAAGTAAATTGAAAATATTAGCAAGGTCAGAAATCAAATGGAAACAAACTTTAATAATGTCAGAAAAAGGGATTTGAGAAAAAAAAAAAAAAATGGATTGAGAAGCAAGACTATATTTGTAGCTTCTGTTACCAACATAAGTTGAGAGAAAAGACACAGAATATTAAATATATTGGCTAAATAGATGAAAGCAAATAAACTACTATCTTCAAATAAGCATCATAAGCTTAATTCGGGTGAAGTAGTATGTGAAAACTGATTTCTTAGCAGTAATTTTAGGTGATAAATTTGGAGCTTCATGAGGCAATGCTTGTTGCATCTTTTATGAAAATTATCAATGACTAGACGTTGAAATACAACAGAGTGGAAGAGGAGTAATTTTTTGCAGTAGTATTGTAAGCACTTAAATTATAGATTCTTTTAAAATTGATAAATGGTTCACAATAAATTCTGAGAATTAAATTCTTCAACAAAACACTTTCTGCATGTTGTAAATAACAGAAATCTCTAATCTGAAGAATATATTCATGAAAGTCAATGCTCTGTCACATTTTACAAAGCAGGATATTGCTCACTTTGCCATAAAATATTTAAAAGACAGCAAAATAATGAAATGGTCCCTGAACCACTCTAGGTAATAATCTAAGAAAAAATGTGATCATATATATGTATTATAAATTTAGTTATTTAAAAATATGGTTCCATCACTACACAGGAATTACCATGTTTCATAAACACAAGCTAAAATCTTCATATTCAATTATAGAATTAAATTAAAGTCCCTAGTTCTGTTTCATTTTCAAGCAAATTTTGGAGTTTTATAAGCATATATATTCATAATATTAGTTTCTATGGATATGGGGAAAACCAATCATTTTAACAAGGGGTGGTGGGGTATTCACTGACAACTATTGTATCAACATATTAGTTATTTTTGAAAAGAGGTTAAGTCAAGGTAGGGTAGAGGTGCCTTTTTCAAATGAATGATGAAATCCGTTCAACACATGCCGTCTGGTCTTTTTCAATGACAGAAAGTTTTTCTGCACTTGTTTCACCATTAAATTTGTATTTGTAATTTTTTTCTAAAAGTGTTTGTATTGAACTATAATTTAAAAATATTACAGTATTTACATTAGTCGGACTATTGTCCTCATCTTTGTCGCCATATTTTTCACAACGTTTCGGCCGTTGTACGCTCCAGCCTTCTTCAGGTAGGAATTTCGAACTGAACCCTTTATTTCAATCACTGGGGTAGACTGTTCTAGTTCCACGTGCCATGTTTGATGGATGTCAGTTATCAGTTATCTCCTGCTAATTTTCCCTCTGAAAGTTCTCCACTGCCTTAACCAGGAATTGAACTCAACTTCTTTGGGTCTGTCACTGGATCTAACCAATGTCTTTATCCATTGTGCCATGTGTCCTTGAGGACATCTGGGTATGAACTTCTGAGTATTATAAACCTAATGTTTTCAGCATCATTTTTACCAGTGCTCATATTGCAGTTTTTGTTGTTATCATTGCATGTCTTTACCAGAGTTCATATTGCAACTTTGTTATCATTGCTTTTCTCTGGCACTCCTTATTACTGGTTCCCATATTGTATTTATTTCTATGCTTGGTCGGCTCAGGAGATTTTTGTGGCCTACCATATGTGCTGATTCCTTAAGTTTACGAATTTTCCAATGGTGTTCCCTATCTATGATTTCAACATGATCCCACAGGGGGGTGATCTCCTCTCTCTCTCCATACGTGGTCAGCCACGCCTGATTTTTTCTACTTCCCTCTCGTTACAGCTTTCTGGTGTTCTTAAAGCCTTACCTTGAGGGGGGCGGCCTGTTTCTCCTTTATATTCCTTTCCGCAGCTGCACGGGATAGCGTACACACAGTCTTTAGTCATGTTTCTCTGTGGGGGTCTCACTCGTGAGAGATACCTGCGAAGTGTTGTCACGCATTTGAAGGTTGTCCTGATGTTATATGGACCGCAGATCCTTTGTATTTTCTCTGATAACCCCTTCACATAAGGCAGGCAGACTGTTTTCTGAGTGTTGTTGTCCTCCTCCTCCTCCTCCTCTTGTACCCGCCTATCCCAGTTTTTGGGGGCCGCTGCCATGTACCCAGGGTAGTTGTTACGTTGTAGGGTACTACTTATACTGACCAATTCCTTATCTAACGTCTCTGGATCGCCACTTATGACTTTTGCTCGGTGTTGTAAGCATCGGACGATTCCTTTCTTTACGCTGTATGGATGGTGGGAGTCGAAATTGAGGTACTGTCCGGTGAATGTTGGTTTACGGTATACGGATGTCTTGAACCCATGCTCTGTTCGAGATATTAGTACATCCAGGAATGGGAGTGAGTTGTAATGTAAATACTGTACATAATACCTCATCTCAGAAATATAGACAGACTCTTAAAAATATTATTCTTAATTTTAATAATAGACAGTACATACTTTAAAACAAATAAATGTAATAGAATTACTTAAATTATTTAAAAATTGTTATTTAAATATCAAATATAAATATGTACATTTCATTTATCATTTTTTTTATTTTTATTTTTTTAAACATTACTTAAGGAAAATTTTTGACAATATTGGCAGAGAATAGCTATTTCATTTCTTTGATTAAGTAAATTTTTATTTTTATAAGATATAGTTTCTCATGTATGCACAAAGGACATAGGTCATTTAATGACCTACATATTCTAGCTTTTCTTATTAATTTCCATTTCACAGTAGCTGTTTTATTGATTTCTTTTAAGTGCCAGAAATATTTCAATAGGGATGTCTGATTTTGGTATTTATTTATCCTAAAAGAACTTTGATGTTGGTTAAACTGTTTTTTGAACTCTTGTTTTGTACATCCAATATAGACTTTTACGTTGTCTGGATCCTCAATAGATGAGATATTGAATTGGTATACTAATGATTCACTGTGACATTTATTATTAAGAGGACAGTTATGAGGATTCCT
Source organism: Acanthosepion pharaonis (assembly GCA_903632075.3). Lineage (NCBI taxonomy): Eukaryota > Metazoa > Mollusca > Cephalopoda > Sepiida > Sepiidae > Acanthosepion > Acanthosepion pharaonis. The sequence continues at coordinate 1,078,689 of CAHIKZ030004884.1, forward strand.
GTAGTTACATAATTTTTGTTTATCTTCATTTCTTTTTATTATTATACTGTCTAAATTTCTTTGGTCTTGGTCTAAGTGTTTATTCAATATATTAGCATTATGTTTCTTAATAATTTTTTCTAAGTTTTCAGTACAACTATAACTTAGTTTTAGGGTATTTTTATTGAAAGTATTACTGAGTTTACTATCTTTAGGAAAATGTTTAACTATTAATGCAAGGAATTTTTGTTCTAATTTGTTCTTTACCATTAGGTGTATACCAAATTATTTTCTACTTCTGTTTTTTTCTATGCTTTCCATTTTCATTTTTTATGTAAATTAGTTTTGGGCTTCTGTAGCCACTATCTTTTAGAGCTTTATTATAGAAATTAATATGTTCATAGAAAATCTTCTCATTTGCTGAATTTGTACTTATTCTCTTTTTGATAGATAAAAGTATATGCTTAATTATAGATGGAGTATGATTAGATTCATGGTGTATATAGAAAGGATTAGTATTGGGTATTTTATAAGGTATGTATACATTTTTCATTAAATCTAAGGAAGTTCACCTTTTTCAATTTAGTGCTTACAGTAATTTTTAAGTTCAGGCATTTAAATTCTCTACATAATATCTTTCTAATTTTATCAGTTTTAAAGTTTGTAGAATTTTTTATAATCATAAGGCCATCATCTCTTTATAATCCAGTGTCAGCTATATTAATTTCATGATATGCTGTTAGATTGTATAATATAAAAAGACCTATAAGGTCAGAAGACTCAGCTGAGTCTAATGATCGCATTGTGATGTCAAAGTGGTCGCAAGAAATTTTTATCCCTTTATGTATTATTAGGGATTTTTTCACATTTATAATAATGCTCTTTTCTTCTTCTGTTACGTTCGTGTACTGGGTAGCAAAGTCCAATGCATTCATGAACAGTTCTTTTGATATTGATTGATAGTAATTTTCAATATCAAACTGCATTAGTGTACAGTTTGTTTTATCTTTGATATCAGTAAACCAGTTTGTTACTTCTTTGGTATTAATCCAAAGTTTCAATCCTATGCTTTCTTTAATTTGTTGATTAACGCATTCAAGGATTCTTTTACTTATTTTGCCGATCTCAAGTCTTGTTGGGTTTATTATCAAAATCTGGTTTATGTTCCTTTATGGTCCTTTTTTGTTAAGTTTACATACTCTATCACTAATCTTCAGTTTATCTGTGATTTTTTTTACGGCTAATGTTAATGTTTTTTACCATGTTGATGTAATTATTATTTGCCTTTTTATAGTTCTTATGTAAATCTTTATTTATTAGATTGTTGTAGTCCTTAGCTGCTATTTTATAGAAATTTCCCATTTTATCTGTTGCGTTAATGTTTTTCACTATTTTGTCCAAGCATTTTTAGAAATAGCATTTCTTTTCATGGAAAGTTATGTTATTTATTATTTCCAATAAGTCATTTTCATAACCAGATAACCTTGTGTGGCATAGTGCAGAGTCCTGTTTCCAGATATAGGGTCTTCCAGCAACCACCCTATTGATCCAAGGTAGCACTATCTCCTCAAGGCACTTGATATAGACCTCCATGTTGAATGTTAGGCCCTCACCAACAAATTCAGGTGCTCTTTTCTTATCAGAACAATCAGAGTGAGTTTACCAATTGACTGTACCTTCGTAATCACTGAGACTCATCCAACTCTTTCTGAATCCTTTGTACTGTCCTCAGATTGATACCCAAACACTCTGAAATGTTTATATTGGAGCTACCAGTGTGAATGCCAAGCAGTACAGCATGCTGTTTCCAAATTTATGGTGGAGTGAATTGTGTCATGGTGCTCTTTTACTCACAGACGGTACCCAACTAACCCTACTATACTGTGCAGTCAGCAAAATCAAAAAACACACATGCACAAAATTAAAAATATAAAATGGTGACATTTTAGCCATCGCACCCAATTCAAGATAGGCCCTTTGACATCTAACATCCATTTTTTACCTTGGAAAATTGTTTTTCAATAACAGTATTGAAATGTTCTATAATAGTGTTTATTTAATAAAAAAAAAAAATAATTCAAATGATGCTGATGCTAAAATTTGGCAAATTTTTATTATCTACATGATATTTTTATCTATATTATATTTTGGCTCATTGTAAAGTTTATCTAAGAAGGTAACAGAACTTGGGAATCTTTTTTTTTATCAGCTTTTTTGCTTATTCACTTACTAACATAATACTCAGAATAATTTTTTTCCAAAAAATTGTTGAATAACTTACCCCTTGGTAGCTTATTGTTTAGAATATTTTCTTAATTTTCCATATTATTAAATATACATTACACAAAAGAAATTGCTATATGTCTTTCCATTCAGACTTACATTCCTATTCATTGTTCTATTCAGCTGTTGTACCCACCAGGCTTCTACAGGCATCTGTCATTGGAAAAGTGACACAAAGGTGAATAAAACTAGTGAGGATGAACTGATATGAAATATCTCCTAAGCATGAAAAATCGAATAAGAACACCCCTCATACACACACACACAGAAGAAAGGATTCAGCTGAAAATTTCAAGAAGGTTAGTAAGTATGAAGACAGCCACTTGAAGAAGGCTGAAGGGGAAAACAGCAGAAACATTATAATAATTTCAAAAACATAATAATGATAATTCCTCATCTGAGACATTCCAACATAAAGTAACACCAAATGAAAACTGAAATTTTATTATTATAAATAACTGTTAAGAGAGTGAAAACTTTTATCTTTGTGACTATTCGGACTAATGTTCTCATCATTTGAATTTCTTTTCTTAATGGTTTTCACCAAAATATATTTGTGCTTATTTCTATCCAGTAAGTTTCTCATAAATTATGAAAAAGTAAGAAAAATAATGATAAATGATTTTCTGCTACTTTTACATCTGCATGTGTTTTATTCTTTGTTTTTGTTGTTTAATAACAATTACTATTTGTGGAAAGTTGAAGAAAAAAAACTTACTGATTTGCCGACAAGATGACACAGCAGAATCACTAGAATTTCAGTCTTCATGTAAGTATTTTTTATTTTCGGCAGGAAATTAAATAATTATAGTCCAACACAACAAACACAACTGTTTAATAGATTTCAATAAAAAATCTCTTTATTTAGATTAGAAATGATCAAAAGGTTATAAAACAAAGACAGGTTTTTCCTACAGGATTGGACAGACTTTACAAGATAATAATTAATGGCACCACATGACACTGTGCTCTTTCACAGATATTCTAGCAGATGTTTCCAGATAAGTGCATGTCTTATGACATGTTGAGGAGATTAAAGATGAGCACCTGTCAAGAAAGGCAGGGCATGATTTATTGACTCAAGAAAAGCAAGTAATCAATTTCTTGTACCTCACCAATCTTCCTGCAACAGATTGAATTCTAATGGCCTTTCCTTGGGTGATTTATCTTAATTGTCAAGTAAACTATAACAGACCTCTAAAGTTTAGGCAAGTATACAGAGCCTATAGGATGTAACTTTATTGATCTTACTAATAAGCATTGGTTTTCATTAATTTGTAATAGAAAAAACAAAAAAAACAGTGTTTTAATGGTTACTTTGTATTTAAAAAATATAAAGATTTTTTTAAATCTGGTCTAAAGTTTTCAGATAGGGGATTTTTTTCACACTCATGCCCTAATATTTTTGATATAATAAAGTTAATTTCATTTTCAACTGTTTTCAGATACATTTTTAAAGCAGCAATTCTGTTTTTGAAAAATGATGTCAAGTTATTACATGATGATGATGATGATAATCATAACAATAATAATGCAAATTGCATTGAAAAAAATCATGATAAAAACAATTCACATACAGTAATGGTAATATCAGTCATTTTCTTATAAGGAAGCATTTGGTATTCATTGACTAAGCAGATAGTGTTACTGCCAGTTGAAATTGCTTGCTTCTTTGCTTTTTGTTTAAAGTATTGTAGAACATCAGCATTTTAATTATGTCCTTATTCTCCCTTTGAGTTACATGTACTATCAATTTAAGCTGTTGAAAGGCTTTGTGGTGTTTTTGTTATATGTTATTGTTTTTTGTTTGTGATTCTGTATTGCCAGTTCATAAGGTTCAAAGAAGGATGGTCATTGCTAAAACCTACATGCTTCAGGCACACAAAGCCATTTGAACCCACTGATCTGAGAAAGAAAATTTAGATATTTCTGAATGCAATTTTGCTACCATGCATGTCATCCCTATGAAAGTTTTCATCTGATGAGACCAGTTAAGAACAAGACTTGAGTTTTTAGGTTGTTTAACAATTTGTGGTTTTTTATATTCAATTTCCTTATCTCCACTACTGAATTTGTTATAACTGATCCATACACCAAGGTATTTGAAATGTTTGGAATTTTCTAAATCCACATACTGAATTTTTATGATGAATTCAGTGTATATGCCAACAATGCTTTTAAAGAAGTATTTCCTCCAGGCCAATATCAGTATGGTTGCATATAATCTTCTGGTTTGTGATCTCTATATTATAAATGAAGCAATCATCACATATATAACTAAATAAAAGATTGAGTAAAATTATAATCATATTCATATTACAATATTTATTTAAGTATTACAACAAACATCAATAAGAAAAAAAATACCATTATAGTAATGTTTATTTTCAGTATAATATATCCAGTTGCTGAATTCCGTTGAGTATTTATTCTGAGTCTCCTCTCTCTTACTTTTGGAGTTTCAGATTGTCTGGCAGCTGCAGTCTGCTGAGTATCCATGCTATATCTCATTTCAGTTTCTTCTTGAGTTTCAGATTTTCTAGTTTCTGCAATTCATTGAGTGTTGTACATCTTCAGTCAGCTTTTTCTTGACTTTCAGACTGTCTTGCTGCTGCAGTCTGTTTAGCTTTTAATCTAAGTCTTCTGCCAGCTTTTTCTTGACTTTCAGTCTGTCTTGCTGCTGCGATCTGATGAGCATCTAATCTTTGTCCTAGATCCACTTGTTCTTGACTTTGTGACACATGAATCTGCATGCCTTTCTATGCCTTCTTGCCTCTTGCTCAGCTGATCTTCAGTTTTTTCTGCACTTTTTCTTTTCCTCCACTGAGATTGCTTAGGTGGTGCAAAATGGAAATTTTTGGGAGGCATTGTAGTAAGGGTCTTGTCAACTTATTATCTGCAATAGTCAGCTGACAGAACAACATCTGAAAGATATAGAGCTATTTAGGTTTGGTCATTATAGGATAAATGACTTTATCAAGAATTCAAATAAATTGTAAAGTTGGATATTAATGAAATTATAGATATTGTATAGGCTCAAGTGATGCCTCATTAGTGAAAAAGAGACAAAACTTATAGAAAAACTACACTAGGATCCATATTGGATCATTATATAAGACTGAAGCAGTAGCTATTGTGTAGGTTATAGGAAACTAAATTTGAAGTCTCAATCAAAAGTTTGGGTGTAGAAATGAAATGAATGAAAAAAAATGGTATGGTTTAAATTTCATTTAAGTCCATGGAAACAGTTTTTTTTTCAGGAGGGGATTTGTGTACCTGGAATCCCCCTTTTTTTAAAAAAAAATAATTTATATATATATAGCCTATATCATTAGGTGTCATACATAGAATCTTTCAACTTTCATAATAATCTATCCAATGGTTGTGTTGCTTTTAGATTTTAGTGCTAAGCCCCCTCACTCCACCCCTTCAGTCACTATATAAGTACTTTGGGAGTTGATTTGAAAATATATCAAGGTGCCTAAAACATGTAGGCCTATGGTAATTGTGATAATAGAGTTCAAATACTCAAGTTATGGGCTTTTAAACTTTTCAATATAGTAGGGTTTAGGCCCCATTAGGGTGTCTTGATGTTATTGAAATTGGCTGATATTTTAGGAATACACATAATTTCAGTTAATTTACCTATGTTTAAATTTGATTTAAATTGAAGGGAAAAGATTTGAGGAGGGTTTTGAATTACTGCCCGACAAATGTTTTTGTAGACGGTATATTTTCTGGTGTCAAGTTGTCGAGAGTAGAAGGATATATATATATTTAAAATTTGTGTATTAGGCAGCAATCCTTCTTTCGTGTACATCTCATTGAATACAACAGACAAGACGCTTTGATTTAGCTTTTTATACAATTTCTCATGCAATCTAATAATTCTTTTTCTTTCCAGATGATAAATTATATAAAAACTGTTCGAATGGACACAATATCTTGACTGTGTTTTGAAAAATGAAAACATTATATAAATACATAAATGCAACAAACTATTTCTTATTTAACAGTTAAAATATTTCATCCTTGAAAATGGCTAAATGTATATCCGAAAGTGCTCAGAAAAAAAAAGAACATTCCGATAGTTTTTATATAATTTATCATCTGAAAAGAAAAAAAAAATTATTAGATTGCATAAGAAATTGTATAAGAAACTAAATCAAAGCACCTTGTCTGTCATATTCAATGAAATGTACATGAAAGAAGGATTGCTTCCTAAATACACAAACACTCGAAATGTATGGACAGGTGGTTTTTGTTTTACACCTCTGATCTGCTTAGGGGTAGGCCTTGGTTGATGGACAAGTTCAGTTTTCTTTATACTTATAGTTAATCCAAATGCATTTCAACCTGTGGAAAAACAATTGATGAGTGCTTGAGCTTTGAGGTGGCCACAATCACAGCATCATCAGCAAACAAAAGATCATGAATAATGCTTGCTCGAGTCAGCGATTTTGCTTTAAAGTGTTGATGACTAAAGATGACTAATTCAAATTTCACACCCATATCAAGATCACTGGTGTAGCATGACTGAAAAGAAGAGAGCGAAAAGTACAGGAGCCATGACAGAACCTTGTTTTGTGACATTTGTTACATCAAAGGTTTCTGAAAACCCTCCATTAGATAGAACAGATACTTTCATTCCTTCATGAAACAAGATGATGACATTTAGCATACTTTCAGGTATGCCAAGCTTTTGAGTACTTTCCAAAGGGCACTCCTGTTTACAGTGTCAACTGCTTTGGTCAGATCGATAAAGATGGTTTAGAGTACATGATTCTTCTTGTGAACTTGATGAAGTGAAAAAAAATCATATCAATAGTTCCCTGACCTGAATGAAAATTACACTGAGATTCAGGATACATGTCGACAATGAGATATTTGATTATTCTCTTGAGAATAAGACGAGCAAGAATTTTGCCAGCAATACTTAGAAGTGCAAGGGAATTATCACATACAAATTTTTTTCTTGAACAGATGTTTTATTCAAGCATCTTTGTAGTTGTGTGGAACAGAATCAACCTCCCATATGACTTTAAAAAACTCAAGGAGTTTCTTAACCAAAGTCTTCCTACCACATTTAAAAATTTCGAGGGGAATAGCATCTTTTCCAGGGGCTTTGTTTGAGGACAATTGCTTGATAGAATCCTGAATTGTCAAGAGACAACTGGGAAATTTCTGCTCCCTGATGAATTGATAGCAGAGGTGGAATTAAGTACACTTTCAAAGTGCTCTTTCTATCGTGATATAATTTCCTTCTTGTCTGTGTGGAGATGACAGAACAGGTGAAATTCCATTTCCTTGTAGGCTGTACACGTTTTTAAGGCCTTCATAGAATGCTTTGAGATCTTTTCTGTCAGCTGCCGCCTGGATTTTCACAGCCTTAGTAGACCACCTGGACTCTTTTATTTTTCTGAGACCATTTTGCACTTTCCACTTACATTGCTTATATACGCAATTTTTTGATGGACATGTTTTGTTGTTTATTAATATTTTATGCAAATCGTGCATCTTCTTGATGAGATATTGAATGTGAGCATCATTTATATCGAACGAGTTCTAATGCTTCCTTATGGGAAGTCCTAGAACTTCAAGGAAGCTGGAATAAATGGCATCTCTGAGAGATTTCCAGGAGGATTCAATGTCTTCTGAGATCACAACTGAATCAAGCTTCGAATCCAGAGTGTCAGAAAGTTCTTTCTTCTTAACATCAAAATTCAGGGATGAGATGTTCATTCGTTTAGGAACCATAGTGCTGACGAGGGGTATCTTGTGTATGAGTCAAAAGGATGTTTTGCTGCGTAGTGGAGCATGTTCTGAAAGACAGCAAGTGTTGTGGAAAGAGGGTGATATTGAATGTCTCTCTCTCTCTCTCTCTCTCTATATATATATATATATATATATATATATATATAATTATTTTTTATAAAAAAAATTTATAACAAATATGTTATAAAATCACTACAAAAATAGCCATTTTGTTTCAACACCCTCGGTGTCTTATCAAGTGATGATGTTGAATATAAAATAAATGGTTTTAAAAGTTTCAAATTAATTAACGATCCTTCGCTAGGGGAAAACATTGTTACAAAAGCTAGAATGACCAATCAAAACCCAAGTATAGGAAGATTCAAAAGCTTGACAACAAAATCATGTCATAATAGCTATTCAGATCTTTAAAATACGGGTAATATTAAAAAAGAATTTATTCTAACCAATAATTATTAAATTATATGATAAAATTTGATATTAAAATTAAAAACTGCCAATTTTAAAATCCAAATTTAATCACTATTAAGTTTAAAAACTATAAAATTACTGAGAAGAAAAGAAAAAATACATATGTTATTCAATTTATTTCATCGTTGAAATTACGTTAGAACAGACACTACAATATCCGGTCATCCGACAATACATGTATATATATTTTAATCCCAAGTGTGAATGGGGTCTTAAACTCATGGTTTGAAAACAACACAAACACAATCAGATTATAATACATAAGCACCCTGACATATTTAGATATATATACACACAAAAAAGCGACGAGACAGGAACATCTCCACGGCACTTTATGAAAAAAAAAAAAAAAAAGAAAAAGGAAACGGGAAAACCAACACCTACATACACACACACAATTAAAAGTGAATGCAGTCACCTCCGGTGGGCAGCCCTGAGGCCACATTATGATGCAGGTGTGCCAACTCCTCTCTGCCCACGTCACGGTCGAAACTGTTTGCTTCTTTTACTTCGGGCCTTCTCATCTTCCAACGAAAATTCAACATGACTTACAAAGATCGAAAAAGTAACCCTAAACCAGCCACTCATAAATCACCTAAACCCCTCAACATTTCGTTCTCCAACATCCGTGGCATTAGAACAAACTTCTGCAGTATGGAATCCTTCCTCACTGCAAATTGCTCGTATATACTGGCTCTCTGTGAGACTAACCTTGTCTCGTCTATCCCCTCCTCTGATCTCTCTATCCCAGGCTACCTTCCTCTCCTCAGAAAATACTCATGCACGGCCTTGGTGTCTACGTCAAGGACTATCTACCTCTGGCCAGAGAGTTGTCTCTTGAATCGCCAGACCAGTCGTACATGTGTCTCCGACTATCTCTTCTCAATGTGGTAAGCTATCTCTTCTTCCTTTATTGCTCTCCATCCTCTCAAGACTGTGGGATACTCGATAGCATTTCTGACAGCATAGACAAGGCTCTCTCCCTCGACCCGTTTGGCCACATATTTGTATTTGGCGACTTTAACGGCCATCATACCATGTGGCTTAAAAATGCTACTACTGACCACGCAGGCATTCAAACGCTCAATGTTTCAGTCTCTCAATCCCTCACGCAGATAGTTAACTTCCCCACTCGTTTTGCCTTCAACCGGGAAGGTAAAGCCTCTCTTCTTGATCTGTGTTTTACCTCCATCCCCGAGTCCTGCCCTCTTGGTAACTCTGATCATGCGGTGGTATCTGTTAACATCTCCTTCAACTCCACCCCCTGCAAAGAACCTCCTACCACTAGAACTTTGTTCTCCTATCAACGATCTGACTGGGACGCGTTCTGTGATTTCCTCGGCGATGTCCCTTGGGATTGTGTCTTTACGCTCCCCGTTCAAGAATGTGCTTCTGAGGTCTCATCCTGGGTTAAAGCTGGAATCGACGCTTTCATACCCTCAAGGAAATATAGGCTCAAGTCGCGCTCCTCCTCCTGGTTCTCTACTGCTTGCTCAGTTGCCATCGCCCATAGGAACCACTTCTTTTATCTATTTCGTAGCGACCTGTCTGACTGCAATAGACGTCTCTTTGCCTCTCCCTGTAATGAATGTAAACGTGTCCTCAACGATGCTAAGTCACTATTTGCTGCTCGGATGAAGAAGCGTATTGCATCTCGCAAATTTGGCTCCAAAGATTATTGGCGTCTCTGCAAGAGCGTATTGAATTTGGCCCTAGACATCTCCAAAGCATTTGATAGGGTTTGGCATGCCGGCCTTCTTCGCAAGCTCCAGGGTTATGGCATTATGGGTCAATTGTTTAACCTAATACAATCATTCCTGTCAAACCGTGAATTGAAGGTTGTTCTCAATGGATTCTCCTCCAGGTGTTCCTCAAGGCTCCACCCTAGGCCCCACTCTATTCCTTATCTACATAAATGACCTTCCTGATGCCATAAATTCCCAAGTTGGCATCTACGTGGATGACACCACAATTTATTCCTGCCTCAAAAACAAACCTAGTGTCACTGACAAAAAAATAACCTGGCTGTAAGGTCTCGAAAAGGACCTCCAATCGGTTGTGAACTGGGGCAGGAATTGGCTGGTCAACTTTAATGCTTCAAAAACAAAACTGCTCTTATTAATCACCAAAAAATTTCCTGCCCTCCATAAGAATGTCTGAAAATCAACTTCGAGAGCACCTATTTGGTTGCAACATCCTCACGTCTGACGGCAGACCTGAGATGAACAAATACATTGAGTAAATTGTTTTCATCCACCGCAAGGAAAGTTGGCTCCTGTGCCTTCACCAGGGAAATTTTTCTCCCCCGGAATCGATCCTCCAGAATGACAAATCAACCATTCGTATTGCATGATTATTGCTGCAATATATATGGTCTGGAGCTCCTTCTGTTTTTTCGAGGTTCTTGATAGGCTAAAAAAGGAGGATATGCATAATAATTGGCCCTGATCTGGCATCGTCTATAGTAACTTTAAAAACAGACGCGCCGTCACCTCTCTCTGTCTGTTTTAAACAAATAACTTTCATGGCAATTGCTCCGAGGAGCTGCATATGCTGGTTCCCAGACTTCATGAGTTAAAGCGCCCATTTAGGCTGGCATCCCACTCTCATCCTTCACTGTCGAAACTCCTAAATGTATATATCTTTTAATACCCAATAGCTTCATGTCTCGCACCTCTTGCCTGTGGAACTCCATTCAGATTATTCCAGTTTCCCTGAGAGCTATAATCTCCAGCTATTCAAATGTAATGTCAATCGACATCTCCACAGCCCTTTGATCTATCCAGGAACCCTTCTCCTCATCCTTTCTTCTATCACTCCTATATGATCTTGAATCTAAATTTTCTGTAACCCTTGTGTCCTAGTGGCATCCTCGCATTGCTTGGGGTGAAACAGATTAAAAATATATATATATATAAGACTGAAAGTATCATTAAACAAATGCTAGCTACTTATTAAAATATAACTTAAGCGAGCAAATATACAAAAGATAAAAATGGTTAAAAATAACATTATTTAATATATTAAAACGAAAATTCCAAAACCACAAATATCAATAAAAACATATATTTTAATCATATAAGTTGATAATAGTTTTATTATATATTAGGCGAAGGAAAACAGGATAAAAAGAAAACCTACAGAAATAAGTGTACTGTCATATGTGTATATATATATACATATATACATGCATGAACACAAACTAACACACATATACATACATACAAATATATATATATATATATATATATATATATATATATATATATATATATACACACAGAAATACATACATATAAATATATAAACATAAACATATACACACATATACATATCTATGATAACAAGTACACATACATACACATAAACATATATACACACATATATACACACATTTATGCACACATACTTATATATAGATACACATATGTACACGCACCAATACACATATGAACATATATACACACATAGACTAACTACTGTGGCAGTAATGACATACCAAAGTTTCCATACCTACACATACACACAAACAATCTCATAAATAATAGGTGTCAACACACACATATACATCCACAAACATACATATATATACACATATATACATATCTACATATAAACATATATATAAATATACCTATCTATAATAACATACATATAAATCCAACGACATTCAACCAAATACATATATAAACGTACATACATATACATACATAAACATACATCCATATACATACACACACCAATATACATATACCCTAACATGCATATATAAACACATTCATACAAACAGAAATATACGTAAATATAAATTTATATACGCAATAAAATAGGACATATATATATATATATATATATATATACATGCATAAGCACACACACACACACATATATATACACACACACACACACACACACACACACACACACACACATATATATATATATATATATATATATATATATACAGTGGCACAAAGCCGAACCAACATATAAATACACTTATATACAAACGTACACATTCCACAGTACAAACACACACACACCTACACACAAATAAATATATACACGTATACACCAACACGAATAACATTATGTAGGTAAACAATACACATTCATATCGTCAGGATGACCATCAGACAATAAAAGTACTAATCTATTAAAATTACAGTGATATTATCATTATCATTTAAAGTATACAACCCCTACACTAAGTTAAATTTATAACGGTGTTTACAATTAACTGTTAGTTCATATCTTTGATTTAAGAGATCAGCCTTGTTTTTAAATCTAATAATTTCAAATTTTTCGTTAAGGCATAAGTAACATGGGGCATATAGGGAGTTACATGTCCAGGCTTTCTTAATCAAACTCCATTTAGGTGTTTTGTTCTTTTCTTTTAGATTCCAAAAGTACTTGGATAATGAAGTCATGTACCTATAGTCACTGTGATTAAAAGATTGCATATGCCCCCACCAGCGTCCCTTGAATGTTTTCATGGTGCTACCAATGTAAAATCTTTTTATATTTGGATTTTCAATTGTTGAAATAGTACTAAGATAGACTACAGAGCTAATCCTACAGTTATTTTGTAGTGGACAATTATTAGGATTCCTACAATTACATAAGTTGTTATTTGTGTTATTATATTTAGTATTGCAGTTAGTAACCTGTTGAGTAGTCAAGCTTTTTTGAATCAATACTTGTTAAAGACTATGTTGTTATGTTTTTAATTATTTTTCCAGGTTATCAAAAAAACTATAGCTTAATTTAAGGGTATTAGGATTAAATATTTTACTAATGGGTTGTTTCAGGGTTGGGGAAATGTTTTTGATGAGGTTTAGAAATATACATCCTAATTTAGTTTTAACCATTATATTGAAAGGGGATACTTGAACCAGATGATCTTTTAGATCTTCTTTTCTTATTATGGTTGCAAATTAACTTAAGGGTTTTTATATTGAATAGTGGTATTTTTGTATCCGCTATTTTTGAGTGCAGAATTGTAAAAATCACGATATTTATTAAAAACATCCTTGTTATAAGAGTTAACACTAATTCTAAATCCAATGGAAGAGGGTATGTGTTTGATAACTGAAGGGGGATGATTGGAATTTGGATGCACGTATATTGGGTTGAAATTTCATATATTGTTGGAAAGTTTTGTTAGCAAGGTCTAGGGTGACGTCTAGAAAATCCACTTGTTTAACATTAGTTGTAACTATTGTCCTAAGACCTAAATTCTTAAATACCCTATGGATCATTTTCCTAATATGGATATTGTAGCATCTGTTCTAACGTAATTTCAATGATGAAATAAATTGAATAATATATGTATGTTTTCTTTTCTCCTCAGTAATTTCATAGTTTTTAAACTTAATAGTGATTAAATTTGGATTTTAAAATTGGCAGTTTTTAATTTTAATATCAAATTTTATCATATCATTTAATAATTATTGGTTGGAATAAATTCTTTTTTAATATTACCCGTATTTTAAAGATCTGAATAGCTATTATAATATGATTTCGTTGTCAAGCTTTTCAATCTTCCTATACTTGGGTTTTGATTGGTCATTCTAGCTTTTGTAACAATGTTTTCCCCTAGTGAAGGATCGTTAATTAATTTGAAACTTTTAAAACCATTTATTTTATATTCAACATCATCACTTGATAAGACACCGAGGGTGTTGAAACAAAATGGCTATTTTTGTAGTGATTTTATAACATATTTATGTTATAAATTTTTTTTATAAAAAATAATTGTATCTGCTCTACTTTGTATTGAGCACTCTTTTAAGAATAGTAATTGTTGGTTATTGGAATTCATTCCGTATATACCAATTATATACTTGGTTATATATATATATATATATATATATATATATATATATATATATATATATATATTCACAATCTCCAGTATATATTTATATAGATATATGGTTACACACACACCCTATATATATATATTTATACACACACAGAGACACACATATATATATATGTGTGTGTGTATGTATATATGAATGTATATATATAGTACTCAAGGTGTGGTGTTGGATATGTGTTAAAAGCACACAGATATCCCAGCAAAATATACAGCTTCTTCCAATGAAACCAACCCCACGTGCACGTCGGGAGTACTGCTATGCTAATGGGGCTCTGATGAATGGCGAATGTTGAAAAACTGGACCTCCCCACTGACTTGTGGGCTGTTCTTGAACCAAAGGCTAAGGGTGAGGTAACCCAGACAGAAACGTCCAGAGGATCTTAGGCCTTTGTTGATTGTGACATGCATGAACCACTGGTGTGTGGACCTAAGTCCCAGTCATGGATAAATGACATAAGAGGGTCAAAGGGACTTCCAGTAAGCCATGGTGAAGGCAACCCTTTTAGGAGAAAGAAATTTCTGATACTGTTGTGTACGATACACCTAATTTACATAAGTGGAGTACCGACCATATAAATATGGGTTGGTACTGGAAGACGGAAAAGAGATAGTAAGAAGAGATCCAATCCAGAGACTCTGCCCGACTGCGATTTAGTCAACCCATTATGCAGGAACAGTCTTCCCAAGAATATACCAAAACTAACTGTAAATATTGTGTACCTTTTCCTTGTTTCAATACATTTTGTTTACGTACATTTTGTGTTGTATTATTATTATTCCATGCTTATCCAAGTTTCAACAGATACAAAAAAAAAAAAAAAATTCCTGCATCTTGTTGGTCTCCAGTTTGACCTGTTGCCAGCTATCTTGCCTGTCCTTTTTGCTGGATCTCAACTTTTTGAACTGAAGAGACTTAGCTGTCATACAAAGCTATATCTATATTAAGTATCTATGTACAGATACTCCTTCAGACAATGACATCTGTCTGTTCCCAGAAGTCATGTGGTGATGGAAAAGTGGCGATGTGTGTAGGCTTGATAGGCTGGAATCACGTAGTTACTGATCTGCACGCAGGCAACATAAAGCTTATCCTAACATCATTTCTCACAGCAATACAATGGCAGTTGTGTATTCAGTGGAGCCTTTTTGTGACTGAGCAGCTTTTTCAGGATAGCATTCCTCACTCAATGAATTTGGGAGAGGACAAGAAAATTTGTTCTAAACAAAGCTGCCTTCTGCGAGTGATGGCTGTCCATATCAGCAGGAACAAGAGACATTATACAAAACAACACTCACTTCAGCTCTGTTGCTGGAATGTGAGAACACTTTTTGACAATGGGAAAAGACTTGAACATAAGAGGGCAATTCTAGCCATGGAATTGCAGAGGTACAATATAGGCATTGCTGCTTTTTCTGAAACTGAAACATGGGTTTCAGAAAGAGCAGATATGCCTATATTGTACCTCTGCAATTCTGTGGTTAGAATCGTGAAGATCAATTTGTTGAGCATGATGCAGGCTACACTATCATCTGGTCTGGTGAATCTGAAAAGGAGAGGCGAGAGGCCGGTGTGGGATTTACCATTAAGAATTCCTTGGTTGACAAGATCGAACAGCCAGTTGACGTTAATGACCGTATCATGACACTGAGAATTTCTCTTGCAGCTGGTTGATACATAATGGTTCTATCTATCTATGCACCCATTCTTGTTTCATCTAACGATGACATTACATCCTTCTACCATACACTCAAATCCATAGTCACTAGTGTATCAAGTGCTGAGAGTTTAGTAATTCTTGGTGATTTGAATGCACGGGTCATCTCAGATGCTGAAACCTGGTCTCCTCTAGGTCCTTATGGTGTTGGTAGAATCATTCTGAAGAGTCTATTGCTCCTTCAGCTCTGTATTGAATTAAATCTAGTTATCACCAACACATTCTCATACCAGAAGAACAAGGCAACTTGATTCCATCCTCAGTTTAAGCATGGTCATGTACTTGATTACATAATCTGTAGATGTGTTGATCTAAGAAACTTCTGCCAAGTCAGAGTGATGTGTGCTTCTGACTGTGACACTGATCACTTGATAGTCAGGGCTAAGCTCAAAATTTCTATTCGCTGGAAAAGTCATTTCAATGGAGTCAAAGTTTCTAAGCAGATTAATGTCTCCAAGTTGAAAGATCCAGTCATCAAAAACTCCCTCAAATCAGCTTATGACAAGGTGGATTTCTCAGATTGTTATTGGGAGAGATATCATCTATGAAAAAGGTGTTGAAATTCTTAGATTGAGAGTGACCAGGTATCGAGATTGGTTTGCTGACAATTCCAGTGGAATCAACCTTTTCATTGATAAAAAGAGGAAGGCTCATTTGAAACTCCTGAACTCTTTGTCTGCCAACAGGTCAGCTTTTGCTGCTCACTTTGCCTTTGTGAAAAGTAAAGTTCAGTGCTGCATGCACCAAATCAAAAACAAATGGTGGTTTGATTTATCAAAGGAGATACAGACAACTTATGCCAAGAAAGATATCAAGGCATTTTATGGTCTGCTTCGTCCCAAATCTACTTCAATTACACCACTCCTGGCAAAAGACAAGAACCACTTTATTGAAGACCTCAGGTGAAATTATGGGCCATTAGTATGAACATTTTCGAGATTTCTTTCACAATCCTTCCAGTGTAAATGTTGTTGCAATAGATGGTGTCTCTCAGCATGCCCTTCAGCCTGAACTTGACATTGAACCAAATCTTGAAGAAACAATTGCTTGCATAAAACAGATCAACTCAAACAAAGCTGCTGGAATATTAATGTCCATTGTGTGGTCCACTCTTTAACGATATCTGTATGGAAGGGTGACCCAGTTACTCAAGACTAGATAGATGCCATTCTGATTATGCTGTACAAAGGAAAGGGGAAGGAGTCAGACTGTGGTAATTACCTTGGTATTTCATTGTTAGAAGAAGTTGAAAAAATGTTTGCAAGACTCTTGCTAAACCGATTGGAGAAGTATATTTGTGTGGATGTCTTTCCTGAGTCTCCATCTGGTTTTAGAGGCAGAAGAGGGACTGCAGACATGATATTCTCTGCTAAACAGCTTGTAGAAAAATGCATTGAACAATGTGTACCACATTGTCAGGTTTTTGTTGAACTAACCAAAGCTTTCAACACAGTGAATTGTAAGGCTCACTGGAAGGTGCTTGGAAAATTTGGCTGTACACCTGCTTTTATTGAAAAGTTCAAGCAACTACATCGCTGTATGAAAGGTCATGTTAATTTCAATGATCAGATCTCAGAGGAACTTTCCATTGATAATGGAGTAAAGCAGGGTGATATACCTGCACCAACAATGCTCTTACTTTACCTGATGGCTGTACTCTGGTATGCCTTCCATGACTGTGATATAGGTGTCTATATCAGATTCCAACCAACTGGAAAAGTTTTCCATTTGAGAAGAGTCCAAGCCAGAACCCTTGTTAGTGATGGATCTGATAGGGAGCTTCTATATGCCAATGATGCCGAATTAGCTGCACACTTTCTGGAAGAAATGCAGTGATGGACTCCTTTACTAACACTTGGTTGTACATTATCTAATGATGGCTCCTTTGATGTGGAAATCAAACAGATAATAAGCAAATCATTTGTGTCCTTTGGTAATCTAAAGGATAGAGTCTTGTTGGATGGAGATCTAACTCTGGCAGTGTATGTGTATCAAATATATGTGTTGCCAACCTTACTCTATGCCTCTGAAATCTGGACCTTATATCAATCTCATATAAAAAAAAGCTTGAAAGATTCCATCAACACTGTCTCAAACATATTCTTGGTCTGAAGTGGGACAGTCATGTTCCAGATACAGGTGTCTTGACCAAAGCCAAAACAGTCAGCATTGCTACAATTGTGGTTAGAAAACCAGAGATGTTGGGCTGGTCATCTTGTTCAGCTTGATAACACCAGACTTGAAAAACTGCTGTTTTATGGTGAGTTTCTTTCTGGCAAGAGACCTCAGCACAAGGCAAAAAAGAAAAAAAAACGCTTTTGAGGTAGTGTCAAAGAGAGTTTAGTATATTTTAGTGTTCCTGTTGATGATTGGGAGTCCCTAGCATCTGATCGGGGAAAGTGGAGGGCTGTAGTTTTCAAGGGTGCTGAACTTTTTGAAACAGCCAGAGCAGATCAGGCTTAGCTTAAGAGAGCATGAAGAAAACAGAAACTTCTGGAGACATATGGATCTGTGAAGTGTATAATCAATCCCTGCTGTCAAAGGCAAGCCTGGTTAATCATATGAGATCTCATGTTATCCCTCCCATGCTGGTCACTGAGTCCCAGGATGGAAAATTTTCATGCTCCCACTGCTCCAGAGTTTGCTGATCAGCTGGTGGTCTCAAGTGTCACATGAAAGTTCACAGTGATGCTAACACTATGTCTGTTGTCTCAATCAATGGCAAATCTGCTTCAAGATATGCAAGTCACTGGCAGGAGAGAAAAGTCATCAACGGGTTCACAGATGGTCAATCAATGAAGGAGTGTCAAGACGTCACAATCAACATATATATATGTACACAGACATGTACCAACACATATATATGTATATCCAGACATGCACACACACACACACACACATATATATATATATGCACACACATATACACAGACATATATATATATATATATATATATATATATATATATATATATACACACACATATATGTATTCACACACATATATGATCACACACATGCACATATATACACACATATATTCATGCATTCACACTTATATATTCACCTACATACACATGCATATACACACACACACATATATATATATATATATATATATATATATATATATATATATATGTACACACAAATATATATTCACACACGCACACACACACAAATATATATATATATATATATCTTATCTTATCTTACTTATTATAAAACGCAGGTTGTGTGTGTGTGTCTGTAACGTTTATATGTTGGATCGAATTTCCTACATTTTTTAGCCAATTTCAACAAAACTTCACAGGACTACATAAAATTACCTTTTGGTGGTTCTAACGGGGCCGAAAATGGGGAAAATACAGTTGTTTTTTTAATAAAATCAATTTGAAAACACGATTAAGAAACATCGTGAGAATGAAAGGGGGACAACTCACCCACAAAAATGTAAACAAAAGAGCATAGAATGATGAAAAAGACGCTGAAAATTTTATCGTCTAATGTTCATATTATTATTAAAGAGGAAAGATCAAAGTATTTTTGGGGTATTTTTTTACATTTTTTAATCGTTTCTAGCACGTCTGAAATTTTCGTTAAAAATATTGTTTTTTTTTGGTCAAAAAAAAGGGCAGATAATCATTTTCAATCATTTTTTTGTGATTTAATAAAAAAGATTAAAATCTTACTTTGATATTCTTTTCAAAGTCAATTATCATTTTTTCAAAACTGATTTTAATAAAAACAGATATTATACTGTTTATTTAAAATATTTTGAACCAAGCTTAACTTAGCTTCTGCGCCGAAAAAATGTAATTTGAAAATAAAACAAAGCAGGTCATAACCTTTCGCATCGCTTGACGATTGACAAAAGGCACATTCATGACGTTTAGATAACTTACGGGAGGTGAATTATTTCTACGGATGGAAGGAAGTGAAATTATTTAAGTGAACAAATTATTTACCTTGTTACTTTTAAGGAAAACTTTCAGCGCTCTAATTTTTTATTTTTTATTTATTTATTTATTTTTTTTTTTGTACTTAGCTTTCATTTTTACGTTTACGATGCTTTATGGAAAATATAAAGAAATTAAAAAATAAGACTGTTAATAGTGAGATTAAATTTCGTAAGAAAAAGGTATCTAATTAATTTAGGTACCTTTCTTATGAAATTTTATCAGAAGTGTACATAAAATACTATAATTTTATGTACATTTATTACATTTTACTGTATTATTTGTATTTCCATTCATTTTATTATTAATTTTGATATTTCATTTATGGAAAATGTCATAACTGAGATTAATATAAAAATAGGATCATATAAATTAAAGTTTAGCAGTAGTTAAATTTCATAAGATGATACTGTTACTTGTAGGTACCCTTCTCAGTTGAAATTGAAAACTCAAATTAACTTCTCCATACGTGTTTCGCGTAAAAAAGTAAAGGGCTTAACAGCGGAGAACAATGCTGAACTCAAATAATGCAACTAAATTGTATTCTGGTTGGTCTTGCGTACTTGATAATTACTGTCCGACTATAAACACAAAATTACATTTTTAATTACCATGGCTAATCTGATTGGTCCAAATTATACAATTTTCAAAGCGCTAGACAATGACAATATCACACGGACATTTTGAAAGGTTGATGTTGCTTTTAACTAATGTTAAAATATTTTTAAAAATTCAATTTAAACATTTTTTAAAAATCTTTTTAAAATTAAAGAAATAAGAAAAAAAAAAAAAATTCAATTTTCATTGAAAAAATTCAATTTTCATTGAAAAAATTTTTTGCTTTCAGAAAATATTGTCCATATTTATAAAAACAAATTAAAACAAATAAAAGCATTTGAAACTAAATAATATATTTGTTTTATTGAGTTTTGTATGTTACAATTCACAGCTGATTTTCAGGTACGTTGGCCAAAAAAAAAAAACAAAAAAACATGATTTGCATTCTTCAAAGCCTTGTGCTTTTAACTATTGTAATCACTAAAACCGATGGTCTCGAATTTCTAGAGTTTTTCATAAAATTAGTTATGGGGGTGTTAATAAATATAAAAAAAATATTTCTGCCATGACTTTAATAAAAAAAATATATTTATAATAATTTCGATCATCTGCGAATAGTTTCTGAAAGTTTCATTAACATCTGACAATTATTTTTATTTTTGCAAGATTTTCCAAATTAATGTATGTAAATTAAAAAAAATGCGCTAAAAATTATCTATGTTATTTACTACCCCTGTTGCGACAAAGAGAAACAAGGTTTTTAAATCAAAATTTAGAATATTCTAAAAAGATGGAAAATTTTTAAAAATAATTAAAAAATTTAGTCTATCCTCTTCATAAAAAAATATAAGCATTTTGACGATAAAATTTTGTTTTCATAAACTTTGGCGTCTTTTTTCATCAGACTATGCTCTATGTTTTAGCGATTCCATGGAGTGACTTAGGTTAAAAAACCCAGGTTGTTTATGTGTGTGTGTGTGTGTGTGTGTGTGTGTGTGTTCCTTTATATATGGGATCGGATTTCTTACATTTTTCAGCCGATAAAACAAACATCCACTTTTTTTTTTTCGGCAGGTAGTATTTTTATTGTCTTGCACACTTTTTTTTTTTTTTTATTTACATTCAGAATGCTTTTTAAAAAATTCCATTTACAAGACAATTGTTTATAATAAAATTCTATTCACCAATCGATAGACTCATAACGATTGTAAACAATGTTTTTGTTTGAATTTGGGTTTGACCAATTTGACAAAAAAAAAAAAAAAAAAAAAAAAACTAATTAACACATGCGTGTCCATCAACCTTAAACAATAATCTTTGTCAATTTTATTTTTCAGTCTTTATGATGGTCGATACTTGATCTATCTCTTACTGTTACATCCCTGGGCAACGCCGGGCTCTACTGCTAGTATATATATATATATATATATATATAAATATATATATATATATATATTTATACACACAGATACATATTTACATATATAAACACACAGAGATATATACACACAAATATATATATATTAATAATTATAATTATATTTTATATATATTATATATATAAACACACATACAAATACATACAAACACAATATCATATACATATGTACACACACACACACACACACATATATATATATATATATATATATATATATATATATATATATATATATATATATATATAAATATTCTGAAAAATAAAATTTATTAAATTAAAGAAATGAAATAGCAGTTTTCTGTAGACATTGTCTTATATACTCCTTAAAAATAATTAATTATAAAAAATAATTCACATATTTATATCTATTATTTGATCTTAAATTAAATAATTTACAAATGTGTAATTAATTCTAGTATATTAATTTTAGTGTACCATATATAGTCTATTAGTAAATTAAATAAATATATACTCCCTTTCTTAGATGTTTTTGTTGATTTTAGTAATAATATATTTACAACTTCTGTTTATAAAAAACAACTAGTAAAGATTCTTGCCATTTTAATTTTTCTAGTGAATATCCTCTTAGATATAAAATAGGTGTTATTAAAAATTTCTCCTAGAGAGCACATGGGAATTCATCCTCTCGTATGCTTTTCTTTAAAGAATTATCAACGTAAAACAAATGCTTATTAATAACAGGTTTTCTAATCAATTGTTGGATTTCCATATTAGGCTAGAATAGAAACATAAACGATAACATTAATCAGCCTAAACCCCATTCTCTACTTTTTGGCCTTGTGCCACAATTGTGTATTTTATGCAATAAATCTTAACAAGAACATTAATATTTTTTTATAAAAATCAGATGAATGAAAATTACAAACAAGATGAAACTAGAATTAAGAATGTTATAAAAAAATGCACAACACCAGTTGACAAAAGCAAAAAAATTAGACTAGTTATTTATTACAAAAATTTAAAACCACCAACCTTATAGTTAAAAATAATAATTCACCGCTTAGAACAAAATTTAATAGAACAAATATTATTTACAAATTTAAATGTCCATTAAGGAATTGTATTCCTGATCAATCAAAATTCATAAACAAGTAGAAAATTACTTAAAAAGTAATTGAAACTCATCTGAAAGCGAGCTGATTGTATAATGCTCCTCATGCCAGTGACACTACAACTACGGCATATGACTTCATTGAATTTACATTTAAATTAATTTTTGGGGTCATTAGGAGAGAATGTGCACTGTTTCGGGGCCTTCCTCTTAACGGTTTCACTTGCACACCAACCCCTCTCACTGATATGAGGCCCCATTATAATGATATGTTAGAATATTTAGTGTATCATAGATATACTGGTTCAAATATCTAACAGTGAAATTAGATTTATGAAAAAATGGCAAACCTTGGTCTTGTTCTGAGAATACAACATGAATCTTATTATGCATTCATGATCAGGTCATGTCATCATGTTCACTGAAATGCTTCACAGAATATTTCTTTTTTTTCCATATCCACATAGAACTATTTTCAGTTACCTCTATTAGGCCTTCTATACTTTGGGCCCTATTATGCCATTTTTTCCAGTTTGGTCCAAAAATTGGTACAGGGTGCCTGCAATGAAACCCCTTGTTCCAATTTCCACTGCTCTAGTAATTGCATTATACCCTTCCTTTACCAGCTCTGTTTTTAGATTTTCATATTTATTAGTTTTATAGTCGTGGCTTTGTTTCATCTGGCTTTCACGTGGTATTGTTAATTCTACCAGGATGATTTTATGTTTCACCTTTGATAGAAGAATAATATCTGGTTGCAGATATTATTTTGGGGTAATCATTACACCAACCAGGAAGATCTGAAGATATATCCCAAATGCCACCAGAACTAAGGATATTTTGTCCGGGTATAGCTAGATATTTGCTTGTTTGCTTTGAGCTGATGTATATTTTTCCTTCCTCTGCAACAAATTTCTGGGATGAATTAGATGACTCACATAGTTCTTTGTAATTCTGACCAGATCATCCAAAACACCATTGTGTCTCCAGGTATATCTTCCAGTGACAATAGCTGTTTTACAGGTACTAAGAACATGTTTTAATGTTTGTGGATTTTCCTTACACAGGGGACAGGTTGGATCGCTTTCTTTCTTAATTTTAACAAGATTGTTCTTAGATTATAGCAGGTCATATGTGGAACGTATAAAAATGCAAACTGAGTGGAGCCATCTTCCAAATGTCCTTCCAAGTAATAAATTTTTGCTGAGCCTCCTCCCAGTTTGTCCATTGGCCTTATTGGGATTGTTGTACTTTTATGAGTATTTTATTATCTTCTTTGTTCCTTACATTTTGGATGACTATGTCTCTGCAATCTTTACCAGATGTTTTTAACCACCACTGCTTCTCATTTAGCCCTAACCCTTGTTTTCCTGTTTGGATGTATTCAATGACTTCATTGAAAGCTAGATTGTCTTTAGTACTTGTTATAATCTCTCTGACATTTCACTTTCTCTCTGTTTTTAATGTAGGATTTAATGCTTTTACTACTTTATCTTTGGAGTCATCCAGCATCATCTGAAGTCTGACTTTCTCAGATTTGTATTCCTCCACAATTGATTTAAATGGCAACTTTAGATTTGCTTGTCTGTAGTACAACTCAATATCAGACAAACCTGGAGGTAAACCCAACCAGTTTTGGGTGTATTTTTCTTTCTTTCCATTGTCTCAGATGCGTTCCAAATTCATATACAAGTATGGGCTATAATAGCATTGGACTTGAATACCTGCTATAAGGACCATTATATTTTCCTTTTAGAGGACAAAGATCTATCTTATGGAGACCTTCTTGCAATGATCTGGATGTTTCTTTCACTTGGTTGGTATCTTTTAAGGACTGATTATACCACCATCCTAAACTTTTCACTGATTTTTCTGATGGATTTTCTATGGATTCTTTGACCACCTACTTCAAAATTTATATTTTGATTCAATTTTCCTTTTCTAAGAGAAAGACTTCTGGACTTATTTGGTTTAAATTTCATTCTACACCAAATTATCAGGTCATCCATCAAGCTTAATTAGATGAGAGGATTGTAGTGTCATCCATGAACACCTTCACTGGAGGCATTTGACAACCTCTACCAAGCTCAACAATATCAACCTTGTTTTTCTGTCGCTTTGAGAATCAGCTGCATTGCTAGAATGAAAAGTATGGATGACAATGTACATCCCATCACAATTCCAACTTCAAGTTGTATAGTCTTTTTAGTGAAATGGATGAGGAAACTATTAAAATAAGTTCCTAGCATATTGGATATTTCCTCTGGAATATGGTACATTTGTAATGACAATCGTATTGTGGGGCACTGATCCATAGGAATTAACCAAATCCAACCAAATGACAATCTTCTCTATTAATTTTTGCTTTTTGATTGACTTCTCAGAACATGTTTCCAGGCTCTAAGCAAGCAGCTATTCCTGAAACACCACACTTCTGTACTGAAGTATCAATGTACTCATTATCGAGAAGGTATTTGGTCAATCTCAATCTTTCTCAATCTTTCCTTCTATATTGAGGAGTGAAATATGATAAATTGGCTGATGTCCTTGGAATTCTTTTCTTTGGGTATATAAACCCCATCATCTATCATCTACTCTTGGCTGATATGGTAGTTTTTCCATGCCAGCTTTAAGTTAGTATGCAACCATTTAAGAAGAGTAGGACATTTTTTATATAGAAGGAAAGGTATTCCATTCGTGCCAGGTGTAGAATTATTTCTACTTTTGCTGACTATGAATCTTACTGCCTTGCATGTTGATGGTTCAAGGTCAAACTTCACTTTAGAGACCACTGGGCAAAATAAGTTGGTATTATGATCTGGAGGAATACATTGTTTGGGATTGGAGTTTGACAAGAAAACTCACACTACAATCTTTCTGATCATAGCTCAGTAAGGACTCATTTAAATACTCATAGAAACCTACTGGACTCTTTTCATAATGTACTTGTTAACAACACAAATATTATAGCATCATTTACACACAAAACATGCTAAAAATAATGGAAGTCTTATTAAATGAAAAAAAAACAACATTTAATAATATCAACTATGAACATGGACACAATATCTTGACTGTGTTTTGAAAATGAAAACTTTACATAAATACATACATAAAACAATCTATCTCTTGTTAACAGTTAATATATTTCAACCTTGAAAATGGCTAAATGTATAGCTGAAAGCTCTTGTAAAAAAAGAACAATTGGACAGTTTTATATAATTTATCAACTGAAAAAAAAATTATTAGATCACATGAGAAATTGTATAAAAACTTAACTCAAAGCAACTTGTCTATCATATTCAATGAAATGTGCATATATATATATATATATATATATATATATATATATATATATATATATATATATATATATATATGTACACAGACAGACATATATATACACAGACAGTCACACACTCATACATATATACATATATATGTACACAGTGGTTGGAATGGATAAATTGTCGTCTAAATTATGCAAAAAAATGTATATAACACTTACATCTCATTTTAACATCTATATTTACCAAATTCACACAAAATATCTTGAAATACTAAGGAGTAAATTTAAGATGACATCAGAATCTCTTGTAACTCTTCTGGATGGTCTCCTTATTTAAGTTGTTGAATGCTGTCATAATTCTTACCTTCAGTTCATCTCTGGTGTTACAAGGAGTTTTGTTTTTGTTGGTTTCCCACTCAACTAAACCCCAGACATATTAATCAAGGGGGCTCTCCTGCTTATTTTATATATATATATATATATATATATATATATATATATATATGTACAGACACACATATACATATATATACACACATGCACATATATATATATATATATATATATATATATATATTATAAATTAATTGATTTAAAATATGTTTTTTTTTTGCTACACAGTTCTAACCATGTTTCATAAATGGAAGCTGAAAGCTCCGAATTTAATTTTGTAATTAAATTAAAGACATTAGTTCCATTTCATCCTCATGCAAATTTTGAAGTAACTTTTAAAATTACTGGGTTTTAAAGACACAGCAAAAATCATAATTCACGTTTCCAAGGATACAGGGAAATCCAATTCAACCAGACAAGAGGTGTTTGCGTGTTCATTATGACTGTATTTTGATGTATCAGTTATTAGTTACGTTTTGGTTTATATATCTTACTGTTCTTTTTTTTTTATATATATATATATATATATATATATATATATATATATATATATATATATATGTATACACACAAACATAAACATGTATATACACACACAAACATATACATATACATAACTGTCATTTAGCCTGACAAAGTCCGACAATTATTTTAAGATATTGTCGGACTTTGTCCATTTCATAATGTGTGATGTCATTTGTTTACATTTGGATATGCTTTGAGCAGATATGAATGTATGTGAGATATTCATGGAAGATTGTAGTTTAAAAGCAGTAGAATCGACCTTGCTAATTGAACAATCCTCTGTGTCTCGATCGGTTAAGGCATGTCAGGCTAAATGACAGTTCCATATAGGATACAGGTTCAATTACTGTTGGAGGATGAATATTTTCTATGAAAATTTCTCGGATATTCAGGCCAGTAAATGTTATTAATTGTGTTTATTATAAACAGAGCATTTACTTAAATATTTCTATCTATAAAAAGAATGTATAAACTTAAAAGTGCCTTAAAATAATTGTCAGACTTTGTCCATTTCATAAAAAATATATATATATATATATATATATATATATATATATATATATATGTATTTAAATAACAAGAAAGAACAGTAAGATATATAATCTGGTGTTTTTATAGATATTTTTTTTTTAATTACAACTTTAAAAAATTGCAGTTAAATAAAATGTATGCTAACCTAAACACCTCTAAAAAAAAAAAGTACTACCGGCACTTAAATGAATCCAATAAAACACCTACTGAAAAATGAAATTATAACGAAAAGCTAGATGATGTAGGCCTGTGAACAACCCATGTCCTTTGTACATACATATGAATCTTTATCACTTAGTTTATATATATTTAAAATAAATAAATAAATTAATTAATAAAAAAGTTTAAAAATCGTAATATACATATACTTTGATATGGAAAAATAATTTTACTTACTATAAGCAATTTCAAATACATTTCCTTCTGTTATAAAGTAATATAGTCTATTAAAACTAAACAATGAAAATATTTTAAAGTTGTAATTAAAATTGTAGTTAAATAAAATGAATTCTAACCTAAAACTTCTTTTACTTAGTACTACACGCACTTAAAAGAATCCAATAAAACACCTATAGTGAAATAAAATTAATATGAAATGCCAGAAGATGTAAGCTTATGAATGACCCATGTCCTTTGTACTTACATGAGAAACAATATATTACTAGGTTTATATATATAAAAAATAAAAGTTTACTAAATCAGTAAATTAAGTAACTATTTTTGCCGTCATTGTCATAAATTTTACTTAAAAAAAAAAAAATGTACCCTAATATACATACTTATACTTGATGTAAAAATAATCCTACATAATATCAGGGATTCTAATAACTGTTCATAAAAAAAATATAGTATAATAAAAATTAAAAATGAGAATATTTCAAATCGTAGTTAAATAAAAAGTATTCTAATCTGAACACCCCCGAAAATCTTTAAATTTACAAATAGGAAAAAAATGCCGTAAGAATTTTTTTGCCGTTAACAATAAATTTTAAAAAAATCCAGACGACATGCATTCAACGGATATCAGTTCTCATTGAAAAATACATCCCTACCCCTTACCAAAATGTAGCTAATAACCGATACAATGATACATACATAAGGAAAACCCAGGCAACCCTTGTCCAATTGAAGTAGATTTATCTGTAACCATGGAAACGTGATTTTAGCTGTGTCTTTAAAACCCAGTAATTTTAAAAGTTACTCCAAAATTCGCTTGAGGATGAAATGGAACTAATGTCTTTAATTTAATTGCAAAATTAAATTCGTGGCTTTTAGCTTCCATTTTTTGAAACATGGTTAGAACTGTGTAGCTGAAAAAAACATATTTTAAATCAATTAATTTATAATATATATATATATATATATATATATATATATATATATATATTCTTAGAGGGCACTTAAGAGGTGCAACAGTGGGTGTTATATCATCATACAATTTAAAATGTTGCATAAAACCAGTTCTGAACCCGTCTGTCTTACCCCAAATATCACATGTCATTTGCTGGACATCTATGTTTATTGCTTTATGCTTAGTTGCCACACTCTGTTGTTGTGCTCTCATGTGACTCCTTAGACAGCCATAAAAAACAAACTTTACCACAATCTGTACATGTCAGATTGAGCTGCCTGTAGGTGTCTTCAGGAAGTTCAACGTAGAGACCTTTATGCACATCTTTCTTAAGCCTTGTGTGCCTCCTCCTCTCCTCCTCAAAGTGACACCTTCCACTCTGGACAGCCTCATTCCAATTATTGCAATCTGATGCACATTCTTTCCAGTGTTCACAAGGAATGTTGCATTTCTTTAGTGCATCCTTGATGCAATCCTTAAAGTGCATCTTAGGTTTGGTGGCATTTCTCTTCCCTGTTTGCATCTCACAAAAAACAATTGCTTTGGAATACAGCTGTCATCTATTCTGATGATGTGGCTCACCCACCGAAGCTGATGTTTTAGTATCAAGGACTCAATATTATCACAGCTGCTCCTCTCTAGCATGTTAAATCACTAACAAACATTTGCCAGGTAATGCCAAGAATATGGCATAAGAAGTACAGGTGGAATCTCACAAGTGTCTCCAGTAAACCACCCATATCTTGCAAGCACACATGCATGATAGACCTTTAGCTTTGTACTCATTAAAATTCCATGCTGAGACCACAGACATTTATTCAGTTTTCCAAATCCCTCACTACCTTTTTATATGTGGTTTGAAATTTCTACATCAAGATCACAGAACATGCTCAACATACTCCCAAGATACACAAACATGCAAACAGCCTTCAACCTTTTACCATAGACAAAGATGCTTGGTTCACAATCTGGCTTCTTTTAATCTGGTTGGTACATGACTACTGTCTTCAATTTAATAGTCAATCCCAGTGCAGTGCATGCATTAGAAAAAGTATCCATGAGATGCTGCATATCTCCTTCCAAATGAGCCACAAGATCACAGTCATCAGCATATAGCAAATCCCTGATCAACGACAAGTGAACCTTTGACTTTTCATCAAACCTCTTGATGTTAAACTGCCTTCCTGTTGAATGATAGTGACTGTAAATATCAAAGTTTCAGTTCTTGAAGACCTGTTCAAAAACAATAGAGAAGTACAGGGCAAAAAGGGTTGGAGCCAGAATGTCACCTTGCTTAACTCCTTTTCATCTGTCAATGGCTCAGAGAGCTTTCCACCAACATTAACCCATGCCATCATATCATCATAAAACAAGCGAAGAATGGAAACAAACTTTTTGGGACATCCCAGCTTCCCTAAAATATTCCACAATGCTTTTTTGTTTATGGTGTCAAGTGCCTTTGTCAAGTCAACAAATACCTAGTAGAGATCCATATTCTGTTCAACACACTTTTCTTGCAGTTGTCTGGCTGTGAAGATTATATCTACAGTGCCATGTCCAGCCCTAAAGCTTGACTGTGACTCTGGAAGAGCTTCGTTAGCAATGTGGTGCAACAAGTGATCCAGCAGAACTCCATAAAGAAACTTGCCAACAACAGACAACAGCAATATGCCACGATAATTTCCACATTCATCCCTTTCCCCCTAGCCCTTGTACAAAACAACCATGACACCATCTTTCCAGTCATCCGGAACACTAGTTATTACTCCAGGCATCTAGCAACAACGAATGAAGCCAATGCAAAAGACATTCTCCTCCATGCTTAAAAATCTCAGCATGCAGCCCATCCATTCCAGGTAACTATCCACTATTATGCTTTCTGGCAGCACTTTCAACCTCCTCATATGTTGGAGGCTCCATGAGAAATTCTTTAACAGGCTTTTCGGGTATAGATCTGATAAACTCTTCATCAAACTTTGAGTGCCTATTGAGAAGCTTGTCAAAATGTTCACACCACATCAACAGGATATCATTGGGATCTCGAAGAAGTTTTTTGCCATCCTTAGTACTTAGAGGAGCAACAGGTGAAATAAAATGCCAGTAAACTTCACAAAGTAGATTGTACATGGCCTTACTATCCTTCACATCTGACACAAGCTGTATTTCATCAGCTTTGTCACTCCACCATTTGTTTTTCATTGTGAGCAGATTTCGCTGTATATCAGCTTTTATAGTCTTTAATTTGGCTTTAATTTTCCTTCTTTTGTTCACCAGGTAAATCACTATGAAGTAATGCAGAGTGGAGTTTATTTTTCTCTTTCAAGAGATTTTCTATTATTTCTATTGTCATTCTGGTCATTATATATATATATATATATATATATATATATATATATATATATGCACTGTTTTTTATAGACAGAGATTTGAAGAATGCATTGAGGTCTAAAACTAACAGTCACTATGCATTACTGATTCCTATATCAAACATTGAGCATTACTTTTCTATACATATGGTAAATTCTAAACTATATATATATATATATATATATATATATATATATATATATATATATATATATATATGGGGGGTATATTGACAGTATATACTTTAAAAATTGCTCAGTTTCACATGACAAAGCAACAACTGTCAGGAAACACAAAACATGGCAGCAAAGAATATAATGTATCTGACGTATATGAAAAGTTTTCTTATCAAGTAATTCCAGCATTGTTGCACATCTGTTTACAGATTTGCTTTACATTATCCAGTAAGAAGTTAATTCAATATAGATTTTGGGAAACCATTTTGAAGCAGGATGTTTGACTGTTCCTGGGTGGAATCTATATCTCTGAAAGTAATTTCATTTTTTGAATGAATCAAATTTTCAAAAATCTGGTGCTTTTCAAGACAATTGTATCCTATGTTAACAAAAAGAATTTACCACAAAGAAGAGAAACTATAATTATGACCGAAAAACACAAAATTGGTGAATATAACTGATGATAACTACTTTCCATATATAAAGAGTGTATTAAATCGATTCAAAAATGTATCCAGAAATACCATAAACTTTTAACTTGTAAAGAAGACCAGTATGCCACACTCTGTCAAATGCCTTGAAGATATTCAAAGCAACAACTATTCTGACCTAAAACTTGACAGATTCTTCAGCAATAATCATTGATACATTAGCATTTGGTCTAGAGTAGGGAAAGCCATATTGCTTATATGAAAGAAAACATTGTGATATGAGGTGATTAACCAGTTCAGAATTGATTAGGGCCTCTCTTACTTTGCCAAAAAGAGGTAGAAGGCTAATAGGTTGATAGATGGATCAGACAGTTCACCTGAGTTCTTAAAGACTGGATCTACATCAGAGGATTTCCAAGTCACAAAGCAGGAAGCAGCCTGGCATTTATTGTAAAGTTTAGAGAGTACAGAAACTAGTTTCTGAACACATTTCTTAAAGGGATGTCATCAGGTCAACATGCTTTGTGGGGGATTCAGTTTAGTGATGATAGTTGAAACCAAGGAAGGTTATTTGTAGATCACTCAACAGAGCCTCAATTCCAAGTGGAAAATCAGGCAAAGATACTGAAAATGAGTCAAGAGTAGTAATTTGAAGATAATTTATGAGCAAAATATTCTGATTTATTGGCAGATGTTAACATCTTAAATTGAGTGAAAAAAGTAGGGAGAGAAGACTCTTATTTAAAATACCGTTACAGAGCCACCAGTAACCATGAGAGTCAAACTTGTTAGAGGCTATACAGTGCCTCATTCTATCAGTAAGCAAAGACTTGGTCCCATCGAGGATATGTTTACAATTATTACATGCAGACATAAATAGGTATCTGCTGTGATTGGAACTGTCATGCTGGTATAGCAAGGAAATGGGATTTCTCTTTGCATTTAACAACTCAATAAATCAGTTAAAAAATACATATGGAAAATACAAAAGTGATGCTTTGTTACACTTTCTACTTGAGTGAACACTGATATCATTAAGAAATTAGAAACATAATTTACCAAGATGTTAATCTAATTAAGTTGTATATGTATTATTGATTTATTCATGAATGGAAGGGTAAAATCTTCCAAATGTAAACTGAAATTCTTTTGCTAAAAACATTTCTTGGTTGAGATTGTTGCACATTACAACTTGACTCTAGATTCAGAGATAAAAATGTATTTATCTATACTACTGAGTATCCCAAAATGTTTGTGAATCTGCTATTCAAAGAGAAGTAAATTTTTTCCCTCCTCTATAGAATAATATTAAGTCTGAATATCATTCAGAAACCTGAATCTAGAAAGAGAAAATGTTTAATGTATATTTCAGTGTTTTTTTCCAATTTATTTAAGTATAGACTAACTTCAGTAATGAAAGAAAGGGAATATCTTACTTTAAGCTCCACAAGAAAAAATCCACAAAAACATTTTCCCAATTCTTTTACATTAATAACTTGACTAAAACCTGAAATTTGTGATAATCCAAGAATAAAAAGTAAGTAGGTTAAATAAAATCAAAGTTTGTTAAAATATTATGATTTGAAGAAATTATTAAAATAAAAAAATATCAGTTTAGAAATGAGTAAAATGAGAAAGTGAAAGTGACATGACACTTAGCCAGAGCAGAAAGAGATTTTGTGCTTTGCTATATATGCAGTAAAATTATAAATATTAAAATATTTGGAGGACTGAAGTAAAAAAGAAAAAAATTTAAAAATACCAGATTTTCTAATATCCTTGTAAATTTTAAACATCAACAAAATTTTTTTTCCTGTGAAAATTTTTTTCTCTGTTTTTATGTTTGAATATATTTTTACTTTTTGCTTCTCAGAAAATTTTATGTGATGTCCAGAAAAAAATTCACATAATCAAAATATGATATCCTATAAATTATGAGATAAACATTCTATATACTGAAACTTCTAAATTATTTATAAACTGCATATAATTTTCTTACTAGCTTTCCAGTGTATAATAATCGACCAGTATAAATAGGTTCATATGTTTTGCAGGCAATCATCAGGCAGTCAGCAACTGCTTTTTGTGAAATGGACATTTTATATCCTCTCAGCTAGCTCAAGATATTACAAGAAAGTTAGCCAATGTGTACATAATATGCATACAGCAACTACTCAATTCAGGGGGCAATTCTTATACTCCCAAGATGAAAAATCAAACAATCACCATATACTGAGGGGAAAAGCAAACAACAGAAAAACAAATCAAAAACATGCCTAGAAAGTATCGGCTAGCATGAAAACCAATAGAGCCCCAGTAAAGGAACATAACGCTAAAAGCAAAATAGTACTCAACAATATTTGGCCCTCAAAGTCCCTCATATAAAAGCATATTTTATATATGTGTGCGTGCATGTGTATGTGTTTGCATGGATAATGAAGTAAATAAACACTAAAATAGTTGTTTAAAATCATATGTGTTAGAATGTGCTCAATATCAAGTTAGAAAAAAATCAAGCCTGTAGAGCAATGTGTGTGTGTGTGTATGTGTGGGTATATATATATATATATATATATATATATATATATAAACTGAAGGGCTGGAAATATGAGTGATGTTCATACTCACTTTGTAATTCAGCAGCCACTACTATATATATATATATATATATATATATATATATATATATATATATATACTCTGATACTGAGCGCTTTCTAATAAGTAATTATGTATATAATATATAAATAATTATACATATATATATTTATTTATATTTATATACACTTTTTTCACATATATATATATATATATATATATATGTTTTAACATGTGTGTATATATATATATATATATATATATATATATATATATTATAAATTAATTGATTTAAAATATGTTTTTTTTTGCTACACAGTTCTAACCATGTTTCAAAAATGGAAGCTGAAAGCTCCAAATTTAATTTTGTAATTAAATTAAAGACATTAGTTCCATTTCATCCTCAAGTGAATTTTGGAGTAACTTTTAAAATTACTGGGTTTTAAAGACATAGCAAAAATCATAATTCACGTTAACAAGGTTGCAGATAAATCCACTTCCACTAGACAAGGGGTGTCTGTGTGTTCATTATGGCTGTATTTTGATGTATCAGTTATTAGTTACGTTTTGGTAGGGGTAGGGATGTATTTTTCAATGAAATCTGACATCCGTTAAATGCATGTCATCTGGATTTTTTAAAAGATTTTATTGTTAACGGCAAAAATTCTTACTGCATTTTTTTCTATTTGTATATTTAAAGATTTTTGGGGGGTGTTTAGGTTAGAATACATTTAATTTAACTATGATTTGAAAAATATTTTCACTTTTAATTTTTAATATGCTATATTTCTTTTAAGAACAAATAAATGTATTAGAATCCCTTACAGTATGTAGAATTATTTTCACATCAAGTATAAGTATGTATATTATTAAGTAACTTTTTTTTTCTATTTTTTTAAAAATTATATTTAAATATTATTCAAGTAAAATTTATGACAATGATGGCAAAATAGCTAATTAATTTCACTAATTTAGTAAACTTTTATTTTTTATATAAAACCTAGTAATATATTGTTTCTTATGTAAGTACAAATGACATGGGTCATTCAATGGCTTACATCTTCCAGCTTTTCATATTAATTTCATTTAACTGTAGTTGTTTTAAGTGCTTGTAGTACTTTGAGAGAGGTGTTTAGGTTAGAATACGTTTTATTTAACTACAATTTTAAAAAATGTTTAGGTGAGAATTCGTTTTATTTAACTACAATTTTAAATACAACTTTAAAATATTTTCACTTTTAGTTTTAATAGTTCTTTTTAAAAGAAGTAAATGTATTAGAATTACTTACAGTAAGTAAAATTATTTTTCCATATCAAGTATAAGTATGTATATTACTATTTTTAAAATTTTATATTTAAATATTATTTAAGTAAAATTTATGGCAATTACGGCAAAATAGCTAATTCATTTCTCTGATTTAATAAACTTTATTTTTTTATTTTTTTATTTTATTTTTATTTTTTTTAAACTTAGTAATAGTTTCTCATATATGTACCAAGGACATGTGTCATTCAATGGCCTACATCTTCTAGCTTTTCATCATAATTTCATTTTTCTGTAGGTGTTTTATTGGATTCTTTTAAGTGCCGGTAGTACTTTGAGAGAGCTGTTTAGGTTAGAATACGTTTTATTTAACTACAATTTTAAAAGATGTTTAGGTTAGAATTCGTTTTATTTAACTACAATTTTAAATACAACTTTAAAATATTTTCACTTTTAGTTTTAATAGTTCTCTTTAAAAGAAGTAAATGTATTAGAATTACTTACAGTAAGTAAAATTATTTTTCCATATCAAGTATAAGTATGTATATTACTATTTTTAAAATTTTATATTTAAATATTATTTAAGTAAAATTTATGACAATTACGGCAAAATAGCTAATTCATTTCTCTGATTTAATAAACTTTATTTTTTTATTTTTTTATTTTATTTTTATTTTTTTAAACTTAGTAATAGTTTCTCATATATGTACCAAGGACATGTGTCATTCAATGGCCTACATCTTCTAGCTTTTCATCATAATTTCATTTTTCTGTAGGTGTTTTATTGGATTCTTTTAAGTGCCGGTAGTACTTTGAGAGAGCTGTTTAGGTTAGAATACGTTTTATTTAACTACAATCTTAAAAGATGTTTAGGTTAGAATTCGTTTTAACTATAATTTTAAATGCAACTTTAAAATATTATCACTGTTATTTTAATAGACTATTTTTTCTTTTATTAAACAAGTAAATGTAATAGAATTACCTACAGAATATAAAATTATTTTTCCACGTTAAATATCAGTATGTATATTATCTGGTCACACTTTTTAAATTTAATTTTATTTTTAAATTTTTATAATATACATATATATATATGTTTTAACACGTGTTTGTGTGTGTATATATATATATATATATATATATATATATATATGTATGTTTTAATATATATATATATATATATATGTTTTTATATATATATATATATATATATATATATATATATATAAAACACATGAGGCATGCTGAAAAGTTCTCAGCCGGACCAAGAACCTTTCACTCAAAATGTTTGGGCATTTGGGAAGTGGATCAGGCTGTTAAATCTTTATTATATATAAATATGAACACAGGCACACATATTATATGGATAGTACATACACACACATTATATATATATATATATATATATATATATATATATATGCACACAAACACACAAAGTACATCCTTAAATCAGTAAATGTAAAAGCATTTGTTTTCTACAACAGATCTTTTTTTCTTTATTAGAGCACTTAACTGAATAGAGAATGTTAAGTGAACATTATACAGAGAAATTTTCAGATCAAAATTAAGCTTATAACTATATATCACACTATAGACTTATTGATCTACTCTTATGTTCATTATAAAGTAAATGTCATAGAATTTAATCATTTCAGTTACATTAAAAATAGATTAATTCTGATATGATTCAAATTATCAAAATCACAACATATTTATAACTTTGAGAAGGGTCATTTATATTTGAATTGACATTTTCTCTTACAAGTTATACACCTTAAGAAAGTTGTAGAATATATCCCTTGAAATATTGTACTATAACAAAATATTCCAATTGTAGTTTGTACAATTGGAATATTTTGTTATAGTACTATAGTAATAATTGATTAAAGAAGAAATAATTCATAGAGTTTGTTCTACTACTAAAACAAGAAATTCTAATTTTCCAGAACTTTCATTTTATTAATTCAAAATCAATTTTTTAACAAAACAGTTTATAAAAATGACTTTGTAAAAATATGATATTTCAAACTTTCATAATACTAAAAAGGCACTGAAAATTAAATTTTGCAACTATGAAACATAAAGGCTGAGCAGCATGATTCAGAGAGTATTTATTCTTCAAAATGCTTTGTAGATAATATTTCAAACAATGATGGTTTATATACAGATAAAAATGATACCAGTGTTCAAAGACAGTTCCAACTTAGATGAAAAGTTAAATGAGTTCCAGTAATTCTGATATAAATGATCCCATAATTTCAAAATATCCAAAGAAGTCATTTTTAAGAAAACAAGTAAATTAGGAAAAAATATATTCATTTTTTCCTATAAGAAATTCTGCAAAAATCATTCCATTGTCCATTTGAGAAATATTGAAGTAATATGCAAAATTTAATAATTAAAATAGAATTTAAAAATCAGAAACATGTCCAAAAACCACACAAAATGTGTATAAACATCAGGAGGAAAAGATCCATGAAAATCAAATACAAAAAACAGGAAAAATAAAATCTAAAATACAATTAAAAATTTTTCCTGGGGAATTTTTAAT
Organism: Acanthosepion pharaonis; assembly: GCA_903632075.3. Classification (NCBI taxonomy): domain Eukaryota; kingdom Metazoa; phylum Mollusca; class Cephalopoda; order Sepiida; family Sepiidae; genus Acanthosepion; species Acanthosepion pharaonis. The sequence goes on from CAHIKZ030004884.1 coordinate 1,117,308, forward strand.
CAATCACTATTGGTTTTTGAGTATATTTAAAAATCTTTTGAACTTATATCCCTTGAAAACTGTTAACTACATGGTTTTGCAACAAGTTATAATCAGTCAACTAAAAAATGCCACCCTGTCTACATAAATATAATCTAAGTAACTCCATTTAGCTTAAGAGATGAGTGGCCAGATGTGAAAAGAATCACCAACAGGTAAGATTAAATAACAGTTTTTCTAAGTTAATATGCTTGTACTTACTTTTCTCCTATAAACTGTAAGTAATAACATATATCCAACATGTATACACTTTTTTCATTTTGATTAAAATCTCACTAGGCTTATGAAAAGATACATACAAAGAAAATCAATTTGCACATTTCTTTATATACAAAAAAATTGTTATGAAAATAAATATAACATGATTGTAGGTTTAAGTTTTACCAAAATGAATTGTGACTATGACAAATTACTAATGCCAATATAGCTTTGTATATTGAAATAATAGAAAAGATGTTAGGTTTTTGGCATGTTTAAAACTTCACTTAACAACTGTAGCTACTGAACTTGGTATTAAATACATGGTTTTCTTAAAATCCATTGAATAATACATACAAGCATACAACAGAAAACTTTACAAATTCATTTTTTTGTGTGAATTACAGAGAGAAAAATAAAAGTAACTAAACAACAAAATATTTCCTAAGCCCAAATTGTAAACTAAAAGCAAATTGGAAAAAAGTATATTTAACAAAAGCAAAACCAAAGTACAGGATTAGTGATTAAATTGTTATTCTCAAAATCATTCCTTATTGGTTGTCTTCAAAGTAGGAAAATGTATAAAATCTATTGCTTTGTCCACTTAAAATAAAGTTATAAAAAGAGTGAATAATCTAAACTAAAATCTCTCTTAAATATTTAACACATCAAAGAATTTCAGTCTTTAGCCCATTAACATCCAAGAGTCAGGATGGATGACAAGCAGTCAAGAAATTTTTAGGAGAAATTGTTCAAAAAGATGGCATAGTTTTCTTTAAGGTAACAAACATAAATATAATTTTTTTAGAGCAAATATGTCATGAGTGATGCAAAGAATCAATACTTGGCCAATTAGAGATGAAAGTTAGAGTATAAAATATTAAAAACAGCTCAAGTAAACAAAATGTATATTGGAGAAAAACTACACTAAAATGTACTCTTCTTTTATTTACCAAACTGATCAATAAAGAAGGTGTGCAACAGAGCTTTTGATGTTTAGAGTTGTATAAATTCTGTTTATATTTTCTTGTATGAAATTTCATTGCTAAAAATCTGTTTCCATAAACTGTCAATTTAAGATTTTTCTTAAATCAAACTTTGGTCATGAAATTGTTGATAAAGTTTCACTGATAAAGTTTTATTAAATAGAAATTTGTTAAATAATTTTGACACCTGCTAATGTGAAGGACACACTTGTGTAATTATCACATGACAATGTTACTTCTTAAAATAGATTTGTACAGTGAATTGTCTGTATCAGTCTGTCAAGTGACACTTTTTGACTAACTTAGGCATTTCAGGAGTCATTTATTTACATTTTCATGACCAGTCTTTTGCAAAGATGCATATTTCTAAAAATATGTACAAATAAGTTGAACTGAACTTTTGATAGTTTTGAATAATTAGCTTCAAATTTGGAAATGCTTCACTCATGTAATAACTAGAAAATAAAGACAGAAATGTATTTCTTAAAAAAATAAAATTAATTTTCATAAATTATGCATAAAGCATTTCTTAGAAATTACAAACTCTTATTTTTTTTCAGTCAATACTTGTAAAAGATTTCCAAAAGAAATTTGTAATACTTTTATAAAAAGCAGACATCTGTATGAAGAGATGAATAAGGTCAGAAAAAATGCCAATGTTAGTGATAACAAATGAAAAAGATACCTGCTTAAGATCTACAAAAAATGGTTTCCTTCATTATACATTGATTTGAGAAAGCTGCTGAGAGATCATGTGATGGTGACAATACATTTCCAAAAGTCAGCCCAACCCTGCAGGAGTGAGGACTCTGGCTAAATAAAGGTGAGAAAGAAACTGGTATCATTCTTTTGTATCAACATGCACCAAACTCTGTGAGAAATTAATTTTTTTTTCTTCTTCTATTTTACTTTTTCTTTTCACATCCTTCATTTACTGAAGAAATCATTTTAGTGATACTTTCACATATCAGTGAAAAAATCTTTTAGAAAAGATTTGAACAAAAGAGTAACAAAATTACATTTTTTGCCTTGCCTCTTGTTTTAGAAATAAATTTATGCAAAAGTTGAGAATCAGTGAGATTTTCTTCATGAAATTTCATATGTAGACTTATACTGCAGTATTTTAAAAAATAACCAGGTTTTATGTCAATTTTTGTATTTAGGAATTATTATTATTATTATTATTATTATTATTATTATTATTATTATTATTATATGCCTTTCAGTTCATATGAGTATGTTCACCTTGTTTTTTTACTCACAATGTTTCAGACATTGTAGCACATTTTATTTGGGTACCTGACAGGCACAGTAACCTCCTTGCAATTTTTAATACCATGTCCCTTTAGGACATAGACTATCCTGGTTCTCCACATATTCCTTTTCTTTATTGTCTGTGAATTATCATGACTTCTTGGAGAAGATGGTGGAGCAGCAATTTTCATTGCCTTCTCCTCAGTTTGGAATTTAGTGTTTTTATTTACTTTAGACTGTTATCTATCCTACTATTTACCTTATTTGATAAGAAGAATAATGATAGATGCATGCCTTTCACAAAGGCATTACCAACTCACTAAACTGGGATTTGAACTTTACTTGTCAATTCCACTTTTTGTGCTGATATAAAAGAAGATATGTTTTTTTATAAACAGAAATATAATTGAACACCATTATTTTACTTATATTTGCTATAAAAATACAAGCAAAAAAACTGCAAAATCATATCCCAATTTGTCATATTCTAGAATCAAAGGAATTTTCATATTGTGAAAGTTAGAATAGCCAGCATCAAATAGTCTTATGATTGGGAAGTCTACATTGAACTGTAAACCCTGTCATCACACTAATGAAGCATTGTGGCTTTCAGGTGTCTTCATGTCATGTGAGCTGAAAATTGTAAAAATCTCTGTTTTGAAATGATAGATATGTCAAAATATAGATCCTGCAACAATGACAGTATGATATATTTACTATATGGGTTGTTATGGCAGAGTAACCAAAAGAAGGACACTTCTAAAAGCTGTCAATAATGAAAAAAGAAAGCAATATAAATGAATCAGAGATGCAATAATGTATTTTTAGTTTTTGCTTGGTGCATCCATCAACAATTACAAATAGTTATATTTAGGCACATAGAGTTTTGTAGAAATAATTTCCCAATTTTTCATGTATATTACATTTTCTATTTTTTTAGTTATTTCAGTCAACTGCTTTTGTTTACTTTGTTGGTCATTTTTAATAAATACTTTTTTATCTTCTTTTGATTTGGCTTGTATAAATCCAGTAACATTTTATCAAAAATAATTCTAATTTTCTTATTAAACATCAATTCTGCCAGTAATTTTCCAGTTACTGTATTAGGATTGGATATTGTTTTGTATGCTCTTAAGAAAAGGTAAAAATATTCCATTAGTTGGTTCTCTACACTCAATTTGCTTTTTCAGTTGAATGAAAATGGATGAGTTAGAATAAATCAACAGTGTTCCTGTGTTATTCTTGCTGCACAAAACCTAGCATTGACATGGAGAAGAAAATATTTTCCTATTGGCATGTACAGAGTGCTTTTCAACCAGATTTTCATCAACACATTGCAACTGCTGGGCATGCAAATGTACATTTATTGTTTCATTGTGGTTTAAAAACTCTATATGAATAATACCCTGATTATCTGACCACACACATACAGCATTACTTTTCTTCCATGAAGCATGGAGTCACTTTTAGAGATTTAGCATGGTTATTTTATATATGTCCACAATTAAATCATAGGTACCATCAATTAGACAAGTGTAATCAAAATTTAACTTGAGCCATGACTTAGCAATTTTAGGCTATGGTTGTATTTCCTTTGTTGGTGACTTGCCTGTCATGGCATATTTTTGGCAGCATTTTACTAAATTTTCAGCTATTTTATTGATGCCTGGCCAATATATGTATATTTTCATTATTGCTTTCATTCTTGACATTTTTAGATGCCCAGAATGGAATTGTTTTATTACCTATGACCATAGTGCTGCAAGTATCACTATTCAATCTACATACATTTCACAATCCTTGCATGTGGACAAGGATTATCTCTTTAAATAGAACTGGTGGTGTTCTCTATCATTTAATTTTTTTTCCAACTAGATTGTAAGTTTTTTCAATAATTTTTCCATTAAAGTTTCCACTTGTTTTTATTTTGTTTTTTTTTTTGAATATCATCAATAATGCCATTATAGCATTATATACAATATTATTCACATCTGTTTTTCAATTTTGGTTGGGCAATGACTATAGGGATTTCTGTATTAGACTCAGGAGATAATCTGCAAGGCTTTATTTTATTTGAAAGCTAAAGATTCCAATGTGAAGTCATATGCCAGTTGTAGTTCTAGTTTATTCACACTGTGTACTGGTATGAATTTTTTTATTGAAAAATTGAAAATAAAGGTTTGTGATTCAAAAATTCCACCCATGAATCATCTTATGAAATTTCTTTGCTGCAAATATTATTACTAATGATTTGTTTTCTATCTAATTGTAATCTTTTTCAGCTTTTTTAGGTGAGTGTCACTGATTTCTTGTTAGGATCTTTAAATATGTATTTGAATCTTATATTCAGATGCAACACTATTTCTAATTTTGTCTCATACAAGTCCAATGCGTATACATAACAGGTATAAGACAAGGACATATTTTCTCACCAGACTTAACCTATAAAGCAAGATTATTCTAAGAGAATAAAATTAACTACCAGGATTTATTATTGGTGAATAACAAAATAAGGTTCATTGATTACACTGTCTTGATAGCAGACTCAAAGAAAAACTGAAAGAACTGAGACACTATAACAATAGACACTGAGTTAATTATTAACTGTATGGAGTCAAAACATATGATTGTCCATGAGAGAGGCAGTCAAATGTGTGAGCTTCAATTTTGAGACATCAAAACCAAGCAGGTACAGAAGTTTAACTCATTGTGTAGTAAAAGATAACTGAAGATGGAATACAGAAATCTGAATATGCTTTGGAATAGTAAAAGGTATCTTCCAGAAACCAACAAAAGTATTAAGAGAGAAGAGAATTTCATTAGGAACAAAGTAAAGAGTGCTGAACACAGCTATGTCAAGTTTGTTTTTTTAGGAATGCTTGCCATTTGCTTTTTATCATCATTACTTTTTCTTTTTAAAATCTGTATACAGAATTTTTCCAAGTTACAGTGTTTTTTGCTAGTTGATTATCTTTCTCCTAACCCTTTATACCAAAATAGCTTGGCATTCATGTTAAAATAAATTTTCTGTAATTTCACCAAGTTGTTATAAGTCTACATCAAGTCTTTAGTGTAAAAAAAAAAAGAAGCTAACCATGTTGCTTTTTGCTTTTAGGTCAACCAGAGAGGATAGGGAGTCCATAAATATTATAAGCTGCTGCTCTACTAAGTTTCTTATAAGATCAAAGGCCATCCTCAGGTTTGCAGTTAGGTGGTTTCATTTGCTTTTTGTTACACCCATCTGTGTTTGCAACTCCTATATTATTCAAAACTTTGGATCCATCTGTATAATGGTATTTATCTCTTAGTTCTCCAAATTTATTTTGGTTTTCATTTTCATCTCAATGTGAGATCTATTTTAGGTTCAGTGGTCCCCCAGAGTAGTATATATTGTCAAGGTTTTGTTTTATTTGTGCTAAGGCTTCTTTGTTATGGAAGCCAAAAGCAGGAATTGTAGATGGCTTACTTATATAAAAGTGAGAATTTTTTTATTAAATACTTTTTCATAGATTGGGATATTTTGGAGTTTGATTGCATTTTGAAGAAAGTTTTTCCCCATCTAAGAAACATAGGAAGCTTGTTAACCTCTATATACAAACTATATGTAAAGAGACTGTATATAATGGAGGTGTGATAAGCATTCAAGTATAGTCTCAGTCCTTGATTTTGAATACATACTAACTTCTTTAGATAGGATATATCATACAGAACCATAAATTATACATCCATAACCTAGTTTTAATAAGAACTCAATATAACTGAAACTTTACCTTTCATTCTTCTTTCAAATTCATCTGATATAAATTAATAAATTACTACCTTAGGTAATCACTATGGGCTCTATGAAAAATAAGACCTAGGTATTTGACTTGCTGTACCATTGTAATCAGAGTGTCATTTATTTTTACTTGAAGAATATAGGGATCACAAAAATTCATGCCAACAGATTTAATTAAAAAAATTGGAAACTATTTTTGTCAGCCTATTTTGTAATTTTTTAGGACAGTTTGTCTCTCTGCATTTGACATATACAGCAATGAGCACACAACAGCAAAATTGGTCACAAAAAAGCTTTCTCAAATTCATCATTTAACATTTCAATAATGTTCATTTTTCTTATAAATAATGTGACGGACAGAAAGCTTCTCTGAGGTACTCCCATTTCTTGTTTGTGGAGTTTGGACAATGTAGTCCTTATATGGACTCTAAAGAGGTATTGTGATGGAATTTTTTTAATTAACATGAATATTCTGCCCTTTATTCCTATATTGCTTACATCTTTCAGGATACCATACTTCCAGGTTTCAAGATCAAAAAATACTGATATTACATAGTGTCCTCATATAAATCTATCTTGCATAAAGGATTCAATGTTGCCTAGTTGATCAATGGTGTATCATGTCTGAAACCACTTTTGATATTTGGATACAATATTATGTTTTTCCAGAAGTCATCTTGAACGGGCATTTACTATTTTTTTCAATGGTTTTGCAAAGGTAACTGGTAAGAGAAGATAGGATGATAATTATTTGGGTTTGATGTATACTTAACCTGTTTGGGAATTTCCTGCCATTCTTTGAGCTAACGTCCCTGTGTGCCATATGTTATTAACTAGATTCAACAATACTAAAAGTGATGTCTCTGGTATATGCTTCAAAAATTGTCATTCAGTAAACAAATCATAAATGTGTATTAGGTATTTGATGATAATTTCAGTTGAGGATCAGGTTGTAGGGATTGCTTATTACAAAAATGCATGCCTACAGTTTTGGTTTTAGAAAATTGGAAACAATTTTCTTCAGCCTATTTTGTAATTTTGTTAAGACAGTTTTCAGTTTGTCTCTCTGCATTTGACCTTATATGGTGACAACTGCAAAATTATCCACAAACAAATGTGGAAAGACAGGCAAAGGTACTCTAGATGATTCAAGAATAGAATTTGTAGAGAATTTATGTACAAAACATTCTGTTTTATCAGCAAAAGATGATAACACCTCAAATTGAGAGAGGGGATAGAAGACTTATTCTTATTTAAGACACTATTACAGAGCTCTCAGTAGTCATAAGAACCAATCTTGTTGGAGGCTATATGGTGCCTCATTCTATCAGCAAACAAAGACTTAATCTCTTTGAGGACACATTTCTAATTATTATGAACAAACACTAAAATTGTCATGTAATTGGAACTACCATACTGGTATAGCCAGAAAAAGTGATTCTTGTAAGCTATAGCAGCTGCGTAAGGAAGATGTGAACCAAGGAGAAGATTATGGTTTCATCTGGTATTTCTGAGAAGGTAAAAAGCATCAATGCCAACTTTAACCAAAGTAGAAACCTCTGTCGCATAATTCTCAATAGAAAGGTTAAGAATATCATCACGAAGAAAGTTACAAAATGAATCCTAATCAGTATGTCAATAACAGAAAGAAGTCTTGTGAACAGGAGGTTCCTGTCTAATAGATAACTCAAAAGAAATATTAATAGATACTACAGCATGATCCAAATTGCCAACAGGATGCTTGTGATGCTTGATAAATGCTAGGAGAGGAGGTAAGGAAGAAATCAAGTAAAGGGGCATGTTGATCAGAATTATTAGAGAAAAACAATGTGACTGAGAGAGTGAAAAAAATTGAAAGTCTGAATACTAGCAACATCAATAACATTAAATAAATTCAAAATTCTTTTTAAAATGCTGGGATAAGTTTGTTTTCCATTTGTGATTATTAAATACAGTTTTAATTTAATAGCAATATCACTTAACTGCTACAAATTAATACAGAATTTTAAGATTTAAAGTTTTATAAATTATTCTAATTAAAACTTTTAATAAGTGAAATCAATTATAAATATTCATTATTCATCAAAAAAACATTTTTCTTAAGACAATCATATCCATGTGTGTGTAGGTGGGGAAACAGATGTAAAAAATATATTTATTTTTTACAAAGATTTTTTAAAAATGAAACATTTAAAACTAATTTAATTTCTGAATAAGTCCTGAAAGTTTCATTAAAACCAATTATCTGATTTTTTTCAAGTTATTCCAAATCAATGTGTTTTACACCAGAATGAAAATGATCACATTTCTCCACACAAATTTATGGTTCTGTGCTGATGCCAGAAAAAAATTTCAACCAAAATTTCCAAGATTTGGAAAAGATTAAAAAAAAAAATATTTACATGAAAAAAATCCTTTTATCTTTCATCATAATAACAAAGCAAAGGTTTTGATGATAAAATTTTGTTTTAATTATGCTTTGTGCATGTTTTTGTGTGTGGATGATGCACAAAAAAATGTGAATGTTTATATCTGTAGAATATTTTAAGAGAAAAGATTTTATACTAAGGAAATTGGCATGAATTGAAGAAAGGTTGAGGTAGGTAGGTAATTTTTTGTTTATTTGTATTTCTTTTAATTTTAACTGTCATGGAGAAGATTATTTAAATTTTTAAGGAGTGAAAAGCTAAAATAATTTTCACTGTCCAATGTCTATGGCAATACAAACTGGCCAGTAGGTGGTTAAGACTAAAGCATAATGTGGCCTCAGGATTACCCAGTGGAAGTACATGCAGGACACCTATCCATGTGCAATATGGTACTTCAAATGCCCTGATATTATGTGACTATTGACCAGGGCAGCCTCTCTAAGAAGCACTACTAGAGTTTGTTTTCCTTATTACCAGTCAGAAAACTGTCAACCAAGTACCCTCAAAAGGAAAAGACACTGCCACTGATTAGTCCAGTTGGGTGATAGGCGAACATATCTACTCTTATTAACCTATTCACAGCACAGGGGCCTGGGAGCTTTTAGCAAGACACCACCTCTAGGAAACGGGTGTTAAACAAGGCTCTAGACACTTTTCAGATCAAGGGGAATTACTAATTTATTAAAACCTCTCTGAAAGTTGCTCCAGGAATTGAAATCTAAGGAATATTAACATAAAAGTAGGTCACTTGAAAGTCATTTAAAGTAGTTCAATTAAAGTTTAAAGTTTTAACTTTAATTAAGGAATTCCACCTTTTATAAGGACACCATTAATTTCTATTTTAATTAAAAACTTTCACAAAAACACTTGATGTGTTAAGGCATTGCAAAGCTGATCTGACAACAATATTCATCTGTAGTATAAATAAAGTTATTTTTTTAATGTATATAAGTGAATCATCTTTTAATGTATCTTTGCAATTTTCTGTATTTTGGAAATGAAATGCTGTTATTTGTTAGTAGTTCATTTACTTTAGCACTTGTCTTTCATAAAATATATTATGCTTTAATTTTTCTTGTTTTACATAGAACTTGCTGATAGCCCACATTTATTATAAATTTTATTGGAAGGGTAAAATTTTATATGATGACCTCCACTGGATTTATAATAAGTCAAAGAGATATTTTTTCTCTTGTGTTATTTGTTTTCTTTAATTTTTGCTAACATGTTCATGGTTTTATTTATTCAATAATTTCAATTTTTTTTGTTTTATTCAGATTCTTTTGGCAGTTTTTGTCTCATATTATTAACTTCTGAAACCTGCATTGTTGATAGGCTTTTCTTTTTTTTCTATTTCATTGATGTGTGTGTGTGTCTGTGTGTTTTATATAGATATATTACTAGTCTTTGGCAGACTTCCATAAGTGGATGTAAGTTTACTTTTGGATTTTGTTCTGTTTTTGAAAATAATTTGGTTCTTTTATCCAGATCATTTGGTTATTTTGGAATGCTGTAAAGCATTCAAACAGGCTGTTCATTAAGTCTCTAAATTGAAACTTTTAGATTCCTGTAGCAAGGAAGAGCAGGCACAATTGGTGTGTGTTTATTGTAAATTGGAATGAATGTTTGTTTCATTTTGCAGAAAAAAAGACTGTCATTGAGTTGGACTGTGGGTCCCTGAAGTGGAAAAATTGTTCACCCTATGATTTAAATTTGTGAGAGGATTTTGTTTGGCAGCTGTTGACTGTAAAAGAACCTACTATAGCTCTTCATTTTTGACAGTTCCTTTACTTGCAAATGGAATACAATCATTGTTAATTGCAAGCATTGCTAGATTGTATGGAATAGGGAATTTTTTTTTTTACTCAAAACAATTTGTTTAAAATTTTTACTATCTCTCCCTCATTTAAATGAGTGGATGTTTTAAGTAAGATGAAATTGCAGAACTGTTCTAAAGTTCTAAAATTCTGCAACAATGTTTTTTTGTATCTTCTGGTCAGAGTCTTTACAACCCTTTTTACAGATTTTCTCCTTTTTCCTGAACTAAGCGTCAAAGTTTTTTTTCCATCTTCCTGGGGCATAGTCAAATTTCCCAATAGAATTTACTGTAACTTCCTTTAGTTGGGTAGTTAAATGACATGTTGGTCTAAAAGCAGCACTGAATTTGCAAACATTCCTGCCAGACCTTCACATAATGAGTAATGACTGACAGTAAAATAGGAACTTCTTTGGTGACTTGTTTCAGCACGCTCACACACACTTGAAATATTTTGATGTCAGTGGTACTAAAACATGGTCAGTTTAGATAAGCTTTGTTTTTGTTGTTTTATTTTTTTATGATTCAGATTTCATTTTTTGTACTTCCTTGCAAATTCTTACAACATATTTCTCAACTGAAATGTCATAATATATAATTATTTTAGGGTAATTAAAAATTCACATTGAATATTTGTATAGTTACTGTATCAGGAGTATATATTGAGTTTTCAGAATGTTTTATCAATTGGAACACATACTCTGGTCTTCAATACAGCTTTTAATTTCTCTATTATTTTTATTTGATTTTACCATGTATCTTTTATCTCTTAAACATTTGGTTTGTCTTGTAATGACTTTATTTGTATTTACTTGATTTTACAAGTAAATTTATGATTATTTGAGTATAATGGAGTCACTGGTGTGGATTTTACAAGTAAGTGGATATATACCCACTATCAGATGAAATAGGAAATAAATTGATAAGCTGATGTGACTTTTCACAGAAAGCCAGGCTAGGTAAATTAGATTTTACTAGCATGCAGGAGCTACTTTGGTGTCAGCATTTTTATTTTAGGAAAAATGAAAATGGTCTTTTTGAGAAATGTAAAGGATTTAATTTCAATAAAATGATTTAGTATGTGAATTTGTCTGGGTTTGAACTTGTGAATTGACAGGGTTTGAACTTGTGAATTGACAGGGTTTGAACTTGTAAGAGTGAATTCCAGTTGGGTTTCTTTCATTCACATTTCCAAATATCCTTGGTAAAGGTAAAAATCCATCTCCTTCTCTCCAATTATGGGTTAAATAGTAAGACTTGTACCTTGAAAAATCACCTATCCTAAAAAAACAAAATGTTAATGCAATATTCACTCACTAAAAAAGAATTATTCTTAAAATGCAAAATATGTCTCAACTTTAAATAACCCACAAACCTAATTTATATCATATCAAAGAAATAAATTTTAAAATAAAATAGCTTTTTCATTGTGTTTTAAGATTGGATAGGTTTACAAATACATTTTATATTTAGAATGAATGAAAAATAGTTCAAAGCCACAAAACACAAGTGAAAACGTGTGCTGAATGATAATGATAAACAGCATAAGATGAAGTGACGCATAATGAGATTGCGAAAGATGCTTCAAGGTTATATGGATGAAATGATGTATATGCTGAATCTAAAAAAAAAAAATCAACAGAAGAACCCATTCAAGAAAAAAAAAATCCTTGTTTCTCTTAGGTATGTTTCTCATAAGTGTCTCTTGTACCATTGAATAAAAGTTGGTACAAAGTTTTTCAATTGTTAGAGTATTTGGCTTGACACAGAAACTAATGAATCAAATAATCAAAATAATTTCCTGTTTTCTTATTGTTTCTAATAGATGCATTGTAGTTACCAGTTTGATGTTTGTTATCTTGAATTGTAGGCTAAGACTTAAAAAAGCCAATCAGAGTCACATTGTATATCTGTTACTTTTGGTTATACTTAATGAAATTTTCCCAAACCATGCAACCATCCAATACCAGCCTGGTCAGGAATAGAAAACATGTTTCTTAGATGTCAAAATAAATGTGTCAAGCAACAAAGTAATATAAAAAATAATGTTACATACCTGAAAATTTCCGAATAGTGTAGAAGGCATGTAATAAAGAAATAAAATTAGATTAAAAACAAAGTGAGAGATTTATATAAATGTAAATAAACTTTTGTTCTATTCAATTTTCAAATATACACATATAATATGTTATTGGGATTATTACAACTGTAACTACTATTACTACTATTAGTAGTAGTATTTCTTTTTCTAGTTTTCTTAATTTACTCTTTGATAAAATCTTTTGTCAAATCTTACTTTAGATCTGAAATAAAGGAAGATTTGTCATAGAAAGTTATTAAACATATCAGATTGAGAGGATGTGAGTGTTGCACATGAGTGTAGATCGTGAGGAGTTTCATGTGATTTTATTAATATGCCTAGCAATATTCTTTTATAATCTTTACTCGTATTCCTTTTAGAGTTGTGTTTAAATGCCATATTCTTGAATTTCTATTTCTAGGTCCTTATATTTTGAACGTTTGTCAAATTCCTTTGTTGAAATATTTTTGTCTGTAGGACAGCACTATTGTTTTCTGTTTTTTAAGTCTTATTACATTTGATTTGTTTGTTTAGTGTGGTTGGCATGTATGGTCCAAGCACTGGTAGTTAATTGTTTTCATACCATTTTTTGCTGTATGTGGAATGTTATAATATTGGTATATCTTCTAATGCAGATATTTCCATAGCAAATCATATCTACATTTAAATTCATTTGAGGCTAGAGTAAAGCATCCAGATAGTAAATCAGTATTAATGTTATTATTTCTATTTAATTTAATCTATTTTTGTTTGATACAATCGTATGCTGAGTTATCAATGACTTAAGGTAACAGAAGGTTGAAGAGAGGTACACTTTTTTCTCTTAATCATATGATTGAAAAATTACATTGATAATAACATTTATAATATGTGGGCAATATTGTACTATTTTTTTGATTTCATAGAGGAAAGGAAGGGTCACCAGGTAATTTTATTGCTTCAACAGTAACAATGTTATGATTCCATTTGAGAGAGCAAATGGTAAGAGTTCAACAATTAAAAGATGCTGTGTCTTAAAGATTGATGAATATTGAGGAAATTTTAAAAACGCTCAGGTTATTATGCATAAATGGGGGATATGGAAGAAATGTGAAGCAATGGAAATGTGGTTCTACAGAAGGATGCTGAGAATATCATGAACCAAACATGTGATCGATGACCAACTTTTAAAGAAAATGGGAACAAAAAGGTCACTTATACTTAACCTCAGAAATAAGCAGTTGAAATTTCTAGGGCACATAATAAAGAGGGGGTTGGAAATTTTGATTCTCAAAGGACAGATTCAAGGCAAGGATAACAACCCATAACCTAGATTAAAGCTTGATTAAATGGATAGTGGAACAAGGTTTAGGAGAGATAACAAAAATAATTCATTAAGAGCTACAAAGGACATGAAATTGTAGAGAGTCCTGAAGGGACATGGCACATAGAAAAAGAAGAAGAATGCTAGACAAGGGACAAGAAGTTGTGGAGGGCTATGACTGCCAACATCCTGAAGGGACATATCACATAGAAGTAGTAGTAGTATTCTTGTTTGCTGTTAAAACCTGATTGAAAAATTTTTAATCTTCATTAATGAATTTCCTGAACACATCAGCTCTCAAACTGATATCTATACTGATGACATTTATTCCTGTCTTGATAGTAAGATCAAAATAGCAGCTGATGTACAAAACAACTTCAAGACTGTCAAAAAAGATGATGCATGGCTGATGCTAACCTTCAGGAAAGTGACTCATTGTGCCTCTTTGGGTTAATGTCCTTCGCTGACATGAAGTGAAAAGACTATATTGAATCCATTGCTATTTCAGCTACTAGGAAAGTTGGTTCACTGTGTTGTGCAAGACAGTTTTTCTCTCCAGAATTTATATTGCATATTTATAAGTCTACCATTTGTCCATGCTTAGAATATTGATACCATATATGTTCCAATACCCCTGCTATTTACCTGGAGGTTCTTGATAAGATCCAATGAAGAATCAGCAATATTATTGGTCCTGATCTGGTGACTCAGCTTCAGTCACTTGCCCACTGACATAAGGTTGCCACTCTATGCCTTTTTTATAAATGCATTTTCATGGTAATTATTTGGATGAGCTCTTTGATATGGTACCTAGACATTTTGAATTTAAGTGAAATACTAGTCTGGTGGCAAGATCTCATCAATTTACAGTTGAGCTAGCTACATGTAGCCATAACTTCTATGCTAACAGTTTCTTTTCTCACTTGTGAAACTCCCTTCTGGTCCCATGCTTTCCAGCCAACTTTAATCTTCAAAAATATAAAGGCAATATCAATTTTTATCTACTATCATCATGATTACTCTTTTCTCTATTCATTACTAATGTTTCTGTTCCTAATTCTTCCACACCATGTAACACCTTGGTGGCTGTACTGCTTTGCTTGGGATGATACCAATTAAAAAAAAAAGTATTAGTCCTACAATTAGTAATAAAGGTAAACCTCTTTTTTACTACCAAATAATAAAGTTTATAAGCATTTGAATCTAATGCATATGGTTAAATTTGACAAGATTGAAAATGTTTTCCAACAATCAGATTTTTGTATGCACTCGTGCTGCTTACAATAAAAAGTTTTTAGTCGTAAACTTATGAAATATTAATAATAAATCTGCACAATATATTGCCTATTTAAATTTTTTCTTAACTTTTTAACACATTAAAATGATTTTATATATACAAATTATTGTAGATAATATTGGTATAATTATTAAAAGTTGCAAAAAGAACATTTAATAAAATCCATATTGTCAAACAGAATTACAAATCCAATATAATCATTAAAATAATTATAGAAATTCAGATATTATGTTAATTTTTATTAAAATATAATAATGAGAAATTTAATTTAAAAATAGATTTTTACATTGTATTTTGGAATGAGTAAGATGTTTGCATTATATTGTTGTTATTATGGTTGCTTATATAACAATTTATATTTTTTGCTTTCATTTTTTAAGGACTTTCATGGTATTAACTTTAAAAGACTTTTATTGAATAACTGAAAAATATAAATAATAATGAAGATTATATTAACAAATAACCCAAGAAAAAATATAAATAACATTTCTTTAAAATAATAAATGCATAAAAAATTTAAGATATAGTTTTTACATATGTCAGCATGAGATGATTAAGTTATAAAAAAGCAAAATTGGTAAGCAAAAACAAAATGCATTTGGTTTTGTCAATATTTTCATCTTTATCCTGTGAACATTTTCTGTATATAGAAAAGATTAATATATTTTTGAAACATGTTTAATTGTATCAGAATTTAGGCAATCAAATATTCATTAACTACAAAACATCTCTAAATCTTGTCTTGTACATTCAACTTTTGAAATTATTTTTTTACTTGTAATAAATAATTCCAAAGTTGTTTCTCATCTTGGCATTTCAGGAGAATTTGATTTTCCATGTTGTTTTCTTTTCCTATTATTTATATTCATATATTGCTTCATACAAAACAATTAATCAAGTGGAATGCATGCTTCTTAAATGCTATTTGTTGATATATTTTATTTGAGATCACTTAAAAATGAAATATAATCTTTCAAAATTACCATCTGCTTTATTTTAAAAAATACAGAATATTGATAAGGGAGTTAAGGAGCCATTTTGATTAAATAGCTCAGTTCAGAAAGATATAAATTTTTAGTAATGTTAAAGATATGCAGAGAATTGAAGAAAGAACAATCACGATAGTTTTTCTACATCATAATTGCATGTTAAAATCTAAATTCTTTGTTTTGGATTTTGGTTAAAACAGTTAAATTTTTTGTAAGAATTTCTAAATAAAAAGATAATTCACAACCATTGAAAATATTAATTTCATGATTAAAAACTGAACATTGAAAATTAAACAATGAATATGCAGCCAAACTTCTTGCTAAATTGGAAATTTATTCTGGGGTGTTACTAATTGAATTTTTTAAATAATTACATGTATACTCATGGGTTTAAAATAAGGCCTATTTTGGTTTTAGGTGTTGAGCATATTGTCTCTATAATTTGCTATTTTAATTGTTCTAATGTGATTTCATTCAAATTAATTGAAACTTCAAAATACTTTACTAGTAAAATCTTAATACAATTCACATTTTAAATGTTCTTTGCCCTCCTGCTGGTAAGCAATATTTTACAATGTTGTTAATATATATTAAATCTATTAAACATTTAGGAATTCATGGTTATAACTGCACAATGTCAGAGGTTTTGCATGCCTTCTCTTACATGATGTTTTCATGATTTTGCATGATTTTTTCTGTGATTCTAGAAATACTGAGATATTTTGGACATTGGCCAGTATTTGCAAGAAAACTTTTGGGAAAACAATTCATTAATAATTTTGTAACCATTTTGTTAATTTCTACAATGAGGCAAAAATTCATATTGAACAAACCAAAAAATGGCAAATATGAAGAGTCCAGAACTGTGTTGATGGAATTATTACTTGTTTGCCAATCTAATATATAGATAAAAAAAGAAAAAAGAATTTTTCTTCTTATTTATTTTATAATTTCTAATAGGCACAATTTGAATATTTTGCTGTATAAAAAAAAACACATTTGTAAATTATAAAAGTGGATGTTCTAGCAAATATAAAATTGCTGTTAGAAAAAACATGATTAAATGTACAAAAATAATTTCTTCATTGCACACATTTTATAATATTCCCCCTAGGTAAAAAAAAAAAAAATGTTTATGAATGCTTGTGTCATTTAGCAGATTGTATCTCATATATCAATAATAAAAAAAACACATTAAATTCTTACATTGGTTACACTGCACCAAACTCATATAGATTAACTCATCACTTATTGATATTTTGTGCAATTCATGCAAATATTGATCATCAACAGTCAAAATCTATTTACTCATATATTAAAATTTTTAGTAGATAATACCTAAATACTATATGCTGCAATGAAAACCTTAAAATACTTGAAGCTATTATTATAGGAAAGAAACATCCAGTATTAAATATATTTTACCATAGATGTCATTTTAAAGTGTGAATAAAATATTTCAAATACAAACAAAATATTTATCATATATATAAAACATTTCATATATCCATATTTTGATGTTATCAAGCTCTATGAAATTGTTCTACACATTACATCATTTATACAATACACACATTTAGATTTGAAATGTAACCTAAAAATACCAGGAAATAGTTAAAACTTTTGTCTGTGATACTGACAGCATTTAGTATTTTACTAGCAGCATGGCCCGGCATTGGCCGTGCTTGATTCAAAAATCGTACGACTCATACAGTAATCACTGTCACTTGACTTAAAATATTTTTGCCCTTCCTTGCCTTTAAAGGAGTGCCCTTTGCCATGCTGATATTGCTACATGCCTTACTTCTTGCCTATCTCACACTGCAAATTTTTTTCTAAGCTCTATACTAAACATTAAATCTGTTACGAAAAAAGAACTAAACAAAATGAACACAAAATGATCAGCTTTAAAAATGGACTCGTAACTGGAAAAACCAAATGAAAAAAGAATATTAACAACAAATACTTTTTCACACCCACCCCAGTTCTGTGGAATCAGAATCAACATTGAGTTTAAGCAAGCGAATGAGCCAATTGGAGTAAAGTGCCATGCAGATTTAAATTTTTTCCACTTGTGACGAATGCAGCTATCGATTTTTTATTTTGCATGCTAGCATGCTAGTTAACATTCATATCAGTCAGCTGTTGGCCCTCACGCTGGCCAGTAGAATCTTCCTGCGTATTCATGGCAGCCAGCTATAGGCTCTCACTCTGGCCAGTAGAAAATGGCTGCAAACTACATGAAAGCTGCTGTAGAAGCATGAAAAAATCGATTATTTCCACTATCGATGGTAGTTGGGAAATGCAAAGTTGGTCTTGGCCTTTCCACTAACTTGGAGCCTGTGCATGTAAATTTTGGTGCAAATCTGTCGAAAATTGCGGCCGTGCATTCGTTATACACACACACACACACACACACATCCTGCCTTTTATAGATAGAGATAATAACCAAGAACAAAAATGTAAACTTTGGACAGTGTATCCACAATTTTGATTTGGATGTGCAATATGATAGAAAGTTGAATTGACATACCTTGCTTAAATGAATTCTTTCTTCCAAAATATCCATTACATGTATAATTATAGATATACTATATACATTCCTTTCTGTTCCTATGAACAAACATTTGTACAAATTTAAAAGCAATTTATATCTCAAATAGATATATCATTATTTAAAAGTAATCAATGATATAGTGATGATTTTTATGAAGAAGTTTTTGCAAAATTACAAATATGAACCTATTATTTCCTATCTATAATTTTATATCAAAATAATTTTTTTGAGTTCAGGGTTTTGCTTAAAATTGGATTACAGAAAAATAGAAAATGAAGTAAATAAAAGAAAACTTTCAGAAAAATTCTACATAAATATTCTCTCATTTTAAATTAGAGAACAGATTCTGTTCTTTGGTTGGCTGAGATGTTTTATTTGAGAATTGTACTACTGAGTTTGTGAATTATATTACTTCACTACTCTACAAGTCTGGTTGTTTTGTCCTGAGTTAATATATAGACGCTGTATGTGCCGCAAATTGTTGATGACATGAAGAATTGTCAATAACTGCATCCTATGCAAGTATAAAGGTGAGGGAATTGTGGATAAACATGGTTGCTTACATTCTGAAGTGAAATAGCACAAAGAAAATGAGTTTAATTCAGACACTTATCTAGATTGCGTTTTTTATTTAGTCATTTTAGTCTATTAGACTAAGATTCCTTTTATACAAAGGTAAACACTTGAATTAACCCAGTGAGAAATTAATTCATTTGCACGTTAATCACAGTTTCCATGACATGTATTCCAAGTCTCTAATTAGTAACTCGTAGAAAAAGTTCCAAATGGACTGAAAATATCTGCAATAAACCATGAAATGATTTAAAACCTTCCATTATTAAGCATTTTACTTGTAAATCATTTTCAATGTTAACTGAAACAAATGTGTTTTGTCAGCTGGTATTTTAGAGATTTTTTAATATTTGCATCAAAAGCAAATATTTTAAACAGAAAAAAAAAATCCTGATGAAAATCAATGTAAAAAATATCAAATAAAAATAATTGAAGGAAAAATGACAGTTTGTTCTCAATGTAAAGGGAGTCACTGAATTTTAGAAAATGTTTTTGAAATTGAGTTGAATTATGTTTCACAATTAATTTCCCTTTGTCTGTTTATTAATAAAAAGATAAATTTCATGTAATACGAAACAATTCCTGTGCTGAGATTCAAATAGAAAAATTGTAAAGAATAATTAAAATCTTTGATTATCATTCCTGTTATCAAAGAACAATATGGTAATACGGAACTTTCTTGTTAAAAGTCTCTCTTCACTCCCCCACCAGAAAATGAAATGATATATTAGCTATACAAAAATCATATTTCATTCATCATCACAGTCTTAGAAAATAAATTCTGAATAGCATCTTGCTAATTATAAATTATTAGCATTTTTAAATCCAGGAATTTCTCTGTTGCTTGGAATTTTTCCCATTAAAGTTAAAATCTCAGTAAATATCCTAATATTATAACAAAACTATTCCTATCATTAATCTATCTCATTACATTTAAAATATCACAAATAATATCTGAAAATATCAATTGGTGTTGTTTTCTATTGTATTTAATTTTTCACAAATGTTACAAAGTAAACATTCTCTTCAGTTCTCTTGTCTGTTCATTTTCCCATTTCATTTAAAGTCTCAAGACATACTGCAATGTTATTGATTACTTCTACTACATCCCAGTTTGGGATTACAAAAAACTACTACATCTAAAGTTTGGGATTACAAAAAAAGAACTTCTAAAGTTATATACAAATGTCAGAGCCTGGTGATGGCAGTACAGACTGAGAAAACATTACTATCCCACTGAAGTTCTTGATAAAATTCAAAGAAGTGTCTGTAATGGAACCTGGCATCTCAACTTCAGTTATTTTCTCACCAATGTGACATAGTTTCCCTCTGTCTTTTCTACAAATATTTTCATGAACTTTTCATGAAGTTTTGATGAAATTTTTCCTTGTTGCCATGACTGCATCATTTTAAACATGCTACTAGATTAGCAACTAGGTTTCACCATTTTAGTGTTCAACTAAGATGCAACCACTTGTTCTACTCTAATAGTTTTTCCTTTCATTTAACACATGTGGAGCTCTCTTCCAATTGATTGCTTTCCAGTCATCTACAATCTGTAAAAATTTAAATGCAACAACAATCACTATCTTCTATCTTTCAAAATCCTGTTCGTTTGTTTTTTCTTCTCACGACTTCTTATTCTCTTTCACTCCCAGTAACTCCATGCATCCTAGTGGCATTTTCACCTTTATATATATATATATATATATATATATATATATATATATGTATGTATTTAGTTTATAAAAAAACTAGGTAATCCGTATGGGTAAACCTAAGGAGGATAAAATCCAGAGAGCTCAATGTAAATCCAGAGCAAATAATTTAAATAAAAAGAAAATTAGTGACATCTTCTCTCATAACTTCCTTCTCTCTTTTTCTCTTTATGGTTTTTTTCTTCTCTACCCCTTCGATATCAATATATAACTTCTGTTAAGTTAACCGTTTAAATGTGTCAATATCTGCTAACTCACTCATGTCTCTCTCTCCCCCTCACTTCCTCACTTCGTTAATTTACATATGTTTAATACGGCCTGTCAAAAATGTGTAAATTTTTTCATTTTTGTTTGGAAGTAAAGTCTGATGATCCGCAGTCCTTTAAAAGGGCTGTGGTGAAATAATTTTAACATGGAACCTTAAAGTGGTCTGATTTGATTTAAATTATATATATATATATATATATATATATATATATATATATATATAAACTCTTTGGAAAGATGAGCAAAATAAAATGATTACAGTCAATTTAATTGACTGCCTTTAGTCAAAAGACTGTTAATGCATGCACAAATACTATATATATATATATATATATATATATATATATATATATATATGAGAGGGAGAAAGAGAGAGAGAGAGTTTGTGTGTATATGTAAAAGATAGCAAAAATGTTTTTAAAGGATATTTGTTAAAACTAAAATGATCAAGAAATTTTGTATGACTACTTACTTAATGTCTTGAGGTGTGGCCAGAGAAAGTAAATAAATAATCTGGAAAATGTTGCTTCACACTTTACTAGTTCACTTGTAGGCAGAATATAGCAACTGACAGTATTTGAAAAATTTGTTTTGGCAACAAAAAATATATTTTAAAAATGACAAGGAGGAAATTTAAGACCTTGATTTTATCACTAATTGAGTGTATGAATATAATGATGAATAAATGCTGAAAAGTTCCTTTTTCGTTGTTTTATTTATGCATTCCACAACATCTTCTGTCTTGACACATTTTGCTGAAAATGCTACAATTCAGTTGGACATTTTTCTGAACTGAATTTTTATGTAAATATATGTGTTGCCTTTTCATGTTTTCTAATTACTATTACCATTTCTGTAGTAAGGTTGCTTCTCACTTTACTGACATTTTATGTGAGACAATGCCAATCCCATTTCTGTAGAATGTTCTTTGCTGCTGCAATGGCACCAGTATTGATTCTTTGAAGTGACGTCAAACTTGATGCGTTTATGTCCATTGCATTTTTAAAAAGCCAGAAGCAGATAAAACAAGAAAAACTTAAAATGCATTTTAATCATAGTTCTTTATGGCAGTACATTGATTTTTGATGACACTGCTATTCTATAAATTCAAGTTACAAATGGTAATCTCATGTAAATTGGGCAATAAAATCTTAAGCTTAAATGATTATGTATTTTAGTGCAGTTAATATACTGGTGTAAATTCTAAATTATATTTTCATATGCTAAGTCTTCATAATTGTTCTTACCTCATTTGGTCTGGAGTTTGGCTAAACTAAGCTTAATAATAATTTTGTTATATTTCATTTCATTTTGAGCTAATTCTGATTTAAAGACAAAAGAAACTTTAATTTCTGAAAAAGAAAAAAGAAAAAAGACAAACAAAAGTATTAATAAGTATGAAATATTACTGATGAAGAATATTTTTGTCTACTCAAATTAAGGAAATATTTCAACATGTTTGATTTTACAGCAACAAATTTCATTAGAGTCAGGACACTACAACAATTGAGTAAAGACATGAGGTTTAAAAGACTAAAATTTCAACAATGGATTCTTCAGGAAATGCATGTCCTAGTTGATTGGCTAAAATATAGGATTGCCTCGCAGTTATTAGTTCAATTACTTTTACATAATCTTGTTCAGGGAAGAAACAGACAAGTAACACAAATTGGTAAGTATTAAATGATATGATATGAGTTATGAATAAAGACAAAAGGAAAACTTATATTAGCTGATGACA
Source organism: Acanthosepion pharaonis (assembly GCA_903632075.3). Lineage (NCBI taxonomy): Eukaryota > Metazoa > Mollusca > Cephalopoda > Sepiida > Sepiidae > Acanthosepion > Acanthosepion pharaonis. Next base: position 1,140,333 of record CAHIKZ030004884.1, read on the forward strand.
TTATCAAGTTATACTAGTTATCTCCCCTAAGCATGCAAAGTAGAATGAGAACAATGTATTGATTGAATAAAGAAAGTGTTCAGCCCAACATTCTCTGAAATTTATTGAGTATGAAGACAGGCACCTAAATCTTTGTGAGTATAACCACCAAATATGTTATCACTTAAGTTATGACACTCCTACAATTCCATTAATTGAGTACAGACATTAGCTTTAAGGCTTCAAAATTTCACCACCAAGAGACAAATGGCCTAGCAGAGTAAATTATTGCTTAAAACACATTTGATTCCCTTGCAGATGTGAGTTCAATATCTGGGCCTAGTAGTCCTAAAAAGTCACATACTAAATGGAAGAAATGGAAAAAATGAGAAATATCCTCTCAGCATGGAAAGTGGAATGAGAACAGTTTGTCTTCCATGGATTTGATAAAAGGGTCTGGTTCACAATTTGGAGGTTACTGAGTACAATGACAAATATGGGAAGAAGGTTAAAAGGTACAATGTGAGTACAACAATGAAAATGGGAATGCTGAATAATTAGGTTATAGATAATCCCTCATCTCCAATATTCTGATAAGAATAATTATTACTTTATTATTATGTAAAAATGATTTACAGTGAATAAACTATATATTAAGAATCAAAGTGTATTCTAATCAGACCATTTCTCATTGGCTGATCTGATGAACAGATTGTAACAAAATTTGTTTAATTCAGTAAATATTGGAAATAAATATTAAAAGATGAATTTTAAACTTAGTTTTGTATTAGACTGAATGTAATATTTTGTTAGTCACCAGAAGGAATATTTAAAACAACTGATTTTTGAATTGTTTGATTTTATCTTTGAAAAGCTTGGAAACATTGTTTTTAGATTAAAACAGTCTATTTCATGTTCACTGCTGATGAGTTGCAATAATTTAAACTAAGTATGTTTTTTTTTCTTTATTTTGGAGTAGATTATGAATCAAAAACTTTTTAAACATTTGTACAGATTTTTGACATTGCTACACAAAGTTACAATAAGTGGCAAGTTAACGTACAAGATAGTGTAGTGGCTGTGCAACCAATTTAGTGTTTTTTTTGATTTTTGGCATTCCGGATACAATCTCCTATAAATGGCATAAGAATTCAGAAACAATATTGTTTCTATATGCTTGATTTTGGATATCCTGTATTATTGGTAATAATTATTTTTGATGTTTTAAAGTGTTTGTAATATTTTTTTTAGGTATTAGATCATTGCAAAAGTTTGTGCCAGATATTCATTGTTTTTAATTTTCTAATTAGGCACAAACATTTGCAGTGATCTAAAATTTATAACTATCATTAAGTGATATGTAGCAGCAAATTATATTTGTAATGGATTTTTTTGTCTTGTTTATACTTAGGCTGCTTCAAGTTGTAACAGAATAATTTAATAATTTTCTTATTTTCGTTTATATCATGATCATTACTTTTGTTACTTCCTCCTCCCAACCACCTCCACCCCCCAATTCTAATTCATTAAAGCTAATTTCATTTGCTCATTGACAACATGTTTTAGAAAATCTATGTTAATCAATTCTTAAAAATAAAATAACATGTAAAGAGAAAATTATTTTATGCTTTATCTCATGTTTTTTATATCAGATATTTTATATTTGTGAAAACATTCACTTTGGTAATTGACTAGATAAGAATGTTTGCTTGTGATTTTTTTATATAGTGAAAGAGTAAAATTTTTATTATTAATTAGTGTCTAGTAAAACATCAAGAAAAGTAATTTCATTATTAATGTTAAGTTCATTAGTAAAATGTAGAACAGAGCTTTCTTTTAAAGTTTTCCATAATATGAATATATCAATATATTAAACAACAAATTGATGAATTCTCAACCTAGGGGATTGTAGACTCCCTTGGAGACATGTTCCCAATCAGGGATTCATGAACACACAAAACTGAATTAAATCAGTTTGTTCATTTTGAGCAATATGAAATGTGAAAGCAAAGGAGAGACAGAAAGAGGGAGGGGGACAGACAGGCAGGAAAAGATTTTGCCTTCATTCCAGCCAGTCAGGCTTATTAATTACATCTTAAAAAAAGCAAAATTTACTTGCAATTTAAAAAAAAAAAGAATCATCAATTCTTGAAATGCAGGATGGTTGACAACCCTATTTATCTCTGTCACAAAATGCAAACATTCTCACTTTTCCTTAAAAAGTCTGATTCTCTTTTGCAATTTTCTTTTCCTTTAACATTGTTGACATTTTTTGTTTCAATTATGTAATTAATCAAAAACAAGTTGTTCATGAAATTTCAATCTTCCCTCAAACCTCTTTTTAACATGATTTTATGTTTTTTGTGTTGTTACCTCATGAACCCACTCCAACTCAATAGGAAACTAGATATATTCTTCCTCAGAGTCTGTCTATATTTCTGAGATGAGGTATTATGTACATTATTTACATTATTCAGACTATTGTCCTCATCTTTTTTGCCATATTTATCACAACGTTTTGGCCGTTGTACGCTCTGGCCTTCTTCAGGTGGTTGGAATTTCGAACTGAACCCTTTATTTCACTCACTGGGGTAGACTGTTTTAGTTCCACGTGCCATATTTGATGGATGTCAGTTATCAGTTATCTCCTGCTAATTTCCCTCTAAAAGTTCTCCACTACCTTAACCGGGTATTGATCTCACACTCTTTGGTGTGCCATAAGTCCTTGAGGACATCTGGGTATGAATTTCTGGGTATTATAAACTTAATGTCTTCAGCAACCATTTTTACCAGTGCTCATATTGCAATTTTTGCTGTTATCATGCATGTTTTTACCAGAGCTCATATTGCAACTTTGTTCTTATCATTGCTTTTCTCTGGCACTCCTTATTACTGGTTCCCATATTGTATTTATTTCTATGCTTAGTCGGCTCAGGAGATTTTTGTGGCCTAGCATATCTGCTGATTCCTTAAGTTTATGAATTTTCCTTGTCTATGATCTCAACATGATCCCACAGAGGGTGGTGATCTCCCTTCTCTCTCCATATGTGGTCAGCCACACCTGATTTTTCTACTTCCCCTCGTGTTACAGCTTTCTGGTGTTCTTGAAGCCTTACCTTGAGGGGGATTTCTTTCCGCAGCTGCACAGGATAGTGTACACACAGACTTTAGTCATGTTCTCCTCTATGGGGGGGGGTCTTACTCTGGAGAGATATCAGCAAAGTGTTGTCAAGCTTTTGAAGGTTGTCCTGATGTTATATGGATCGCAGATCCTTTGTATTTTCTCTGATAACCCCTTCACATAAGGCAGGCAGACTGTTTTCTTAGTGTTGTTGTCCTCCTCCTCTTGTACCCACCTATCCCAGTTTTGGGGGGCTGCTGCCATGTACCCAGGGTAGTTGTTATGTTGTAGTGTACTACTTATACTGACCAGTTCTTTATCTAACATCTCTAGGTCGCCACTTATGACTTTTGCTCGGTGTTGTAAGCAACGGACGATCCTTTTCTTTAGGCTCTATGGATGGTGGGAGTTGAAATTGAGGTACTGTCTGGTGAATGTCGGTTTACGGTATACGGATGTCTTAAACCCATGCTCTGTTCAAGATATTAGAACATCCAGGAATGGGAGTGAGTTGTTACTCTCTTTCTCCATTGTGAACTGTATCGAAGGTCTTACTGAGTTCACATGGTCCAGTAGAACCTGAACATCTTCCTGGTGTGTCCAGAGTATGAAGGTGTCATTTACGTATAGAATATATATAGATTCTAATGCCATTTCCTCAAAGTATTCCATGTATATATTCGCCATTGCTGGTGATAATGGTGAGCCCATTGCTAAGCCCTCATCCTGTCGACATATGTGTGATCCCATTCCGAAGTGTGTTGTTTGTGTACAGAAAGTCAACATCTCCATCAGATTATCTATTGGAATACTGGTCTGTTCTTCTAGTGAAGAGTCAGAGGCCAATCTGTCTCTGACTACTGATAGTGCCTCCTCCTTAAGGAGTGCCAGAGAAAACAATGATAAGAACAAAGTTGCAATATGAGCACTGGTAAAAATGGTTGCTGAAGTTTATAATATCCAGAAATTCATACCCAGGACACATGGCACAGTGGATGAAGGCGTTGGTTAGATCCAGTGACAGGACCCAAAGAGTGTGAGTTCAATACCCAGTTAAGGTAGTGGAGAACTTTTAGAGGGAAATTCGCGGGAGATAACTGTTAACTAACATCCATCAAAAATGGCACGTGGAACTAGAACAGTCTACCCCAGTGAGCGAAATAAAGGGTTCAGTTCGAAATTCCAACCACCTGAAGAAGGCCTGAGTGTACAACGGCCGAAACGTTGTGATAAATATGGCAACAAAGATAAGGACAATAGTCCAAATAATGTATATTGTTCCTCATATTATGAAAAAAAATTTTTCAGTTGTGTGTGTTACCTCATGTAGCACACTGAAATTTCTTTTGTCACTAAAAAATATCATTTCTTCTTGTGTGTGTAGTCTATCTGTCATTTTAGCAACACTCCCATGCTAATATGAGTAGTCAAAGCTTCTCACATTATAAGAAAAATTAAAAAGAATTTTTCATTTATTCATGATATATCACATATTGCCTGCTCATCTCCAGTAAGTCACTGAAACAAAACTAATGTTCATATCAAGACTGTTTTTAAATGTATATGAAAATTCGATGCTTATTTCCACTTTGTCCATGAGTAAATTGTCAAATATCATTCTTATTAAATTAAAAAAAATGACCCAGATATTGTTGCAGTATAGGTGGTGGTAGAGAGGTTGACTTTTCTTTCCTTTATTGGAAAGGAACCAGAATAAACCTCGCTGACTTTAAAATTGACCCAATTGATGGGTAGGTCATGCTCAATACTGCTACTGCAAAAATATAGAATGAGGTGAGAAACAAATTTAACTTATTAAAATTTGAGGAAAATATTGGTCACAAAATGGTTCTCTGGTCTTTTGTTTAAGACATCTGTATTTTGGGGAGACCAGGTGGATGAGCTAAGATGAAAAGTGTGACAGATACTGGAGAAAGCCAAGTCACTCAAATTAAATATCACAAAACTGGAGAAGCTGGTAATCAGAACACTAAGAATGAAAACATCATACTACCAGCTGATAAAGTTAATGTGACTGTAGTGATGGACAAAATGGAATATACAGAAAAACTGAAAGACATCATTAAGAATGCTAGTTACAGTAAAGAAAGATAATTAAAAAGAAAAAAACAGAATGAAAACTGTCACAGATCCTAATCAAGAACAAGGACCACTTCCCACCTAAGACATACAGGCAGTTGTCATAGCATTACAACAAGCTATCTCACATATACGGTCTCGTCCAAATTCACAAAGACATTATTCTCATCAGGCCAATTGTTAGCTGCCAAGGCTCTGTGTGCCATCCTCTTAGTTGCTTCCTTGTACATATAATTGAACCATTAATTAGAAAGTCACTTTCATGTATGAAACTCCACCCACTTCATAGAAATAATCAAAGATGCTCCTATCCAATTCAACCAGATGGTGAGTCTGGACATGGTGAGTTTGTTCATCAATGTACCCACAAATGAAGTGCTATCAGTAGTCGAGGACAGACTGGCCTAGGAATCATCCCTAGGAGAATGTACCAGTATACCAATAGATAACCTGATGGAGATCCTGACTTTCTGCACACAAACAACAGACTTCAGAATCAGACATATATTGACAGGATAAAGTCTTAGGAATGGGCTTGCCATTATCACTAGCAATGGTAAATACACATGGAATACTTTGAAGAAATGGCATTAAAATCCACATCACTAATGTCAACTCTATGGCTGAGATATGTAGATGACACCTTCATACACTGGCCATACCAGGAAGAGGTCCAGCTACTATTGGAGCATGTGAACTCAATAAGATCATCAGTACAGTTCACAATGAAGAGAGAAAATGACAGCAAACTAGTATTACTGAATGTACTAATATCTTGAACAGGGAATGGGTTCAAGACCACAAGCCAACATTTATTGGACAATACCTCAACTTCAACTTCCACCACCCGTACAGTGTAAAGAAAGGGATCGTCCGCTGCTTACAACATTGAGCAGAAGTCATAAGTGGCAACCCAGAGACATATAAACAAGAAATGGTCAGTATAAGCAATACCCTACAATGTAACAACTACTCTGGGTACATGGCAGCAGCTCCGACAAACTGGAATAGAAGGGTACAAGAGGATAACAACACCCAGAAAACTGCTTTGGTCTGCCTACCCTATGTGAAGGGATTATTGAAGAAAATACAAAAGATCTGTGGTCTATATAGCATCAGAACAACCTTCAAAAGTGGTTCAACACTTCACAGACACCTCTTCTGAGTAATTTCCCCCTCCCCATAGAAAAGAACATGGCTTAGGACTGAGTGTACACCATCTCATACATCTGTGGTGAAAAATATAAAGGAGAAAAAGGTTGTCCTCTTAAGATAAGAATGCAAGAACACTGTAAAGGGAAAATAAAAAAAAATCAGGCATAGCTAACCATGTATAGAGGAAAAAGGAAGATCACTGCCCCCTGTGGGATGAGGTTGAAATAATCAACAGAGAACATCACTGGAAAATACGAAAACTTAATGAATCAGTACATATGCGAGGCCACAAAAATCTAACCTGGCCTAGCACAGATGTGAATATAATATGGGAACCAGTAATATGGAGTGCTAGAGAAAAGCAATAATAACAACAACGGAATTGCAATATTAGCTCTGATAAGAAAATAATACTGAGACATGAAGTTTATAAATCCCCAAAATTCATACACTGATGTCATCAAGGACATATGGTCTAGTGGATAAAAGCATTGGTTGGATCCAGTGACTTAACCCAAAGAGTTGTGAGTTCGATAACTCAATGAGTGGTAAAGGGAGATAACTGAGACATCCAGAAGATTCCATGCCATGTAGAACTAAAACAGTTTACAATAAACTGTTCAGTTTGAAGTTCCAATCACAACTCTTCAGAAGGCCGGAGAGTACAAGGACTGAATATGGCAACAAAGATGAGGACAACAGTCTGAACAATGTAAATAGTTTAAAGTTTATCTATTTATCTGTGCTTTGAAGAGGCCAGTTGTGCATTTTTTCTAAGGAATTAATACTGTTTAACCTGATATTTGTTAATTCTTTAAAATGTTATATTTTAGCAGATATATGAGTTGGAGTAGATGTTTTTTTCAAAGTTTGAATTACATCTCTCAACTTTTTCAAAGTTTGAATTACATCTATCAACTTGTGCATTTGGTGAGCACATTTTACTAAGACTATTGAATGCAGAGGCCAGTAGGTGTGATTCACATTGTTTAGAAAAAGACAGGTCATCGACTCAAACATGTGTATTCACTAAAATATGATATTTAAAGTTAGAGAGAGTATAATACAAATATATTTATGTAGATATGCATAGGTATACAAAGGTGCATGTGTGTGTGTATGAATAAAAAGTATAAACAGAATATATCAAAAAAACATGTTTTATTCATTGGAAATGAACTATATATAAACTACATCTTAAAACGCTTGAGCGTTTCCATCAAAACTGCCTTTGTAGAATAGGGCAGGTTGACTTTGGTGAAGTGGTATTACACACTATTCAAAAGTTTGGGTTTAGCATGGTAAATAATGACTATATTTTCTAAATCATTATCGTTTTTTAAAGATCAAGTTTAGGTTCAAAAGTGAAAAGTTAAAGCCTTATAGCACAGCCATATAAAGTTTATATTTGAAATATATGCAGTTAGTTGATTTGAAATTAAAAGGGCAATAAATTCCATGACCTACATGAATAAAGCAACAGTTGACTGAAATACAGAATATTGCATTAAAAAATTTACAGTACAAGGCTTTTGCGTTGCTTCCAGAAAATATTCTTTTCTCATTGTTGAAGTCAGATGAATTGGAGATGAGGGAAGATGCTATAAAAATTCTGTCTATTAGATAAATAAACATTTATTCATACTTAACTATTATGTCAATCAATTTACAAGACTAATTTTAAAATTTCATTCACATTACATTACAAAAATATAACCAAGTATAGGTAAATTTTTCAATAAAAATATTTTTTTTGTTTCAGAAGTAGCAAGCTACCAAAGAAAAGATTAAAAAATGACATTTATCAACTCTGAAGCAACATACTGTTCAGATTTGATTAACCCCTCACATAATGGAGTTTGTATACCTGTATTTGCAGAAGGTTTTTTAAGTAATTAACTGCAAAAGTTTCTAATGAAAGGAATGAAGTTTGAGTTAGCTGAATATATGCAAGGTGTGGAAAGAGCAGTTACTATTGATGCTTCACAAATTTTATATGTACAAGAAACAAGGCACAAGTACATTATTGCTAAATCATTGTGTCATCAAATAAAACGTTCATTAACTTCAAAGGTAAATAATAGTGAACAGTTTAATTGTACTATGAGTTAATATGTTATACAGTGCAGTAGTTTTAGTGCAATCTTCAATAAACAATGTAAATTTAAAACACTTTATCTTAGAATTTGGCCCCAGCAGTATTATATAGTTATATACACTTATCTGTTCTTTTGTTTTTATTAATTACTAGCAGTAGAGCCCGGCGTTGCCCGGGCATGTAACAGTAAGAGATAGATCAAGTATCGACCATCATAAAGACTGAAAAATAAAATTGACAAAGATTATTGTTTAAGGTTGACGGACACGCATGTCTTAATTAGATTTTTTTTTTTTTTTTTTTTTTTTTTTTTTACGAATTGGTCAAACCCAAATTCAAACAAAAACATTGTTTACAATCGTTATGTGTCTATCGATTGGTGAATAGAATTTTATTATAAACAATTGTCTTGTAAATGGAATTTTTAAAGCATTCTGAATGTAAATAAAAAAAAAAGTGTGCAAGACAATAAGAAATACTACCTGCCGAAAAAAAAAAAAAAAAAAGTGGATGTTTGTTTTATTGGCTGAAAATGTAAGAAATCCGATCCCATATATAAAGGAACAACACACACACACACACACACACACACACACAACCTGGATTTTTAACCTAAGTCACTCCACGGAATCGCTAAAACACAGAGCATAGTCTGATGAAAAAGACGCCAAAGTTTATGAAAACAAAATTTTATCGTCAAAATGCTTATTTTTTTTATGAAGAGGATAGACTAAATTTTTTTTTAATTATTTTTAAAAAAATTTTCCATCTTTTTAGAATATTCTAAATTTTGATTTAAAAAACCTTGTTTCTCTTTGTCGCAACAAGGGGTAGTAAATAACATAGATAATTTTAGCGCATTTTTTTTGTATTTACACACATTAATTTGGAAAATCTTGCAAAAATAAAAATAATTGTCAGATGTTAATGAAACTTTCAGAAACTATTCACAGATGATCGAAATTATTATAAATATTTTTTTTTATTAAAGTCATGGCAGAAATATTTTTTTTATATTTATTAACACCCCCATAACTAATTTTATGAAAAACTCTAGAAATTCGAGACCATCGGTTTTAGTGATTACAATAGTTAAAAGCACAAGGCTTTGAAGAATGCAAATCATGTTTTTTTTTTTGTTTTTTTTGGCCAACGTACCTGAAAATCAGCTGTGAATTGTAACATACAAAACTCAATAAAACAAATATATTATTTAGTTTCAAGTTTTTAGTTATTTGCTTTTATTTGTTTTAATTTGTTTTTATGAATATGGACAATATTTTCTGAAAGCAAAACATTTTTTCAATGAAAATTGAATTTTTAATACAATTATTTCTTATTTCTTTAATTTTAAAAAGATTTTTTAAAAATGTTTAAATTGAATTTTTAAAAATATTTTAACATTAGTTAAAAGCAACATCAACCTTTCAAAATGTCCGTGTGAGATTGTCATTGTCTAGCGCTTTGAAAATTGTATAATTTGGACCAGTCAGATTAGCCATGGTAATTAAGAAATGTAATTTTTGTGTTTATAGTCGGACAGTAATTATCAAGTACGCAAGACCAACCAGAATACAATTTAGTTGCATTATTTGAGTTCAGCATTGTTCTCCGCTGTTAAGCCCTATACTTTAGCTAATCACGTATGGAGAAGTTAATTTGAGTTTTCAATTTCAACTGAGAAGGGTACCTACAAGTAACAGTATCATCTTATGAAATTTAACTACTGCTAAACTTTAATTTATATGATCTTATTTTTATATTAATCTCAGTTATGACATTTTTCCATAAATGAAATATCAAAATTAATAATAATATGAATGGAAATACAAATAACACAGTAAAATGTAATAAATGTACATAAAATTATAGTATTTTATGTACACTTCTGATAAAATTTCATAAGAAAGGTACCTAAATTAATTAGATACCTTTTTCTTACGAAATTTAATCTCACTATTAACAGTCTTATTTTTTAATTTCTTTATATTTTCCATAAAGCATCGTAAACGTAAAAATGAAAGCTAAGTACAAAAATAAATAAATAAATAAAAAATAAAAAATTAGAGCGCTGAAAGTTTTCCTTAAAAGTAACAAGGTAAATAATTTGTTCACTTAAATAATTTCACTTCCTTCCATCCGTAGAAAGTATTCTCCTCCCGTAAGTTATCTAAACGTCATGAATGTGCCTTTCGTCAATCGTCAAGTTATGACCTGCTTTGTTTTATTTTCAAATTACATTTTTTCGGCGCAGAAGCTAAGTTAAGCTTGGTTCAAAATATTTTAAATAAACAGTATAATATCTGTTTTTATTAAAATCAGTTTTGAAAAAATGATAATTGATTTTTAAAAGAATATCAAAGTAAGATTTTAATCTTTTTTATCAAATCGAAAAAAAATGATTGAAAATGATTCTGTCTTTTTTTTACCCCCAAAAAACAATATTTTTAACGAAAATTTCAGACGTGCTAGGAACGATTAAAAATGTAAAAAAAATACCCCAAAAATACTTTGATCTTTCCTCTTTAATAATATGAACATTAGACGATAAAATTTTGTTTTCGTCAAGTTCGGCGTCTTTTTTCATCATGCTATGCTCTTTTGTTTACATTTTCGTGGGTGAGTTCTCCCCTTTCATTCTCACGATGTGTCTTAATCGTGTTTTCAAATTGATTTTATTAAAAAAAAACAACTGTATTTTTCCCATTTTCGGCCCCGTTAGAACCACCACAAGGTAATTTTATGTAGTCCTGTGAAGTTTTGTTGAAATCGGCTAAAAAATGTAGGAAATTCGATCCAACATATAAACGTTACAGACACACACACACACACACACACACACACAACCTGCGTTTTATAATAAGTAAGATAATCTAACAAATGGTGTAATATATTATTCACTAATTAGTTTTTTTTGTAATCTTGTACAATTTTTTCTTATTGAATGCAATAAAAAATTGCATACTTCGCTTGTGGTGATTCATAATTAGATATCTGGTTTGGATATATTTTTCAATCAATGTATCTAATACAAAAGATGTCAACTTTATTTGGATTTATTCTTGAAATAGTAAAATTTTGCAGTCAGCTTGCAAGTAAAAACTTGTAGAAATTAGGTACTTCTCTACATTTTTCAAATGATTTTTAAACATAAATGCTCAAAAATTGGTAAAAGCTATTAATCTAATTTCTGGTGTCAGTACTTTCATATCTGTTATACTAGATCATACCTATTATATTATTAATAGACTCTCCCACAGATAATAAGTAGTAGTAGTAGCAGTTGCCAGTTGGGCTCAGTGGAGTTGAGTGAGTCAGTCGATGTCGGGCATTGAAGTATCAACCATCACAATGAAATTGCTGTGTCATTAACTATTATTGCAAGTTCCTAACGTTTTGTACGTCGGACGCTTTTAGGACCAACTTAGCGAAATACAAGCCTCCACTGTGAAAACTATTTGGCGACGAAGGATTCGTTTCTCATACGGGAAAAGAAAAATTTTTCGTTCACTCTATAACAATTTTTGGTGACCAGAATTCGAAATTCATATGCAAAAAAAAAATTTTAAAGAGGAAAAAAATTTGTTTCGCCATATACAACACTTGGTGATGAATGTATTCTGGATTCATACAGAAAAAAACAAACTTTGCATTCACTCTACAACACTTGACGATGTGGATTCATAACTCATACAGAAGAAAAAAAAAATTCACCCGCCATAACAAATGTGGCATACGACGGATTCGGATTCATATAGTGAAAGAAAAAAAAAAAAATTCGCTCGCGTTATTTAGTGACGAAATTCGTTTTTCATATGGAGGAAAAAGAAGAAAAAAATTTGCTCGTCAAATTTTCGGCGACAACATCTTGGATTCACATTTAAAAGAAAAAAAAAACTTGGAAAATTTTTTAGAAAGACAAGACGTCAACTTACTGATGAAAAAATCAGTCATATTCTCAACTGAGAAAAGATTTTTTTTTTCTCGATAAGACAGTTTGCTCAAATAGGTCATGAATTACAAATTCGTTTTGGACCCCCCTCTACAATATTTAAGCATTGTGTAAACTTTTTGTGAAGATGGAGGTATGCAAAAATATATTCCAGGAATTTTTTAAGTTCCAGACGGAACAACAAATGACAATATTAGAGCAACAGAAAACATTCCAGATGCAACTACAGGAGGAAACTTTTAATAGGCAGATTCAATTTCAATGAGAAATGGAACTGATGCATAAGGAGTTTCAAAACAAAATTCTGGAAATAACTGAGAAGAGGAAAGAGAAAAATCTACGAAATGATTCTTTCCCAGAGAATACAATATGGAATTCGATTGAAATATTCATGTACAGTCCAGACGAAGAGATAACTTTTGAAGAGTATTATAAAAAATATACTGACATGTATAACGAGGACTGCCACACGTGGTCTGAAGGAAAGAAGGTTAGACTTCTTTTAAGCAAGTTAGGAACTGCTGAGCATAACAAATTGGTAAACTACATTTTACCGAAAAAACTAGCGAGTTAACTTTTACCGAGGCAGTAAATATATTAAGTGAATTATTTAGTAAAAAGACATCTTTGTTTCACAAGAGGTGGAAATGTTTGAATCTGATGAAAGATGAAGAACAAGACTATATAACGTATGCAGCCAATGTAAACAAGCATTGTGAAGAATTTAAGCTAACAGAATTAAGCACTGACAGCTTTAAGTGCTTAGTATTTGTTCAAGGACTAGTATCAGAAAGAGATGCAGAATTGAGGAAATTGGTACTTTCAAAATTGGAAAACCAACAAAGTCTTACGATACAGAGTTTGGCAGAAGACTGCACAAGATATGTTAGCATAAAGAAAGACTCGAAAAAGATAGAACAGTCTGGCGTTTCGCATGTAAGAAAATATGCTACAAAAAAGCAAGTCAGTCTACCAAAAAGAATTCTAAAATTGCGGATTATCAAACAAAAGTGAAATTCCAGAAGAAAATAAACGAAAACTCCCGAAGCCATGTTTTGCTTGCAGTGAACTTCACTGGTACAGATATTGCAATTTTAGTAATAAAAAAATGTTTCAACTGTGAAAGAGTGGGGCATAAAAGCTCACACTACAGGTCAAAAAATAAAGACAATAAAATAAGAAAATTAAAGTCCGATGAAGTGAATGACGGAATAACCAGAAAATTTGTTACCGTAGAAATAAGTAATAAAAAAAATAAAAATGCAACTCGACACTAATAATCATAAATTTGAATACGTGGAAGAAGTTGGAGAAACCAACTTTAATGAAAACGAATAAAATCGCGAGGTCAGTGACGGGAGAAAAAATACAATTCATTGGAGAATGTGTTACAAATGTCATGTTAAATAAAAATACGTGAAAAGCTAAACTATTTGTCACAGAAAATACCACGAATTTACTTGGTACAAATTGGATAAAAGAATTTCAATTATGGGATTTACCGTTAAAATCTTTCTGTTACAAGGTTGAAAATTTAAACTGTGAAGCCCAAAAATTAGTTAGGAAACTTAAGGAAACATTTCCTACTGTTTTTTCTCCAGGTTTGGGAACGTGTACCAAGTTGGAGGCAAAATTACAGTCAAAACAAAATGCTCAGGCGATATTCAAAAAGAAAAGGAATGTGCTGTTTGCTTCAATTGAACAGATAGATAAAGAATTGGACAGATTAGAGAAAACCGGTGTATTTAAAAAAGTTGAATGGGTAACACCGACTATATACGTAAAAAACAAGCTCCAGAAAGTAAAAATGAAGCCGATACCGAAAAAAACTGAGGAACGAGTTACCCGCAGCCAAGGACATAGAGTATTATTAAATGATTTAAGTCAACAAGAAGAACCTACAGAAACTATGAGTCCATCTTTAAGAAGCGCAAAGCAGAAGGTTGTTTCTGGTAACGCTATGGAGATATAAAAAAAAAAAAATAGAAAAGCGGATTGGCTACATGAGTTACTTGGTGAAAGGGGAAAAACTCACGTGCAGTAAACAGATCAGATGACATTTTTCAGACGTGGTTGACAGCGACCTCGTGAAGAAAAAAAAAGGGGAAAAAAAAACGCCGATGGAGGTGATTTTCAATAAGTTTGATCTAACAACCCCTGCAAATAATTTTACCTAAGGTACGCCGATCCAGAAGAAAAAAAGAAAGGCAACTGATCATTTAAAAGTGGATAAAAAAAACATAGGAAATACGCTACGATGTTGCTAAAAAAAAAAAAAAAAAATTTGTGGTTTTTCCTTCCTATTTTTTGTAAAAAATGAAAAATAAATAAAGGAAACTTTTTACTCTTGCGGAGTAAAGTTTTAGGGGGGGATGTTATACTAAATCATACCTATTATATTGTTAATAGGCTCTCCCACAGATAATAAGTAGTAGTAGTAGCAGTCGCCAGTTGGGTTCAGTGGAGTTCAGTGAGTCAGTCGATGTCGGACATTGAAGTATCAACCATCACAACTAGATTGCTGCGTCATTAACTATTATTGCAAGTTCCTAACGTTTTGTACGTCGGACCCTTTTAGGACCGACTTAGTGAAATACAAGCCTCCACTGTTTAAACTACTTTACAACAATATCAAACTGCAGCTTTCACACTGAGTGCAATATTGATTTTCTAAAAACAGGTGAAAAATGAAGCTACCCTATTTAGAACACACAATGTAAAATGAGATTCATTGACTGCAAATATCCCAGAGTATGAGAACTCTGTATCAACTAGCATTTAGTAAATGAAAATTATACTGGGCTAGGCATGTGGCACAAATGTGTGACACTAGTCTACCAAAGAAAATCTTCTATGTAGGGCTTGTCTCTGGTAAGTGTCCACCTAATGAGTAAAAAAGAAAAATGTGACAAAGACTGAATGCAACATAATGTAGTTATTAGAACTAAATTCTGCAGATTCCTCTTATTCAGATCTGAGTACGGTGAAAATTTTAAAGCCTTTTAAACAAGTCCCTAAAACATCAGAAGGACTGCCAGGAAAATGAATTTGCTCCAAAACACATCTGTCCAGCATGCAGTTGGATTTTATTCACCAGAGCAGGTCCAGTTAACAATAGCAAAAATAGACAAGTGAGATTGCCAGAAAGTAACCATATACTGTGTGCATTTAATGCCAAATCCTATGCTGGTTTGAAATGCCATTTTCATTGCTACAGCAGAAACATTATACCAAGCATGATAGAGAAAACACCAAACTTGTATGTTGTATTTACTTATTTGTTGCCAAAACAAACACTGAAGCCATTTGAGAGTTCATGAAAGAGCCAAGCAATGGTTAATTTAAAAAGAGTGGCCATGCTTAAAATCAAGTAGGTTACCATTACATGCCCCACAAGCCAGCAGACAAATACTTGATAAATATATATGTACATATTTGCAGATATAGACTTGCATCTAGGTATTTTAATGCATTTGTTTGTATAAAAAAGACTTATAATAATTTTCTCAAAGGCACATTTATTCTCTGATTGCATCCATATTTCATTAAAAATTTCCTTATTCAAGTCATGACAAATTCATTTGTTGATTTGCACATTTTTATTTGCTGATCTTTCACTTGTTTTATTTTCATTAAATGCCTTTAAACATCTTTTTTCAAGTAAACAATTTCATTATTTCTGTGTTTATTTGACACAAATGCATGTGTATTTCTAAGCTTATTCTGAGCACAAAGCAAATTTGATATTAAAAGTCTTGAGAATTACTTAATGATCTATGCCAAATATACCGCAGGAGTGGGTTTGGTATGGAATTAATGGTCATTCTACTGATGAATATAGCCAACATAAATATGCAGTTTGAGAAAATGCTTATAAATGATTGGAAACAAGCATAATTTTGTATCCAACACATATGGATTCTATAAGAAACTATTAGGGGGACAAAAGAGGACAGTTGAAATGCAGTCTTGAGGAAATTAATAACTATCTTCAAGAGACATTAAAAGACCTGTATTGATATAAAGAACTGCATCAATAATACATTAAGAAATCGAGAACCCCAAATGACATTATTTGATACCAAAAGGTCCCTCCTCTAAGAATGTAATCAAATCTGCAAGGACAGCTTCTGCCCTAGGACCAAGTGAGGGCTATACTACATAGTTTACAAGTGGTGTCTAAAATTACTAAAATAACTATGGTGCACAATAAAAACATTCTGGACTAAAAATAAAAATTGTGGAATGTTGGAAACAAGGATGAAATGCATAAAAATCAGAGCAGTTCCAAATAATCTCATTACAGAATGAAGGCTGAATATTTTTCAGTATACTGGCTAGACGACTAATGAGGTTCCTTCAGAGAGAAATTATTTGAACACTTCAGTGCAAAAAGGTGGAATAGAGGGAATACCAAATTGTCTGGAAGTCACAGTGGGTTGTGACCCAACATTTAAGAGAGGGAAAAAAACAAAAGTGATTCGGCAGTCCTCTGGTTAGATCTCACAAATATTTACAGTTCATTACTACACAAATTAGTCAAAGAATAACTACAAATATACTGATTGAAATTATTAATGTTTACTATCAGAATTTTAAGATAAGAGTGTCTTTAATGGCTATGACCTGCAATCTTTGCTAACCAAAACAGATAAATCAGGGTAATTTTAAACGTTAATTTACCAGCACACCATCCTGCCTAGAATACTGTGGTCCTTCACATATGAAATATCAATGACAATGGTTCTTCCTGGAAAATGTTGCTTTTCTTTTTTTTTTGCTTTGCTGTATTGTGGTCTTCAGGGTGCTTAATCCTTTTCCAAAGATAGTTGGGAGTACCAAAAAGTTTAAGCAACATAACATTATAAAATAATTGTTTTGTAACTACCATTAAGTAGTTTCAAAGAAGAATGTATGGTAACAAGAACAATAAATCTCATTCTACACAATATCTAAAGACCCAAAAATGGCCTCAGCAGGAATCTATGCATGTACAAGGAAATAGTATATGACCAGATAATTGGAAAATGTGGAAGAAAGATTAAGGTACAAAGCACTAATTAGATCAGTGATATAAGAGATTGAGGTAATCTACAAAGCCCAAAATACAGCAAAGCAAAAGTGAAAGAAAAGCGACATTTTCTCCAGGAAGAAGTATGTGTTGCAAATGAAGAACAGTATTAGGAGGAATGATTCAGTAGGGAGCATGCACAATTTTGAAAGATACTGGAACAGTGGTGACATGAATACAGACATATCAAGTTTGCAATACAAGCCATTTATAGTCCCTGTAAAGTAGCATAAATAGAGCAGAGAGAAGAAAAAAAACAAAATGGACATTGTGGAATGGAAGAAAATCGTATATTCTAAGCAGCTGACCTAGAGGATGTTACAGATGGCACCATAATGAGGTGCTAAGAATGATTGTAATGGCAGTAGAAACCAATATCAACTAGAAAAAAAATCATGAAAGCTAGATAGAAAAACAGATTACCAGAAAATTCCCAGAAGATTATCAAAACAACCTTTTGTCCAAATATGATATTTTCAAATGCTACTGGAAAACTGCTAATATACAAAATAACATTAAAATGAGAGGAGAATATACTACAACACCTCACAACAGTAAAAGTGGTAAATATTTTCATTTATTTATTTAAATAAGTAAACATTTTCATTTATTTATTTAAATTAATTGAGAATTTCAAGAACAAGGCTAACAAAATTGTTGCCAAGACATAGAAGTCTGATACAGAGGATTTGTAGGCAAATTTTTAAGCACAGCATTAAATAATATTGTAGTAAAAGGAACAGCAAAAAAGAAAATAATAAAATCTGTCTAAGAAACTATAGAAAGAGCAGATAGATATGAATTAAGGGATTTAATGAATGGTACTGAAATAAAAAACTTCAATCTAAAGATCTGACACAAGACATTTTTTCAATTACAGACATTTTGCAATTTATCACTATAAACAGAAAAAACTTGTAAAGTTAATCATACACAATCAGCATTTTTTTCTCCAAGATAAAGTTCATATTTCAAATAGAACTCAAGACAAAACCGTTCATGTAGTTATTACATTTTTAATACAAATACATAAAATTAAGTGCAACTCATCCTTAAGGTTTTTAATCAGTTTACCCCTAAGCAAGGTGATAATGCCACTAAGATGCAAGGTATTATTGAGAGTAAAAGAGAATGAGAAAACTTTAGTGAGGAGAAAGGGCAATAAAAGAAACAGGATTTAGTTAGATAGAAGATGGCAACAGACATTACATTTAAATTTTTGAAAATTGCAACTAGCAGGGAAACAAGAAACCAGAAGAGAGTTCCACATGCAAGAAAAGAAACAATTAGAATCAAACTTATGGTTGCATTTAGCTATTTCAACACTGAAATGATGAGAAGTAGTTGCTAATCTAATGGTAATCTTAAATTCATGTGGTTGAGGTAACAAGGAGAAGAGCTGATTAGAACTACAGCCATAAAAATATTTATAGAAAATATGGTGGACAGTCATGTCATGGCAGTGGGAAAGTAGGAAAAGTGAGTGAAGTCAAGATGCCAGGTCAGGACATACAACAATACATACAAAAGTTCTTAGATAATCATTATCATTTTTATAAATATAAATAATAGTAAAACTTACAAAAATACCTAAAGAAAACAACACAAATCAACAAAAGACCCTACCTGACTTCAAAAAGAAAAGAAAAATATTGGTGGTCAATATTAAATAGGCAACCGGAGATCACAGAAATGTTAAAACTAATTTTCATTGGTTGAAATTCCAAAAGAAACAAACCAATAAAAGCTGAAACCAAATTTTTGCAGATTCCTATTACAGGGGCTGTGGGTATTTATTGTTATTATAAATCCCCCTCCAAAACAAATATACATATTCAGTCTAGTTTAGGACATCATTGAGAATCTATGGTATTTGTGATGGAAGCAAGTATGGTGAATGAATTATCTTTGAATGTTTCAGCCAGTGATTGTGACATGCTAATTGGTGACTAGAAAACACACTGTCCCAATTCTTAGCTATGTATTATCTTTTATGTATTAAATCATAAATAAATACTATTACAGACGGTGGTTAGATATGAGAAATTTGATCCTTGAATTGTTTCAATTAGGGTAGTTTCTTCTTTTAGTTTGTCATTCATTTAACTTAGCTCATCAGTCTGTATGATCATTGACTGTTTATCTTCACTTTTTTTTAAATTCTCTACCCTCTCTTGTTTAAGAAATAGAGATTACAGTTCTCTGGGAGGTGTAGGATGACTTTTTATTTTGACTGTATTTGTTTTTAGATGTGTAGTGATTGTGTGAGTGTTTGTCAGAGTGAATCATTAATAAATTATTCAAACCCACATTTTCTTTTGCCAGATAACTGTTATTTTAGATAACTCTTATTTCCACCACATTTAGCACATTTAGTTTTCTAAGGCAAATTTTAAATGTTGTTATTCCAACAGCCCACCCACCAACTTATACATATGTGATGAGTTAGGACTTCATGGAAAGTTTGTGGTGTCTGTTGTACAAATATAGAATTTTGATGCTAGGAAATATATTTTTATGATTGGGTCAATGATTGTGACTAAGTGGGTTAAAGTGATGATCAGTCCTCCAAATTTCCATTATTAGTCTTATTAATCTTGTGTTATGTTCATATTTTTTGATGCAATAAATATTACAGAGTCTGAGAGGTGCTTGGTCCTGGTTGGGTCAAATGAGTAAAAAGATCTGATGTTTTTACAGACTCAAAACCCCCAGTGACATAGAAAATGAACATCATACTACACACTGCAAGGGTGTTTGAGAAGAAGCAATTATACAAAGTAATAATTGGGATTGGTATGTACTTAATGGTAATTCTAATGATGAATATAGTCAACACAAATATCCAGGTGTTTGAGAAAATGTTAGTAAATGATTCTATTTATTAATATTTACCCTGACAAGCAGCTACCATCAACCTGTATTCAATATTTGATCATGTACAGAAAATCATTATCAAATTGGCTGTTTACCTAAGTACTGAAATTGCATTTTCCCTCTCATGTGTATTGTTGGCTCTCAAAGAATCTGATAGTTATCAAAACCTTTATTTATGACAGGCCTGAGTTACAGAATTATCTGCCAAACTTGTTGCTAAGGAAAATGGCATTTAATACTATTTTCCTAGAGCATACAGATATCAATTTATGTCTCTTTTAGTCTGTTGCTGTCTGCAAAAAAAAAAAAAAATAACTTCACTGATAGCAATGGTCAGCAAATTTGTCATGCATATTATTGTGAATCTAATGAGTTTGAGTCTTATTGGGTACCCCAAAAGTGACACCTTGCACTGCATACAAAGGATTGTTCTTATATTTGCTGCAATTTGAATATAGCAAAACAAAACTTGCTATTTAGTCAATATTTACATTAAATTTGGGATATAATTTTATAATTAGAATTCATTTAGCATTCATAAGTCTAAATATCTTATATAAGTGAAATGACCAAATATAAAACTGAAAAAAAAAGAAAGCTTAAAATTGAAGCTGTATAAGGTGTGGTGTTGTGAATTTATAACTTTTAGGTTTTTAATTGGAGATTTACTGAATTTATACTAAATTCCAGCATGCATTATTTCTACTAATAATGAAAGAGCAGGTGATGTAATGGTTAGCAATGAAATAGGCAAACTGAATTCAAATTCCTGCTCAGTTTGTTAGATTCACTTTTGCCCAAATACCTTTGGCAATGGTATGACGCCATTCATTCTATCTCTCCACCTATGGATGAAATTAATTACAATAAAGATTCATTAATAATATTTAACTGATCCTAAATTTAAGCCTTGTGACATTTCTAATAAAACTCAAATTTCAAATTCAAATTTGAATTCTGAAAGTTAGAATTAGTATTTTGTCACTCAGAAAGGATATAAATATGGGATCTGATAAGTTCAATAGATTTATTAAATATCTGGCCCTAATGAGTATTTCAATACTCTTGAGCCGGCTAACCAGATGTCCACTTGAATGTTCCTTAATTTATTGAATATATATATATATATATTCAATACATTATGAAAAAAGAATATATATTAATATATATATATATTCAATAAATTAAGTGGTATCAAAAGCACAACGTGCTATCATGCTACTGGATCCTATATATATATATATATATATATATATATATATATATATATATACATAACTTTAAAAATCAGGAGGTCCGTTAAAATATGCAACTTTGGTTTTAGCCTGATGGTCTCTTCATGTGATATTTTTAAAAATGGCCACCTTAAAACTATATTTAAAAAGAACACTACATAAATATTTTTCAAAAATAAATTTACAGGCACATGATGATAGAAAAACATGACATTGAGTGTAATAGAAAGAAAGTGGGTATGGAGAATAAAGAAGAAGAAAAAAAGAAAGGTAAAGAAAAGAAAAGAATGGGAATGCATATGTATTGTAAATGTATACAGTAAAGAAGGAGAAAAGCAAATATGTAACTTAAATGTAAGGGAGGCATCAATGGGGTTTTAAATTAGACTTTTTTATCCAGCCTCATATTCACTTAATAAAATTTTAAACTGTGATCATTAATCTTTTATATATATATATATATATATATATATATATATATATATATATATATATATATATATATATATATTGTGTGTGTGTACCAAGTGACTGGGGAACAAATAATAATAAAGAAAAGCTAAAATATTTCAAAATGGAAATTTGTATATTTTCTCAGAACATTTGCACACAGATCAACTTTGATAAACTGAAGGAGGTTATTGTACAAAAACCACTGTTAACCTTGAAAATGTTCTCACAAATGACTGCATATTTGGTTTGAGTGATTCTTGCTCATTTTGGTAATCATGTCCACAGTGACAGTCTTTAATAAGTCCTTGATATTTCTGGTCCTCTCATTGCTTTCACTCTAAACAATGATACAGATGTAGTCAGGCATATTGAAATTAAGGGAGCTATAAGGCCACATGTTGAGGGTGACATGGTCAGAAAAATCCTTAGCCAGTAACTCTTGGGTAACATAAGAGTAGGCAAAGACCACAGAGGCAACAGGCTGTTTCATGGTAGACACAATCATCAGGCCATGTCTATATATATATATATATATATATATAAACACAAGTAAGTGCTGAAAAGTTCTTAACCTGAGTTACTTTCCAAAATGAGTATTTTTGAAGGTCAAACCTTAGAAATTTAGGGGAAGACTTAAAGAACTTGAGTAACACTATGCCAAGTTTATCACACTTGAATGTAAATATATGGAATAATATCCATTTCATGCATCAAAGTCATTGTACTTAGTTGGGCTGAGAAGTTTACAACATTTTGTATATTTAGTGGATTATCTTCCATTAGTACAAGATTTTCAAACTGCTTCAAAATAAGTTTTACTTTAATTTTACATTTACTAATTTTACTTAGTAATAATAAATGGGAATAATGAAAACAAAGCCAATTACTAACAATGATGTAAGAGAATTATTTTAAAAACATTAAAATTAGAATTAGAAAGATTCTTTAAACAGAATTTGTTTTATATTCAATTATCAAATATTGCTTTTTGGTATTTGAGATATTATGAAATATATTTATAGCAGGTTAGTCTGTTCTGTATATGTAGGTAGATTTTAGACAAACATTTTTTCCTGTAAAATATTAAAAAAGATACAATAAATAAATTCTTTCCTAGAAAATCTTTTGTTGTAAAGTTTCTACATGAAAATGTAAAAATCTTTTTTAAGATAAAAATGGCTGGGAGCAAGCGGCATTAACTGAAGTTTTTCATATATTTTTGTAGATATATAAGAAACTTGCTACTACAAAAATATAAAAATCATCAAGGTGCTGTGATGTTGTGTATGTTCAACTTTTTAATATAACTATCAAGTATCAATGCATATTTTTAAAAATACTTTTGCGTATAATGTTTTTTTTTACATGATAAAATAAAATAAGCCATGTTATCTTTTTATGGACAAGTATCTGTAAGCTTTTAGAATTATATAAAATATATTTGGAAAAGATTTACCAATTTAAAAATACTAAAATGAATCATGTACTCTCATACATTTACATATTTTGTAATAATAGTATTATAATATTTTTAGTGGCTGTCAAATTATCTGTTGGAAACATCTTTGTTCTTTCTCATAGAATAAAATATCAACATTACACATTTTCTATAACAAATGTGGTTGAAATTCTGTAGCAATTTCACATTGACATTCTTCAGAACCTTAATATGATCATATCAAGGTAGTATTTTCTTAAACTAAGTTTTCTGTTGTTGTAGTGAAATATCTTATGCTGGATAAACTAATTAAAACAATTTAGTGATAATTTAAAACGCAAATATAGAAATTTAACTAATATAAATAAATAACAGTTAAAGTTGTATCTCCAAATTAGTTGAGGGTAAGCAACTCTGCTAGCTTGCTAAATAACATAATTTCTGTCTGAATTTCTTGGACAAGGAATTTTTATTTACATTTGGACTATTGTCCTCATCTTTTTTTGTTATTATCACAATGTTTTAGCTTTTGTGCTTTCCAAACTTCATTAGGACATTATCCCAGTTCATGAAATTGGTGACATATTAATTTGGAATTATATTCTTTGGTCAAGTTGAGAAGATTTAGACACAGTGAAAACAAAGTGAGCAATAACTGAGCAGTATAAGAACAAGACAAGATATACCTAGACATAGACAGTGGAAAGAGGACAGTTTAATCTACAAGATTAAATAAAAGGTTCAGTTCAAGGCCCTGGTGAAGACTAATATTATCTTATTTGTCTAATATTATTGTTTATATATACATATTTTTTAACAGAAAAAACTGATCTTTGTTCCAAGCCAGTATTCTTCCAGTTAAATGTTAATTTCAAAAGTAAGTATGGGAGATAGATCAAACATTAATATCATAAGTAAAGCCAGCTTAAGGCAATACATTTCTCAGACAACATTTCTCAGATAGAAAAGAACAGTGTTAAGATTAAAATATTTAAACTCAATATGTATATGAAATTCTTAACATGAGAAGTAAATTTTACTTCAAAGAGTATTATGTAAAACATTAGATAACCAATATTCTCAAAAAGTTCATTTAAGTATATTTGGCTTAATTTGAAAATAATGACTTGCTTGTCATTTTCGACTAGAAGATTAATTCTTTTTAAATGTCACTGAGCAATATTGTAGATCTTTATGCAAAATATATTTCAAATTCTTTATAGAACAGGACTGTAGATTAAAAGGTTATTAATTAAACATCTTGATTATAATAACACAAATACCTTCTATTAGAGGTTGTCTAATTTTTTCTCATACAAAGGAACAAAAGTGAAATTCGCCAGCAACAAAAAAGAAATGCATATTGTGAAAGATATAAAAATGTTAAAATTTAAAAAAAATATTGAATTAGATTTTAGTAAATTTTGATAAGCTTTGAAAGTTATTATTCTGGCACATCTTTTATATGAGACTTGCCAAAGTATTAATCTTGTTGTGTGTGGATATGAAACATCAACCTCATTTAAAAAGTGAATGAAACATATGACAACGTAAATATATGACAAGTTCAAATAAAACATAAAAGTCTTTGTTTAAAACACTTGCAAAATATATATATATATATATATATATATATATATATATATATATATATATATATTTGAAATTCTTAATACAAAGCATGTATTTACTATGTACCAAAAAACAATATGAATTTTTGTACTTATCTGTTTGGTTTGTCATGATCCTGAAATGCATGTGTTTTGATACCTTAACTTCCAGGAGCAAAAGAGAGAAATTGACTTTCCCACCTAATGATGCCTTGTGCAGGTTTTGTCAGGTCACATTGTTTTTTATTCTTGTAAATATTTATAATTAATTTTTATTTCTATTTTTGTTTAGGTGAAGGGTGAAACTTTTTATCTATCACTACAATCTTATTGTTGGTTCAAGGATTAAACATTGTAATTTAGTGTTATTTGTAAAATTATTCGACAGAAACAAAATAATACAAGCCACATTTTTTAATAAATAAATTATGCTAATTATTTTTTATTTAGAATAATTTAAAGAAAATCTTATGTGTTGTGTTTTTCTTAAGAAATTGTAGGAGTTATATTAATTGTAGTTCTTCAGCTTGAAAAGTTAAGAAAATGATGCAGTTTCAAATTTAATTAGAACTATCGAAATAAATAAAGAGGGTTTTAAATTAAAACTGAAAAACTGTTGTGGGCAAGTATTAAAAAAATGAAAAGTTTGTTTTTTTCAATTTCAAAGCATTGTTTTAAATAAGGAATTATTTTAAGAAATCTAATTCAGATGGAAATTAATTCTTGAACATTGAAATTACAAAGCAATTTTCTTTTACTTTTTGCATTTCTTGAAAATTATACAATAAATATTCCACTGAGGCAGATGTTTGAAAAGTGACATTTTTTTACTGAATTATTTCATTGTCTTAACAAGAACAAATCAATTTTCTACATAGAAATTATTCTATGTACATTTTTTTGGTGGTAAACTCATTAAATCAGCTGGGGAATAATTACACTTTACTCTGAAATAACAGGAGGTGAAGATTGTTATGACATATTCTCTAATCATACATCTAAAATTTAAATATGTCATCAAGGACCATATAAAATTATTTTTAAGTAGATAATTGTATGAAAAACTAAAAAAATGATGCAATGCATAAAAATTAATATAAAATGATTTTTAATAAAACAGAAAATATTGAATTGTATGAAAAACTAATTAAAAAAATTAGAATGTTACTAAAAGAATGTTATTAACAGTGTTTTTTTGAAAAAGAAACTGGCAAAATGAAACCAAACAGTTTATAAAAAAAATTTAAATGATTTGCAAAACAAAAAGTGGCTCCAAATTTAATTGCAAACATGTGTGGGTTGATTGGATAATGATCTGTGTAAGGGGGAAATTTGAACTGCAAATTTGACAACATGGGTGAGAAAACTGTGATTTTGGAAGACAGGATTGACCATCACAGGTGTGTAAAGTCTGCTGTTACTGAAAGGATTGACCATCATTGGCATGCAATGGCAGTCATCTGTGGAAAGGATTACCTCAGTCAAGAAAGCTGTGAACTGAGAGGATGAAGACTATTATGAATGCTTCTACTATAGAAGAAGAAGAAGAAGAAGAAGAAGAAGAAGAAGAAGAAGAAGAAGAAGACAGTCTAAAAAAACTAGGAGAATTCTCTTTACAAGGAATGTCTTTTCCTAAAACATAGATATTTACCTCACTGAAATGCCTTTTTTAAACCTGATATATTATCACATGGCTAAACATCTAATTTAAATTAGAAAACTAGATCACAAAGGATCCAGACAAACTTCGGCTATTTTTTTTGTTGATAAGAAATTGATTTGTATGAACTGCTATTCTAAAAGAAAATTGTTAAAATTCCTTTGGTGTTAAGGAAAAAAATTGTTTTTCATAAATTGTTTTCTAATGGATTTGTATTATTTTTAATCATTTCACCCCTAAGACAGGAGCTTATTCAGTGTCAAAGAATATGTTATAGACAAGCGTATGGTTGCAAGAAAGAAATACGACAACAGTAGAAATAGATTTACGTGGTTTATTTCAACAGGAACGTGTGGGTTTGGGACAGCTACCTTGTGGTAAAGTTCATAAGCCGGCTTCGGATCTAGGTCAATCTCTCATAGTAGTTCACACATGTTGACGGTGGTTGATGCTCTCCTGCTGCTGATCACTCGGCCTGACCATGACGGTCTGTTTTGCGGCCACCTGTGGACTACCTGTTGAACTTCCGTGTGACCCCTTTTATAGCGTTTTTTTTATGGCTTAACAGGCTCGAGAAACGAAGCAAGTATAATTAGGAGGGAAGCATTTTTATTGGACGAAAAATAGAGCACTTTAAATATTATTTTATTTTTCGACCGGAACACGTGTGTCGGGAACATTTGTAAAGAAAGATAATGGTCATTTTGTGACGGGGCTTTGTCCCGTTCACATCCGGTTCTCGCTCTTGAGTATTTACCTGTAAATCAGCCGAAATATGTCTTATTTTATTTTATAACAAATATAAGAAAAAGAAAAACATTATTCAGGAGTGCAAACATTAAAAGAATGATAATGACTGACAACGCATTTAAATTTATGAATATCAAAGTTGACTAGAAAGAAAGATACTGTAAAAGAATCCCACAAGCAAGAAAAGAAACTGCTTCAACTATTTCAACTGTTAGTCTACCTTGATAGCTTGAGGTGCACAAAAGAAATTTTGTGCAAAGCTTATATTGTATTTTATGCAATTTGTATATTGGTAAAAATTTTGCCAATTTAATAAATTTTTGTTTCTAAATTTCACTTTGAGTAAGAGTTTTGTCTTTTTTATTAGCACGTATAAAAATTCATTTTTTATTAGCACCTCTAAAAATTTATTTTTTATTAGCACGTCTAAATTTTTTTTTATTAGCACCTCTAAAAGTCCTTACAAAATGAGGGATAAGAAATTTTTTCTTTTTGAACAAAATCAAAATTTTATTTTTAAAAACATTTTTGTTTACTCTATAATCCTCTTGGTTGATTAGATACATCAAACAAAATCTTTCATGGAAGTTGTGTAGTATCAGTCCACAAACTGCAACAAAAATTTCTATGATGATACTTGGGTACAAACAACAAAAAGACAAGAAGCTGTGGAGAGCTATGATTACCTACATCCTGAAAGGACATGACACAGAGAGAAAGAGAATGGAAGGAAAGTATAGCATTATGAATAAAATGGAAAACAATGAATGTTAAACTGTCTTTTCTTAGTAAAGAAAATTGCAGCATGTATTGATTATATCTAAGCATCAAGAATAGAGCCCCAAAGATAGTTTTCTCATGTAAAATCTACAATGCTAGCAGTCCATCTGCTTATGAGAGCAATCTTCAGGGAGATGATGTTGATGATGGTAGTGCCTATCACAGGTGTGGTCAAGCTAGCATTACCTTTTTAAGATATTCACTGTCATGAACTGCTTTGGTGTTTAGAAGATGACAAAGGACAATGAAATTGAGGTTAATTTTTGATTGGATGACATCAGTCTAAAGTTTCAATTCTACCTCACTTAAGACATGGAAAGTAATTTAAGCTTTGAATGTTACTCAGTTTATTTCAGTGTGGCAAAATTTCCATCTATGACTTCTTACTATCCATCCTACTCATAAAAAAGGGATTGTTTTTGTGGTCAACACAAACAGTGCAGATAGTCACACTTGATTTGAATAACCTGTCATTGTTAATATTTCTGGTAGATGGAAGCTAGCACTCCTATGTGACACACTTTTCTTCTCACAAGTAAACTTTTCATTGTCATTCACATTCAGCAACACAAATGAAATAAGCTTTCATTTTTCCTTTAGGATCTAATGTATAATACTTAATAAATCAATTTTATTTGTACAGTATGTATGATCCTTCCAACTCATGACTATAATTCCTCAATTAGATAAGCAAATTTTATATAAGACAGATGATAACAACTTACTGAGATGATGCTTGACATAACTGATGTTTACAAGGGTGCCCAAGAAAGAAATGAATGTAAATACCAAACCAAAAGTGTTTCAAAGATATTTTCCTTTTTGAAATGCTATTCTTTAAGTATATTAAAATAATAGTTAACTTTATTGATACATTTATTGTATCTTTCCTTTTGTTTACAAATAAAAGGAAAGATACAATACAACATTTTATCACTCATGAAAGTAGATTTTACACTGTGTCTATCATTAAATCAGAATCATTACTTAATTATTTGTAGAGGTTTAAAGATTTGATTTCTTTTCTGGGAAAGCCAAAGTAAAAAAAAAGAAAATAGCTTTGAAATGATTTTTAAAAGATCTCTTCCTTAGTAAATTTATAATGTTTATTCTCTACAGAATTGTATTGAGCAATGTTTTTTAAAAATAAAAATAAATATATCATAAGATTTGTAAAATTTGAAATGAAATCAACATATGTCTTAGAAAATTATAACAGCTATGTTTATTTCTTTTTAATTAAAACTAAACATGATTACAAAATCAAATCTATGCATAAGGTGAGTTGAAAAAAAAAAAAGATTTTTGTACTAAAGCTGTTAATACATGTTTGTTAGATCAAAATGAAAGAAGAAAACTATGTAATTTAAGTAAAAAAAAAATTGTATTAAATTGCTAATCTTTGCTGGATTTAAATTAGCCTGTAGGGGGGGCGGCGTGACATGGAACCACAGTCCTGAGCGCCCCCGTGTTGCAAGGTGATGAGGTCACAAGGGGCCCGCTAACATTTTTTGTATTAAGACATGAGATCTGACAAGGTGAAACAAAAAGGACAACAGAATGAGGATATATATGATTAATGCTAAGTTTATTATATAAAGAAGAGACAGTGGGGTATATTGGTCTGCCAATCATGGTAATAGTGGTTGGACTGGTTGTGTCGTCGGTTGGAGTTGAGGTGTAGACATTCTGGTCGTGTCAACGGTTGGATGTTGCAGTGCAGGCATTACTGGTTGTGGTTGGTGTCAAAAACTTCCCGTAGTAATTGTAACTGATAGTATATGGGGAAGGTTGGTTGGTCGTCACAGGTGATTGCTGCTGGTCGTCGCACGTGATCGCTGCTGGTCATCGCAGGTGATCACTGCTGGTCATCGCAGGTGATCGCTGCTGGTCGGCTGGTCTGGTTTCCAACTGGATGAGTTGGGAAGGAACGAGGAGCTGGTGTTGCGATGTTGTTGGGCATATCGAATATCCGGTGCTGGTGTTGCGTGTCTGCTGGTCGAGTCCGATATCGAAACCTCCCGTAATAATCATATCCATAGTGTATGGGAAAGGTTTACGGACGACGTGCAGGCAGAATGCTGAGAGTCAAACATGGCCAAGGAGCCAGAAGTAAAGAGGCGAAGTAAAGAGAGAAAGAAAGGTAGTTCCAACTCATGTCCAGTTGGCAGACAAAAAAAAAAATGGGAGCATAACTTAATACGCAGCCCGGGGTCGACATCTTGGCCTTTATGGCCAGGAGCCTGCGTACTGACCGTTCAGTGCTGACCAGGAATTCAGCGAGAAGTCACTGTGTTATGCTAAAGGAGACTAACAACAGAAATGGTCTCGCTAAAATGCTATAAAATCTCTCTAAAAAATTAGTTGAGATTTGCTACGCAAAAACTAAGGTCTAAAAATGCTTAGAGATATATTATGAAATTAGCTCATGTCTAAAATGAAATTACCAGTGTGTATGGAACATGATCAAAAGGTCAAGGTTGAAATGCTCTGTTCTCTTCTGCTTTAGGGAGCGGCTAAATGTGGCTGTGACAAGCCCACTCAAAACTATTATACCCTCGCACTATTGTGCTACTATGACTTTTGCAAGTATTGATGATATTATATATGATCCTGGTCTTAGGTTTATCCATGAGAACTGTGAAATCATCAAACTCTCAATGCATTTTCTTTTTAAAGAATTTTTTCCCTCCTGATCAGACTGGCATTTTTTTAAGTTGAAATTGTGTCCAGATTTGCCAGCCTAATAAACAGATATTAATATTAAAACTCACAGGTTTCTTTCATTTTGACCTGAAGAAGTTTATCTATCTAATGAAGACAAAATGTGTATAACAGTTTTCCATTTTGTCTGATTTATCAAATATATATATATATATATATATATATATATATATATATATATATATATATATATATTATAAATTTACTAATTTAAAATATTTTTAAATTATTAAATTTATAATGTTTATGCTTTACAGAATTGTATTGAGCACTGTTTTTTAAAAATAAAATAATTAATGAGAACACCGAATTATAAATCTTACTCTTCTTTTTCATATATATATATATATATATATATATATATATATATATATATATATTTCCAAGAGATATAATCCAGGTAGAGCTCAATGTCCAAGACAGAGCAATAATATAATATAAAGGGCTCAAACACTAATATTACTGTTTCAGCCCTTTTATATATATATATATATATATATATATATATATATATATATATATATATATCGCCTAGTCAACCTCCTCCTTCTCTTGGACATGAGTAGGGGCTTATACCTTGTGTTTCTTGTTTAGGAAGGGGTTCCCAATCTCTCTCTCTCTCTCTTTCCTCTGTATCTCAGTTGCCTTGATCTATCCCTACCCTTCTCCTCATCCTTCCTTCTATCACTCCTATCTGATCTTGCTCCAAATTTTCTGTAACCCCTTACGTCCTAGTGGCTTTCCACCTTGCTTGGTTGAAACGTTTTTATATATATATATATATATATATATATATATATATATATATATAGTATGCCACCTAAATATACCAGCATATATATATATATATATATATATATATATATATATATGTATGCATGTATATTTAGGTGGCATACCTTCATATTTCATTGAATAATATAGTCATGTATATCTATTTTTAATTTTTTTTTTGTTCTCTAATTATCTTCTTGATGTTAAGTTGCAATTCACCAAGGAAGGTTGATTTTAACAATAGTTAATTTTAAAATAACTATAGCAGAGAGCATTCAAGTTTGTTTGCAAAATCATTATCACAATGATTGCAGTTACATTAAGTATGTCTTCGCAATCCCCCCCTGATGATTAATTTGGAGGAAGCTGAATGTACTTGGGTTAATGAAAAAATATAGCACCTCCCTTGATGAATTTCAACTTAATATCAAAAAGATTATTAAAAAACTAGAAAGGATTATTATAAAATAGACATAATATATCTATATTATTTTATGAAACATGCATGAATATGATATGAGTTTGTGACCCTGGGTTTCATGCTTTTTGATCATCAGACAAACTCTGATGTCTGATAATTGCAAGGGCATGAAACCCAGGGTCACAAACTCATATCCATACAGCTGAATATATATATATATATATATATATATATATATATATATATATATATATATATATATATATATATGAAATAAGAATGAATCAAATATAAATTCAAATGTTCACAACATTAATTTAAAAATAGTGCTCAATACAATAGAAGAACAATATTCTTTATTATAGGATATTACATTTGAACATTTATCTAAAACCGCTACATAAATGCATTCATATGTGTGTGTGTAAAAATATATAGAAAATAGGAAAGAACTCGTTAGGTAAATAATCCAAAGTTCTTTAGTATTTTTGTTATTATTTAAAAAAAAAAACAGTGCTCGATACAAAAGTAGAGCCTAAATATAATTATTTATTTAAAAATATGATTCCATCGCTACAT
Source organism: Acanthosepion pharaonis (assembly GCA_903632075.3). Taxonomy (NCBI): domain Eukaryota; kingdom Metazoa; phylum Mollusca; class Cephalopoda; order Sepiida; family Sepiidae; genus Acanthosepion; species Acanthosepion pharaonis. Next base: position 1,173,110 of record CAHIKZ030004884.1, read on the forward strand.
AAGAGTTCTCATGTTTCAAAACAAGATCCATGTTTCAAAACAAGATCCATCTTCAAGCAAAATTTTTTTGAATAACTAATTCCTGAAATTTATGTGTTTTACGTATATATATATACCCAATTATAGGATTGGTGTATACAGAATAAATTCCAATAACCAACAATTACTATTCTTAAAAGAGTGCTCAATACAGAGTAGAGCAAATATAATTATTTATTTAAAAATTATAACATAAATATGTTATAAAATCACTACAAAAATAGCCATTTTGTTTCAACACCTCTGGTGTCTTATGAAGTGATGATGTTGAATAAAGGGTTTTAAAAGGTTCAAATTAATTAACCACCCCTCGTAAGGGGAAACACTGTTACATAAGCTGGAATGACCAATCAAAATACAAGTATAGGAGAATTCAAAAAACTTGACAACGAAGTAAGGTTATAATAACTATTAAATGCTTTAAAGTTGGGGTTAGACTAAAATAGAATTTATTCTAACTAATAAGTATTAAATTGTATGGTAAAATTTGAAATTAAAATTAAAAATAAAAAATTACCCATTTTAAAATCTAAATTTAATCTCTATTAAGTTTAAAATTATAAAATTACCGAGGAAAAAAGAAAAAATACATATGTTACTCTATTTTGTTTTTATTGAAATTACATTGGAATAGATGTTAAGGTCGACTGCTCTTAACTTCATGACAACATGAATACATTTGAATTCCAAGTGTAGGGGTGGGAGGATGACATCTTGCGAAAGACAATACATACACACTCAGATTATAATACATAAGCACCCAAACATATTTAGATACACACACACACACACACACACACACACACACACACACAAAAAAGTGACGAGACAGGAAATATCATGACCCTTTACAACCCACCCCTAAAAAAAAAACAGAACACACATACATACACAATTAAATGTGCATGTAAGTTACTATACACTGACATCGATAAATACATGTAAATACACCCACGTACATTGACCCTAGACAGTCCGATACAACAACCAAGAAATATTCAAGATTGGAAGCATTATTTTATTATATATATATATATATATATATATATATATATATATATATATATATATATATATATATATATATATATATATATATTATAAATTTACTTATTTAAAAATATATATATATAATAAAAAAGGCTCAAACACTAATATTCCATGGTTATAATTTATAACATTGAAATCATAATCACAATCCAATTCATCAGACCTGAAATTTGGACCACTTTACCATGCTGAGTTTTATTTTCAGTCAATGCTAATACTGTTCAATCTGATACAAGATGGACAATTGTTTCTGGATATTTATCACAGACTCTGCATTTTGGGTTAACACAATTTTTAATATGCTTGGTAATTTCTAGTTAGCAAGCATTTGTCCTGTGCAGCAAGAATAAAACCTTCAGTTTCAGCTTTTTGCCATGCACGCCATAACCATTGATGAGTTTGGTGTTTGTTTGCATCAGCTTATTTGGTGCAGGCAGAGTAATGACCATGAAGAGGCATATCTTACCATTACTTCTGCATTTAGTACATTGCATTTGCTTTTGCTTTCTTGTTTAGGATCTTTGTTGCTGCAGTAGGTGTATTATGGTATATTTGGTAATCATGTCCACAGTGACAGCCTTTAATAAGTCCTTGATATTTCTGGGCCTCTCATTGCTTTCACTCTAATTCAGGTCGAGATATGGTCTTATTTTAGTTCCTACCAAATCTCTCCATATGTATGTCTGATTGGCCATGTTCTTTAGTGGATTTCTGAGTGCAGCAAAAAAAAAAAATGCCATGACTTGTTTATACACTTCATAATTCCATTTCAATCGTTTTCTTTTTATTAATTGATTTGACATTAAGTAACCAGGTCCAATGTTGGAGTTAATCTATATCTATCCACACACACACACACACACACACACACACACACACACACACACACACACACACACACACACACACATGTAAGGAGGGTGCGGCAGAAATACCTCCTAGAAATGGTATATTCATCTAGCTAGTGTCTTACAGTTAAGTGGGTGTTATTTCTGGAAGGTATATGTGGAAGGTATTTCTGCCATACCCTATATATATATATATATATATATATAAAATATATATATATAAAAAATATATATATGTATTGTCAAATGACCGGATATATTGTAGCGTCTTGTCGAACGTAATTTCAATGAAGAAATGAATTGAATAAACATATATATTTTTTTTTCTCAATAATTTTTGTAGTTTTAAACTTAATAGTGATTAAATTTGGATTTTAAAATTGCCAGTTTTTAATTTTAATATTAAATTTTATCATATAATTTTATAATTATTGGTTAGTATAAATTATTTTTAATATTACGTATTTTAAAGATCTGAATAGCTATTATAACATGATTTCGTTGTCAAGCTTTTGAATCTTTCTATACTTGATTTTTGATTGGTTATTCTAGCTTTTGTAACAATGTTTCCCCCTAGTGTAGGATCGTTAATTAATCTGAAACTTTTAAAACCATTTATTTTCTTTTCAACATCATCACTTGATAAGACACAGAGTGTGTTGAAACAAGTTGCTATTTTTGTAGTAATTTTATAACATACTTATGTTATAATTTTTTTATAAATAATAATATATATATATATATATATATATATATTAATCATTTCACACCAAGCAAGATAATAAATCACTAAGCACTAAGACACAAGGGTTAGTGAGTGTTAGAGGATATGTGAAACCTATTAAGGAGTGAGAACAATAAAAGAACAAGAATTAAGTAACAGAATATAATGATTGAGATTGCATTTAAATTTCTGAAGTTCAAAGTTGGTTGGGATGCAAGAAGCCAGAAAAGAGTTGCACAAGCAAGAAGTGTGATAGAAGAAACTCAGTATAGACCTTATGGTTAGATCTAGCTATTTCAACAGTAACATGACGAGACCTTGCTTCCAATCTAGTACTGTGCTTAAGTTCATAAAGTCTAGGTACCATAGAAGAAAATTCATCAAAATAACATGGTGTGCAAGGTATTTGAGGATATATGATTGTGCACCTGCAGTTATTTGATAATCAATTGATGTGCTTTTCTTGTTTCAGAGCATCAATGGAAACTATCAGCTGACACATGAGATGTAATTATATGCTATAATTGTTGCGATATACACAAAGTACAGAGATGTTGAGACTGCATGTTTTTTGGGAAGTCACCAGGTCTTTTGTGCAAAAGGTTCAGAAGGAGTTGGAAACCTCCAGTGTAGTGAAGTGCAAAAATCATTCACAGTGTTCAGACAGTATCAAGACATCTCAATTCATACTGCAGGTACAAAACATTATTGATGTGAATCGGTGGATTTCGAAAAAATCATCATTAAATCAGGCAAAAGGTTAAGAATATCTAAACTTTTTAAAGTGAAATGGAACACAAGAAATTTTACATTTTTTCTGTCAACAAAATGAAGGCTTACTTAATATTCTATTTTCAGAAGAAAAGTCTTTTAATTATTTTGGTTTGTCATAAGCAAACAAAAACAGAAAAAACAATAACTTAAATATTATGATTGAGTCATTTATTTTACTTTTCCTGTAAAATAAATTGAAGACGTCAAAGCATTTTCACTAATATTTAATTATTATATTTAAAGAGATAAAATTCTCAAAAAATTATTTTTGCTATTTTCATCAACTATTTGAGGTTTTTATATCTGAGGTCAGTTTTATTATAAACACCGGGTAATCTACTTAATGCCAAATTGAAACAGTTCTTGTCTGCTGAGTCCAGCTTTTCTGTTGAAATCTGGAACAATTTTATCTTAAATCACTCAGACAATAATTATCCACTTCTACCTTGAACAAGTGGATTATTAACTTTCATAAACTACAGTGGGGAAGCAATTCATTCTAAATAACTCGGCAGATTCTTTTTTGCTTTTGCTTTAATTTTAGCTTAAAAGCAAAAAATTATATATTGATTCATGTTTAATTCTAAACCAAATTCTACTCCATCCAACAAAACTTGGAGAATATTCTAAAATTTTACCTTGGCATTAGATCATTAGATCAAGTAGGCCATATCATCCAATCTTTGCTATTTTGAGGCACTTGACAGACACAAAACTAACACAGTTCACAAAATAAATATTTTTCCAGACAAAAAAAAATGCGAAAATTTTTTCACTTTTATTAAAATGAAAGAAAATAAAACAAACATTATTGAATTTAATGGAAGTACTTTTAATGAACAGAGACACATTTTCCATTTGCCATACACTTTAAACTCATTGATAGCCACAAATTATTCAGAACAGGTTTTTTGTCATATCTTAGTTGTCTAGCAAAGCTTTTAACATTATCACTGCTGCATTATTATAGTATTGTTGCCTGAACATACTGGCCCATTTTAGCAATAATAGGAAATTGACATTTACTGGAAATAAATGATTATACAGACAATAACAATGATTTCTCATGAGTGCTACCATTCTGGTTTTGATCAGGTACTCTGCAGTAGGGAATAAGCTAAATGACACAGTATTTACAAAAACATATAATAAAACTGACCATATTGTCTGCTGCTATATGTCTGTATTGGTTTTGAAATAGCACTAATCACTAGTTAGTTTATAATGCAAACACTATATATATATTTTAAGACATTTTATGTTTATACATTCTTTTTATAGATACAAATATTTAAGTAAATGCTCAATTTTATAATAAAAAGTATTTATAACATAAATAAAAAAATAAATAAATAAACAAAATAACAATAAAATAAGTAAAATAAACTAACCCAAGCATATTACCAAATCACACCTGTTAGAATAGACAAAATAGAATAAATAAATAAAAAAAAAAAAAAAAAAATCAATAAACCCAAATAAATAAAGTAAATAATAAAGAAATTAACAAACCAATATGGCCAAAATATTAGACTGTAAAAATCAAACCAAAAATTGACTGTAAGTGTTATATAATGATAAAAAAAATGATATGTTACTTAAAATTGAAAACCGAAAAGAGTAAATAAAAATATACAGTATAATAAATAACTAATAAAAAACAAGTAAAATAAATTAATCTAAATTAATCCAAATAAATAAATAAATAAATAAATAAATAAACAAACTAAAAAACTGCTCCCGATAAATTAAAACAAGTAAAGATAATCAATCCAAATAAATAAATGAAGTAATAAACAAATTAAAACTGCTCGCACCAAAATAATAGTTAGAATAAACTACAATAATCAACCCCAAAATTGAATAAATAGCTTTAAGTATCTTCCCAAACCAATACAAAACTATTAAATAAGCGATATAAACCAATTTTTACTACATTAATAAAACTCTGATTAAAATAAAAATAAATAAATAAATATATAAGATAAGAAATAAAAAAAAAAAATAAAAAAAAAATAAATAAATAAAAACAAGCAAAATAATTTAACCCAAATAAATAAATAAACAAATAAATGACTTCCAGCAAAATAACTGCCAAAATAGACTATCCACAATGCACCATTGATCCATATATATAAATAGCTGAGTAAAAAAAACACTTGTGGCCTGACAATTGTGTCTAGCATGAAACAGCCTGTTGCCTTTGAGTGTTGACTTCAATGTTCACTTTTATACTTGCACACACTCTATCTCTGATATTGAGCAACTTTATCCCATGAATATATCACACCTTAAGACTATATTCCTTTATATATATACATATATATATATATATATATATATATATATATATATATATATATATATATATATATATACAAGGTGTGATGGTGAAATTTTGTCTAAATTAGGAAAAAATGAAAATAACATTTACCAAAATTACAAAAAAATATTTTGAAATACTAAAAAGTAAATTTGTTCAATAAAATTGCTATTGGCTTCAACCACGGACTCCAGACAACTTCATAATCTCCTGTAACTCTTCTGGACAGTCTCCTTGTTTAAGTTGGTGAATACTTCCATAAACCTTGCCTTCACTTCATCTTTGCTGCTACAAGGAGTTTTATTGGTCTGCCCCCCACACATAATAATCAACAGGGTTGCAGCTTGGGTGATGTAGAAATTGTCTGAGAGCCATGACTGGGTCAAATAACTTGCAGAATTCTGTTGTCAGACATAAGATCTTCTATCAGCCACCATCTTGACCCAAGGCAACACTACCTCCTCAAGACACTATAGGACTGTGTTGAGTCTGAAGGCCTGTGGGGAGATGAATGGAGCTATAAATCACCATCACTAGTGATTATTCCAAACCCCTTTGTAATCACCATTAGACTCATCAAACTCTTTCTAAACCCTCCACACTCTTCTCAGATTGACACCCAACCAATCTGAAATGTTCAGATTGGAGCTCAATTGATTCTACTATACTGTGCAGTTGACAAAATCAAAAACAAATAATATGCATGTGTGAAAGTAAAAATATAAAATGACAACAATTTAGTCATATATATATATATATATATATATATATATATATATATATATATATATATATATATATATATATATATATATATATATATATATATATATATATATATATATATATATATATATATATATATACAACAAGCAATGTAAGTTTCATAAAGATTTATAATTATGTACATAGCAGTGGAAGTGTTAATAGAGTGATTTAGTTACATGATGAAAATGTATTTGCATCTATGCAAGACATAAATAAAAAATAATGTTGGCAGTTTTACTCTTTTTGCTTATAACTTGCATGTAATAGTGTTATAATTAAAAAGAAAATAATACTAATGTTTAATAATATTCACTTGTTTCTTTCTTTATAATGATTGAATCATTCAGCTTCTGCAAAAAGACAATAAACAATGTTATTATTTGTGGATGAGAAAGTAAGAAATCAAAATCAACAGATACAAAGTTGTCTAACAAAGATATGTTGGACAATGCTGTTAGTGGGAATTCAATTCTTGTTGATATTTTTGTAGAGAGTGATTGATTCAATGTTTGCCAGGACTGTGAAATTACATACTCTGTTAAAAGTGATCATATGAAATATTTATTTTATCTTATGATTATCATTTATGTATATTTATAACATGGTTGCTACATTCATTTTCAAGTTATATGAAAAAAACTCATGAAATTTGCTTGGCTCATTGTTTGGTTTATGTGTGTAAATTTGATTTCATAGGAAATACCTGATATTTTTATCTTGATTTATGATGTTTTTCTAAAATAAGATAAGAATTTCACATATTTTTCAAAATGATCCCAAATATTGCCATTTTTAAAATCCTAGTCAATTGTAATTCTTTCATTCTAAATAACCCCTTGCATTTTAGTGGCTTTATTGCCTTGTTTGGGGTAGAAAAAAAGACAGAGACAAAAACGTGGCTGGAAATAAAACTGTTTCAAACAGAATATAATCAATGTTCATCATTTGGTTAAAGTATAATGCAATAATCTCTTAATGTGCAGATAGTGTAATGGTTATTGACATGGAAAATAGAATTGGCAAGTTCAAATTCTGTCCTGGTATGTAACATTCACTTTCACACTCAAACCCTTGGAAAAGGCATGAAGCCATCATATCTTGCCCCAACTATTTACATATAAAATTCTGTAACTTAAATCCATCCATCACACCCACTAAAATAGTCATACACTGACCGATCAAAACCAAATTTTGGGGAGAAGTGGAAACAGATAAGGGGGTACAAAGTACAATTGGTTTTACTGGGGTGCATAGCCTAGTAAAATAAATTTTTATTCATTTGTTTGGAAAATTACAAGTTTTATTATTTAACATACAAAATACTCCCATTATTTTAAAAACAATTTAATGTTTAAAATAACAAATACTTACTTAATAAAAATGTAATATTGTTTTGTGTATATTTTTTCTTTAAGTTTTTATATATACAGGAATCCACCTTCCAGTTTGCCCTACATTTGCAAGAACTATAAACAATCCACAAGGCCAAATGCTTCAAAAGTTGAAATTTGGCTCCTAAAAGAAATAACCAGTTGTATGTTGCATGCTCAATAGTAAGAAATCCCAAGAATTTATTCTTCATGTTCAAAAGGAAAAAGAAAAAAAAATGTTCTTAAAAATATTGTTTGCCATGAAGTTCTATAAAATTAAATTAAATTAGAGCAATTATTAAACCATGGAGTAGGGTTATTGTCAAAGTATTTTTCAAAACAAATCAGCTTATTCAAATTTCATCGATTGGTTTTCAAAATTGAATAAAACATAGAGTTTGTAACTCTCAACAAAAAATGTTAGCAATAACTTCAACAATACTAAATACTGTGAGGATTTCAACATGCATTAGTGTGTTGCAAAATTTTAGTGGTTAAACTAGTAGGGGAGATTGAATTCTATAGCCTATGGTGGCAACGAATCTAAGAGAAAGAAAACTCTGAATTCTAAATCACAGAGAAGACAACACTCCACTATTTTTCCCATGAATGTCTAGAAATTCACAGATAATAAAGAATAGGGATCTGTAGAGAATCATTATTGTTGATTTCCTTAATGGACATGACATTAAAAAATTGATGCAATTAAATTTAAGTGAACAGAACCTTTTTAATAAATGATGAACAAAAATATTACATTACTGTAAAGGTAAATTAATAATCCCTTTCATATAATAATATAAAAAAAATATTTATACCAGATTTATGAAAGCACTACAACAAATACATTAAACTATTTGTTCCCATTTTAACCTGCTGACAGTCATTACTTTGAACTCTGGTTATCACTCTGGAAAGACATGAAGATTTTGGCAATAAAAAAAATGAACCAGAGAAAATATTCAACTTCATATTTCTGACTTTTTACATTGTTACAACTTAACACCTATGTTTTGTTTCCCAAAGTAAAATATGAAGACTTTTAAACGTGAGCCACAAATCTCTTTTAAATAAAGCAAAAATAACAACAAAAAACCCAAAAGCACGAACATACAATGGAAAAATTTAAATAATTCTCTTCAAGGATTTGTTTGGTGAAGCAAATGAAATTTTTGAATAATATAACCTAAGTAGGAGGGCGTCACATTGCTTCTATTCAAAGAATGTGAGCAGGACATTTTGGCAAACAAATGATAGATAAAATATAATGGAGAAAGATGGTAGGATTAAGACTTCATCTATGTTGGTTGTACTTAAGGTCTTAGGCTTAGAAGTTTTATTTGGAAAGAATATTGGCAAATGAAAAAAAAAGGAAAATGTTGTCAGAAAAAGAAAACAATATTCAGATTCATCCATTTCACTCTTAACAAAGATTTCATCTTGTAGGGTTTTTTTTTTCAATTCTATTTTATTAATTTTCTTCATTTTTAACCTAATAAATCTTATTTTACTTATTTGCTTCAAATGTTAGTTTTTAAGTATTTATATTCTTTCGACTAGTATTGAGACATCTGGAAAACGTAATGTCATTTCTAAAGAATTAATGGATTTATTTTTAATTCAACATTTTTATTGTGGTTACTCATATTTGAAATAGATGTCCCATGTTTATTTTTACTTTAAACAGTGTGCCTGCATATTCAAGAAATCTTAATAAAGAAAATGTACTTTGAACTATCATCCCCTTTATAGGAGAAACCACCATTTGAACTGGTGTTCAAATCAATATATTAAAATATTAGGTTATTCAAAAAGTCATAGTAATTTTGTTCCGTTATGGCTGTCATAAATGTGTATACAAATGCAATCATTATTATGGGACAGAGGTTTTGTAAATTTTCAAGAATGTGATAGAAACTGATGCCAAGTTAAATTTTATTAATCTGTTATGTAAGGAAAGCAACATAAAAATAATTTCTCCATTTCCCCTCAATGAAATTGATTGGTTGAGATGATTGATAAATTCTATATATCTGAATATTCTGACACTAAAAAAATGTTCAAATGTTTGAAACAAATGATAATTACGTTTTGATGAATATAAAGTGTAACTGCAATCTAGGGATTTGTTCCGATTACTAAATATGGATGGATCATTGGCAAATTGTCCTGGTCACTGATTTGTTGACATCCTGGACAGGAGGCTTTTTCATCCACATTGTGTTTAGATAAGATCTGAAGAAGTTCTGGGCTCAGAGTTAAAATGTTACACATCTGAGCCAGACAAATTCCACTCTAAAGTTGATGCTTTTACCAACATTGATCAAAACTTGAAATACTCATGAAGACAACTGCAATAGCTTAACAATATTTTAACAAAATTTTGTTTATTTTAGCTGCTGGTTACATAAGTATTTCAATCTAGTGTCTTCTCTTCTACAATTCTAATGTCTAACAGCAGTGTGCAGTAATCTGAACTTTAAATTGCTCACTTACAATTATAGTGATAATAGAACAACAGTTACATGTATCTTTGTACATGTTCTTCCACATTTCAGAGGTTGGGGGATAATCTGGTGGTTTGTTCATCCAAACTCTTCTTGTGTCTTTTCTCAAATCTTCAAATCATGTCTCTTCTTTTTGGTAGCTGCTACAGAAATCTTGTCACTCTTCTGCCTGGTAAGCTTAGAACAACCCCCTCATGTCTTTTCTCTTTGGGTGCCTCAGCAGAGCTCCCTAAATGAATCTCACACCTGTATATATATGAACTTCTGGCTTTTGGGCTGTCACCAATTATATAGTGATATGATTTGACTGATAATTTGCATTCTCTAAAGGTCTACATAGTTCTGGAAAGACACTTGACCAAAATTTATTTTGCTGTTCAAAAACTATTCTTTCACTGGTTAATATATCTTTATGTAAACAAATCAAATGTTTGGGTTCAGAAAGTCCTTTTTCTGAAAATATTCTAAGATATCAAACAAATCTGATGCTTTTAAGTAAAACATTTAATCTCACTGGTTTTTGTCATCATTTTTTATATGACTTAGTACCTGGCTATACTAAATTATTTAGAAATCTCTAAATTAATATTCATGTTTGATTCCTTAAAAGCTCCTCAACTCATTCAATTATATTTCCTTAATTTGTTATTTTCCAAAATATCATTCTAATAATGATTAGTCTAGCCTTCTCTCATATTTCTCCCATAAAATCAAGTCTGTCTACATTTAACTGTTAAATTTCTACATGTTAGATTTAGTGAGTATAAATGGTAAGGAGTTAGGTTTGATGAGTATAGAGAGTGATGTGTTAGGTTTGGGGAGTATAAAGGGTTAGGGTTAGGTTTGATAAGTGTAGATGGTGAGGAGATAGGTTTGCTAAGTATACAGGTTGAGGTATTAGTTTTAATAAGTAGAGAGGGTAGGATAAAAATCAGAACTTCTTTGTTTCTCTTGCCATTTGATGGATTGTCACTCATAATGATGACATGGTTTCTGTTTAGCAAAATTACATTTTTGCTATAATGCATTTTGTTTACTATTTACCTTTGAATTTAAACTTATTGATTCTGAATTTTCACATTTTAACTTCAACATTACTTTTCACAGAACCTCACAGTAAATATTCTTTGTTTCAAAAAATAGTGATTAATATTCGAGCATAGTGTCATGCTTTATATTTGGGAAAGCCGAACAGTTAACAGGCATTCTAACAGGTACAACCCTACTTGATAATAGATTTACAAGTGTAAATATTTTTTATCTACTCATGCACTTAATCAGTTTCATCATACAATCCTACTTGTAAAATATTCTTTTTTTATACTAAACTTTGTTTGATGGCTATTACTATAATTTACATAAACTTTCATAGATTTATTATTATATATGATGGACAATGTATGATGCTTATACTGATGAAAGCATTTTGAATATTCCTTGAAATTTAAGATAAATAAAAACAGTTCAGAATAAAAAATATACAAAATAAATAATAATGCTTTGCCTGTGTTTTGAATTTGTAGCCACATTTGATGTTATGTCATGATTAAAATTACAGATTATTATTAATTAACCTATATTATATATCTTTAATTATCATCGATGACTGTAATATAGTTTTCTTTAATAAAAATTTCATTTTAAAGATTTTATTACAGTACATCTAATATTTGATTTAATACAGTTTTTTAGGAGAGTGTCTTAGAATAAAATAGAGTTTATGAATAATTTCTTTTTCAATGTTATTTAACAGCAATCAGATTAAAACTGAATTTTTCCTCATTTACTTAATCATATTAATAAGTGGATCAATTAATTATCGAAAAAAAGATCTGGATACATTCATTCTCATTTACACTACAATTGTGTAAATAAAACATTTTTTATCAAATATATTTAAGCATATTCATCTCATTTCATTTAACATTATGACTCACAATTTGCATAAATACAATAATATTTATAAAAAAATTATTAGTATTATTATGTAACAATTATTTTTAGTATCTGTTTATATTTCTGAGATGAGATGTACACTATTTACATTGTTTGGACTACAATATTTATCAATGTTTCGGCTGTTGTATGCTCCAGCCTTCTTCAGGTGGCTGGAATGTCAAACTGAACCCTTTATTTCGCTCACTGGGGTAGACTGTTCTAGTTCCATGTGCCATGTCTAATGGATGTCACTTATCAGTTATCTCCAAGTTCTCCACTGCCTTAGCCATGTATTGAACTCACAACTCTTTGGGTCCTGTCACTGTCAAGGTAAAGCTTCAAGAACATCAAAAAGATGTAGCATGAGGGGAAGTGGAAAAATCAGGCATGGCTGACCACATAGGGAGAGAAAAGGGAGATCACCACCCTCTGTGGGATCAGGTTGAAATCATAGACAATGAACATCATTGAAAAATTCGTAAACTTAAGGAATCAGCACATATGCTAGGCCACAAAAATCTCCTGAGTTGACCTAGCATAGAAATAAATAGAATATGGGAACCAGTAATATGGAGTGCCAGAGAAAAGTGATAATAACAACAAAAATTGCAATATAAGCTCTGATAAAAAACATGCAATGATACCAGCAAAAATTGCAATATGAGCACTGGTAAAAAACGGTTGCTGAAGACATTAAGTTTATAAGTTCCAGAAATTCATGCACAGATGTTCTTAAGGACACATGGTACTGGATAAAGGTGTTGGTTAGATCCAGTGACAGGACCCAAAGAGTTGTGAGATCAGTTGTGAGTTGTGAGATCAGTACCTGGCTAAGGAAGTGGAGGACTTGGAGAGGGGAATTAATAGGAGATAACTGATAAGTGACATCCATTAGACATGGTACATGGAACTAGAACAGTCTACCCCAGCAAGCAAAATAAAAGATTGAGTTTGACATTCCAGCCACCTGAAGAAGGGCAGAAACATGATAAATATGGCAACAAAGATGAGGACAATAGTCCAAATAATTACTTTTAGATAATAAAATAGATTTTCTAATTCCATTATATATATATATATATATATATATATATTACTGACATTTGAAAAAAATGTTCATGAAAGTATGTTTAAAAATTATTTCAAATACTTTCATGATCATTTTTACAAATGTCAATTATTTATAACTCTGTTGGGATTATATACCCAAATTTATATATATATATATATATATATATATATATATATATATTGTTAAGCCTGATAGGTAATGTTAGACTATTGAATGTTAAAGTGGAAAAATTCTGTGTAATGTGTTTTGTCCTCAAGATAGACTTCCTGATATCAAAGTAATGTTTTTATTGATGGAATTATATTATGAGTTGAAGAATAGGAAGAGGGAGATATAATCATGAGTATTGTTTATAACTGCTGAAAATGTGGCAATGCTAAATTTTAATTTAAAAAAAATTTGACTTTAAAATTTTGTTTTTCTCACACATGTCTGGACACACAATCTAGCTAATATCATTCAGTTACCAAAATTTTTTGTTTTTAAATATTGCACATTGTGATAATAGAAAATATGCCATGAAAAGTAAAATGTTGTAAGAACATTTGAATACAAATTTACCATTGATGATTTAGCTTTCACAGCACTTAAAACTCAAAAATTTTAAATTCAGCATTTCTGCACTTTCACTATTTTCCCCTTGATACACAACTCTCTAATATATATATATATATATATATATATATATATATATATTTATATATATATATATATTTATGCCTGAAGATTGTGTTGAAGCATGAAACAGTCACTTTCAAGGAGTTTGTTGTTAATTGTTGTTAATTTCTTTTCACAGTTGTCTTGTAAGATGTAATTGAGTGATGCATATTGTATGAAAGTAACATTTATTCCAGCCCCATGAAAGCTGGCATCCTTATATTTATAAAAATACCTTTAGCATATTGTTCCCATTGTTAAATAAAAAAATAAATTAAGATTAACACTGGGTGCCATATGTTTTATATAGAGTGTTTCTCTCACAGTGAAATGTTTTCAGTTACAGGATTTATGAAGGATAATCATATTATTAATCAGAATTTTCCTTATGGATAACAGTAGATTGTGGGTGGCTAAATGCCTTTTTATAGCACTTTTATCAAATAAATAACAGGTTAGTCATCTACTCAAAGATGTAGTTGTGGGACTGATATAGCTGATTGATTTATGACAAGAAGCATAGTCTTGTACTGGGCAGTTAAATTGATACACTATATTGGTCATCACTAGTTTAGATTTAATAAAATTGTTTTGATTAGTGACAACAAGGTTTGCAGTTTTTCATTTTCTGTAAAATTAAGTTTTACCCATTTGCTGGGATTTATGGCTAAAATATGACATTTAATAATTAATTGCATTGATTCTGTTTATAATTATTGTGTATTTTGATATTTTCTTTTATTGTATTTTTAGTTCTGGTCTCATGTATTTTTTGTAAGAATAATTTTATTTATTTGTCATGTAGTTGGGAAAATTATTGTTAACTAATTATTATTTGTTTTAGTTCACTCAGAAACATTCTCTGGGAAGAAAAATTGAGATATGCTCTATTTAGGAAGCTTTTTATCACTACTATTTTATAACTTTCAGGGTATTGGTTCCCATAGTTTAGAAGACAACAGTTTGTACTGGTGGTTCTTTATAATGGTCAGTATTAAATACTTTAGATTTTAGTTCTATATCAATGTCAAGGAATGAGATTTTATTATTAACCATGAGTTTATATGTAAATTTTAGTGCAGAGTTTTTGTTTTTCAAAGTTGATTTTGAAATTATAAAATAATACAGAAAGCAGGACTTAAGAGTTTCCCTATACTAGCATATATCTTTCATTAAATATGATGAACAATGAAAATTTTATTAATTTTTTATTTAATTTTTCCATTGTTCTTACATTTTTTTTCTTTGGTGGGACTAAGTGAGTACAAAAACTGTCCATATCATTGATCATCCCTTTTGGCCACTTCTTTAGCCATTTTCAACAGGGCAATTTTGTTGTAGTTTCATATTGTGACTGTGTGTATGTATTATTTGTGAATTATAGTAGCAACAGATCTGAGCCATCATTTGTTGGGCATGACTGTAATTTGAGTGGGTGATTTTCTATTTTTAAAAGACTTTCAGCATGCCATTACCATTATTAAACAAGGTAAGGTTGATGGTGGGTGAAAACTGTTTTATGTACAAGGGCTTTCTTATAATGAGGTGTTTTCTGGAATTTGATTTACAAATGCCTCTCGTTATTGACTAATATCTTTTTTAAGAGCTCTCATAGATTATGGGTTGGTAAATGTAAGAATGCTGGAAAAGCTAAATGAAAAATTAATAAAATTTTCCTTGTCCATCATATTTAACAGAAGACATTTAAAAGAAAGATTGCAGCCCAAATATACATTAATCATATATATATATATATATATATATATATATATATATAATTAATGTATATATATATATATATATATATATATATATATATATATATGTATCTGTCTTCTTGATTTTATAGCACTGAGAGTTTCATAATATACTAACAGACAAAAGGTGTAGTCAATTCATTCTGCAATATGGTGGTTAACTTTACCCCTAACCAAAACATCGAATAATGTTATTAGACCAAATATCATCACCCAAAAATTGTTGTTATATATAATATATTAAATAATGACATATTAAATTATCACATCTATCAGAAAAAAAACAAAAAAACTAATTAAGAAAAGAAATTGTGTCAACTACCACTCAATGAACATGAATTGGCATATTTCTGTGCAACTCTATAACTTCTTCAGTGAGAATGGAAACCCAGTTCATAGTTCTAGGTTAGTTACTGAGTACACTGGAAATACCCACTCTTTTCATCTGATCAGCTTAACCTTTGTAATCCAATGTCAAAATCTTGAAAAAAATCTACACTAGAGAAATCTCACAATTTGAAATGAAAAGAAAAATTTAAAAACAAACTGCAATCCAAGTTTGTTGTTATTGTTGTTGCTGAAAGTCATCAAAGCAGAAGTGAATTTGTTCAGGACTTGAATTTGTTTATCTTCATAGAAATGTTAAGTGTAGATTTAAACTTCTTTCAACTAATATCAAAAGAAGATACACTTTCTGTGTATTCAGATTTTGCATACACATTGTGACATCTATCTATCTATCTCTATCTATCTATCTATCTATCTATGAACTAAAATAATATAAATACTATTTACATTATAAAACAAAATTCAGCAACAACATGAGTTACTAACTTTTGTTTATTAGACATTAAATTACATCACTTCATCTCAGCCCTATCAATATTGGTGAGCATTTCTTAAATTTAAAAAAAAATAACAACATTTACTTTTGTTTATAAATACTTATGTTACTTTTGTTTATAAACATAAAATGCTTACATTTACCTTGATAAAGTTCATCAGAGAATGAAACATGTCTAAGTTTTCCTTATATATATATATATATATATATATATATATATATATATATATATATATATATATATATATAAAGGAAAACTTATCTTAATCAACATGTTTCATTTAAGAAAAAAACCATTAACCAACAACTGTAAGAAGACAATATGGTGATTAGCAAGAGAAAATGCCAAATTGGAGATGTTAATATAAACAAGTAGAGAAGTTTAAATATCTGGGAAGTATTTTAACAGAAGAAGGAAAATGCGACACTGAAATCCAAAGATGCATTGGAATCTAGAGAAAGGGTCATTCAGAAGGCTAAGCAAAGTGATAAGAAACAGAAACACACAAGGTAGGATGTTGTGAAGAGCCATAAACACCCATGTCCTGAAGAGATGTGGCACATAAAAGAACGGTACTATTTGAGCTTTATTTTAAGTGGTATTAAAAACTTTATTTTAGAAAGATTTATTTAAAATAAATTTTTTTAAAAAGCACACTGTAAATTAAAATCAATTAAAACAGTGTGATGAGTCATAGCTTTTCAGTGTAGCTAGACATGTGAGTGCTTCAAACTGGGATTGAAACTCAACCAATTTGATATCAGTCAGAGACTATGTTTAGAAAATGTAATGTTAATGTTTTCCTTTTATATGTAATAGTTTCTTACAACATCCCTATAAATAAAATAAATACTTATTGATAATAATAATTAACATTCACATTATTATCACTATATATTGTTTATAAATATTTTAATATGAATAGCAGTTATAATTAATAATAATTATTTATTATTATATAAATACTTTCAGAATTATTTTATCCTTTATTTCTTAGAAATATTATCTTATTTTTATTATAAATGCATCTGTATCTGTTTAAAAAATCCATTGTCAAGTGAACTTAAATAAAAAAAAGTAAAGTTCATGGACAAGAAAATTGTGTAAAATTGCAAAAACAATCATTCTTATGCTTTTCTTTAAAATACTTATAAAAATTACTAAATTTCACTTTTTATCTACATGGAAAAAATAAATATCCTTCATTTTTTGTCAATATCTGTATCTGTGTTTAAATTATGCATTTCTTTGTAGATTAATAAGAACAGTGATGAATCTTGACTTTGTGGGGTTCTGAAGTGTGTTCAGTTTATTAAGTATGTCATATGGCTGATTGGCTAAAGCTGTGTTACTTCTACATCCTGCTAAATCATGAATATTTGATTTCATATTTAAGACAATCTCAGGAGAATTTTTCTTTAGTAAATACATTCCTAATTTCCTTTAATGTTGAAGATCATGAAAATAATTATAACAAAAATAGGCTCAAATTATGCACTGGTTGGCAGATGAAAGTCTAAAGTCATATTAAAAAAAAATGAGTTAGCAAAATCAAAAGTATTGCTCATTTAAATTAATTGCAAATTAAAATCTGATCTATAGAACAAAATTGGATAACTGTATAGCAATATTCATTTCACCAGTTTAAAGAAAACCTGAAGTTCTTAATGCATTTTCTTTTAATTAGAGAATCAAAGTGTTTGAGCAATGATGGAAAATTACCCATAAAGGCTATTTATTGAAAGTGACACTACTATAGTCAAATTTAGAAATGAATGGAAAATGGCATCTGATTCAAGAACTATAAGATTCTGTTTTAGTTACAAGAGGTTTCTAGTGGGTGATGATTAAGTTGATAATAGCAATAAACTTGCCTAGATTGGTAGTTTAGAAATTGTAATAGTATAGTAATTATAATAGTAATGCTAATAATATTCACAAGTTAAAATTTTATCATGCATCTTAGAAATCTATGATTAAATTACAAAATAATTTTAAAATAATAAATCATATTATTCACACATTTAGATAATATTTGAACAATGTTTTGGTGGTACAAAAGTTAATTATATAGCATGAAGAGGCAGAAACATGTTGAAAATTACTTTCAAGAAAGAAAAAAATGTGGTGTAAGTCTTCTTAAGCAGCCATTTTATGATTAACCTTTAACAAAGATCATTGATAAATATAATAGATTAAGCAAAAAAGTAAAATTACCAATAGAAGAAAGGTACAAGAAAAGCAAGAAAGACAAATAGTAGGTCAACTTAAGTAGTACTTGGTAGTTTTAGATAATGCAGAAACATTTTTTGTTCAGAAAGAGATAATTGTTATCTAGAAATAAAAAGAGATTTCAAAAGAAATGATGACTGTACAACACTTAGGATTTTGAAACTTTGAATTTGAAAAAGTGTTAACACAAACAAGACTAATAATAGTAATTATTGTTATCTTTGAAAAGAAGTTTATGAAAAATTGTTTTTATTTTGGTTTCACATGTTGCATTTTGGAATGTCCAAATATGAAAAACTCAAACATTAATTGTGAGTGGCAAAATTCTGGTCTGTCAAGTTTGTTACTAAAAGATTTATTTTTATATTTGAATGGCAGTAATTTTCCTTAGCAAAAGAATTATTAATGAATCCATAGGTTTTTAGGTAACTTGTGGCAATAGATGTAATGCATTATGACAAAATGTGTGAAATGGTACATTCACTATAGGTAAGTAAATCAAAGATAAACACACACTGAAATTATATTTAATCAGTAAAAGTTTTGAATTTCAAGATGTAATTACAAGAATTCTACAAAATAAGATGGTTTGAATACATGTGCATTCATGTATGCATGCATACATGAATGCACATGTATTCAAACCATATATATGTATTCATAATTTAGAATCTGTTGATATTTCTTTTGAGACGTCTATTAGACAGGAACCTCCTATTTACAAGTCTTCTTTCTCTTACTAGTATACTGATTGGGATTCATTTCATGACTTTCTTCAAGACACCTCTTCCTATTGAGAAATGTGCTGCAGAGGTTTCTTCTTGGTTAACCTAAGATGAACCTCTGTTGACATTTGACAGAATTTGACATACTGGTCTTCTTCATAAGTTCTGGAGAGATTTTTGAACTGATTCAGTTTTTCTTAGCAAATTGCAAAATGAATGTTGTCTTGAACAACCCCTCTTCTAGATCTTTTTGCATTAATGCAGCTGTCCCCTAGGGCTCTATGCTTGGACAGATATTGTTCCTAATTTTCATCAATGATCTCCCCAGTGTAACTAGTTCTCAACTTAGTATCTATTCTAATGATGCAACTATTTACTCCTGTATTAATAGTAAGTACAATTGGTTCGATAAGGTCTAAAAATCCTGTTGTTAACTGGGACAAAGAATGGCTTGATAATTTTAATGCCTCCAAAATCACCCGAGAGAACTCTTTTGTTCTGATGCACTTCAATCACATCATAAAATATCAGATTTTCTAGATTTTATGAATTTAAGTGTAGTACTAAACATGGATTTTGTAATTAATTTTAAGGTGCAAATAACATTTTATTTCAGACTGTTTTATAAAGTTATTTCTTTAAAAATAAAAAAAAAATTAAATGAGAAATTTACTTTACAAATTCATGAATAAAATTAACAATAATGCATTTTTTTGCTTAATTAATTTTGTTTATCAAAGATTTATTGTACTTTACAAAGTTTCATAAATTTTTCTCCTTTTTCCAAATTTTCTGCAAAACATTTGATCTTATTTTGTCTTCCATACTTTGAAGGAAATTTAAAACCGGCTATATCAATATCAATGCATTAAAGAAGTTACTGAAGATCAAACTTCATTTGAAGAAGCATGTTTGCCAACAGGAGTCAGCAAATTTGAGATTAGCAAAATGAGGTCCTGGCTTTTTTTTTGAGTCATTAGGTCCAAGCTGTTAGTAAGCAATCAATCAGTCAAGATATCTAATAATAATCTGATATCCTTTTTCATGGAAAGCTGAGAAAACAAAATAGTGTTTTGACCTGTGTTTGCACTTAAACATCCCAGGACTTCAATGATTGATGTTCTTGTTGAAGAGAAATTTTGCTAACTGCCAAGTTTTATATTCTTTTATGGTTTGTGCACAGAAAGGTTCTTTTGCTGCTTTCTTTACAAATAATATTAGAAGATTGTATTTACTTACAAACTAATCATTTTTAATGAATAATCTAAAGAGATGAAGACATATAGGTTGAGAAGAGATATTGAATGTTTGCAAGATTAAAGTTAGTTTGTATTTAACTTTAGTTAAATGTATTAGTTACAATTATTTATTTCATTGGAACATTCATCAGCACTAGATTAACCTCACATGACTAAACTTATTTTGAAATATATGTATAATCAATATTACACTTAGAGTAATGAGCAACTTAGAAGAATAATATTTACCCTTCAAAGCAACAACATTTTAATATTGACTTTTTCTTCTTTGACATGTTCAATTGTAGATTGTGATACATACATATGGGCCATAGCCAAAGCCATATTGTCCTGCCACATAATTAAGCTAGATGATTAGTTTACCTGTATTGCCTTCACTCACCTGCAAATATTAATGATGTGTCCTCTCAACATACCACTTATAACATTAATTTTTAAAACTATGTTACTGAATATATTAAAGCATCTATATAGAGAGAAAGTCGTATTATGACGTTTTATATGTAAAGCGTTTTGAAAATAGATTATTTCATTGCAGCTATGGAGACTCCTTGAAATAATGACAGACACTAATGTATAGAAAGAGAGATCACTATGACTGTAGTATTCTATGATTAGAATTAGAATTTTCACTTTTATTTAAATAAAAGTGCACAAAAATATTTTGGTTTGGCTTCAAGAGCAACATACATATTGTCATTTAATTGGTCCATAATGCCTCTTTTCAATATCCAAATTATTCTTATTGTAAATCTATTTTTGGTTTACTCTCTATATATGAGTGTACATACATACATACTTATACAAATACATGCTTGCATGTGTATAAAGAAATTATACAAACACATATTTATTTGTCAGAATGAATATACTACATAAATTATTTTTAGCGTAATTTTCAGAGATGAAATCTTTTATATTTGAGTTAATTAATGATGTGTCCTCTCAACATACCACTTATAACATTAGTTATATTTCAATGAATATGATCGCAATGTCATGTTTTATTATGGAAATCAATGTTTCCACAATAATAAGCAATTGATTTGTGGGGGAAGCTTTTGATGATATATTTCTATTTCTATGATAAATATGTGAATTTCAACTTATTTGATTTTATTAGAAATATTTACAATAACTTATTTTATTATGCACCTTGATGGTTATTCATCATATATATATATATATATATATATATATATATATATATATATATATATATATATATATATATATATAAATATATATCATGGTACAGTTATTGATGTTTACTTTTTAATTTTATATAAATATTGCCAAAATTCATAAAAATATATATGCTCAAAATAGAAAGAAAATATGGTAAAAATTTTGAATGATGAGAACACAATGTTGGAAATTGTGAACAATTTGAACAGAGATCATAAGACAATTAAAAATGATTTTAAGGATGTCACTAAAAGAGATTTGAGAAAAATTAAAAGGTTAATAAACAAAATATGCAGATTGAGAAACAAAACTATTTTGTAGGAAACTGGTGTTGTGAATGCAAATAAAGAGAGAAATGATGTAGACTAGTAATATTACTGAGTAAAGACATAAAAACAACCAAACTACCAACTTCAAGTAAACATCTCAAAGCCAGGCAAAGTACATGAAAAACTTCAGCAGTAACTTTTAGTAATGAATGTAGAGCTACATTGGATAAACCTGGTGGAGTGGTAAAAGTTTGGTTTCATCATGGAAACAGTTGATCAATACAACAGGGGTGGGTAGGTGGAGTAATGCTTCTACTAATGATTATAGGCAGTGAAGTTATAGATCCCCCCTTAATTTGATGAGAGTGGCAAAATAAACACAGAAAATAATTGTAAGTTTTTGGACAAGTGGTTTTATGAGTGTTACTGATCTCATCCAAGAAATTTAACTTAAAGACCTTGATAAAAAGATTTTTAGCAGACCAGACTAATGGAATTGTCTCTGCATCTGTAGATTTGTTTTTAATCATTTCATCCCAAACAAGGCAAAAAAGACATTAAGATGCAAAAGATTACTGGGTGTTAGAGAATATAAGAAAAATTTACTATTAAGGAGAGAAGGCAATAAAAGAACAAGAATTAAGACTGACATTACATTTAAATTTTTAAAGATTAAATTTGACAGGTAAGCAAGAAGCTGAGATAGAGAGAGTGAGTTCCACAAAAGAGAAGTGTGATAGAAGAAACTGTTAGCATCGAACTTATGGTTATATCTTTAGCCATTTCAACTATAAAATGATGAGACCTTGCCACCAATATCATACTGTGCTTAAATTCATAAAGTCTAGGTACCTTAGAAGAAAGTTCATCAAAACAATTACCATGAAAGTATTTATAGAAAAGGAACAGAATAGCTATATTATGGTGGTGGGATATTCAATAGAAAAATAGTTGTCCATCATTAAAAGAGTTGAAAGGAAAACCTTGTTCAAGTAAAGAAAATATCTCAGAACCAATAAAAGATGTCCCAAATAATGACAAAGTTGAAACAATAGAAAAGTTAATAGAATCTGTTAATAAAAGACTGAATATCAAGCATTCTCAATTAACATGTAAATTAATATAATAAACATTTATTCAGATATATAGGGTCTTGTGTTAAGCATATCTTTTGTGGCCTGTATTTTTGGGATAAATTTATAAATAAATATTTATGTTGCACTTTGTATAAAAAAAATTGATATATATATATATTATAAGTAATATAAATAAAATGATATTTATTAAATAGATATATGTGTCTATGCAGACAAATATTATTTTATGTCCCATGATCCTTCAGGACATTGGTGATCACAGATTTCTACAATTTCCTATCCTTTGACAATCTTTGTCACCTTACTATCCCTTACAGTTCTTGATTTATTTACACAAGCTTAATGTTTTACCCTTACAACACTTAATGTTTTACCCTGTCCTTTTTATTTTCAATAAGTCTTATGAGTGTCAAATTCCCCAATCCCTCATTCTTCATTATGTGTTCCAGAAATGTCAACTGTCTCATTCTCATTCTAAGTGGCCTTTTAACTTCCATTTTCCCCTAAATTTTGTAATTTTGTAAGCATGTTTCCTTTGTAAAATTCTCATTATATCATTTCTGTTGCCTTGCATTTCCTTTTTTCTCTGTGAGCATTCATGTAGGTGGATTGATATTATCTAGTAGTTCAGCACTCTTTGTTTATAACAAAACTTTTATTTTTTATCACTCAGTTGAATTAAAACCTTTAAAGAGATGTGTTGATTGCTTCTTCAGTTCTGTTCACTGATTTTGTTATTTGTTGATGGCTGCCCTAAATAAATTGATTGAATAATTCCCAAATGTCAACTTTGCCTGATTAACTCTTTCTGGGATGATCAAATTATTTGAACATCTGTCAATGTTCAATTGCAGTCACAAATGTTTAGAATAATTGATTAATTTAAAAAATTTATTCAGGTAATCTAGTACTGCCCGGGATAATAATCATTTATTATCTTTATCTGTAGTAGAGATTGAGAGCCAGTGTATTTTGTTCTAATATCTGTATGTAGGTATGCAGGAAGTTGATATTTCTATGGGAGTTAAGTGAAAGTTTTATATATAACTGAGGACTGTTTAGCCTTTAATTTGATATATTTATATTTATATATATATATATATATATATATATATATATATATATATATATATTTAAACATATTTTAAGGGATATTTTTTGAGTATATTTGAGTAGATGTGCTTTTTTATTATTAAACAGTATATTTATTTATTTATTTACATCTACTGGCCTGTATATTGAAGAAATCTTGATAGAAAAATGGTAGGATTCAAACTTGCATCCACTAGGGGAAACTGCTATTAGATTTGACATGCATTGACCTCTAGATCATGTAGAGCCAAATAAAGCCCATATAGTGCTTTTGAACACATCTTTCCTGATTCTCAAAATATACATATCTGCTCTGTTTTGTATCCTAATGTAAACAAAGACAATTTTTAGTAAAGAGATTAAATCTGACATATTTTTAATTTATTTTTAATGGAGACTCATATTTGAGGAGATGATCTATTTTTATTCTTAAGTAATATATTTATTTTCTTACATTTACCATCCTGAATATTTGAGAAATCTTATTAGAAAAATATGAGATCCTCAGCAGGATTTGAACCTGTGTACCCTAGGGGAAACTGCCATTAGATCTGAAATGCCTTGAACACTCGGCCACATAGGACCTCCTGATCAAACAAAACCTGAATAGTGCTTTTGAACACATATCTTCTAGATTGTCAAAATATACATATCTGCTCTGTTTCATATCCTAATGACAAGAGACAATTTTTTAGTAAATGGATTAAATCTGATATATTTTTAATTTATTTGTTTAAACATTATTTTTAATGGATACATTAAGGTCAAGGCATCTAATGATGGTTTTTCCTAGAGCATGCAGGTTTCAATCCTGTAAGAGAGTACATAACAAGATTTCAGGCTGGTAGATGTGAAAAATATACTTGTTAATAATAAAAAATACAGAGCATCTACTCAAATATGTGTATCTATTAAAAATAACATAAATTAAAATATATTGGATTTAATCTATTTATATATATATATAAATATATGTAAATATATATGCATGTACATATATATATTTGTCAGTGTTATAAAAACAGTATCCAATGTTATATAACAGAGCTATTAAGTATATATTAGTTAATATACATACATACAATTACAATAGATTTCAAAATAGATTTTATGAATATTAATATAATCTGTAACACTTATTAATATTCATAGAAGCCATCATTAATTGCATTTTTATATATCTATATAGATATACAATTCCATATTATAGATCATATTCGTTTAATTTATGATGTGTGAACCTGAGCAACTCGAACCTGAAAGAAAAATATATGGACAATGTGAAAAGAAGATATGAGCGACAAAATGGAAACTTGAAACTTTGCCAAGATACAGAATGGAATACAGAAAATTCCACAAGAAAATAAGGACTAAATGCAAGCAGGCTAAAGAACAGTAGCTAAATTAAAAATATACAGAAATAGAGAGATTGAGTAGCACCAACAAAAGAGATATGCATAAACAAATAAGGGAACTAACAAGACAGAAGACATACTCATCAACAGGCTACATAAAATACAATGATGGAATGCTCATATTACAGAAGGAAAAATCCTTCAGCACTGGAATAAATATATTGGAGAACCCTTTCACGATGAAAGAGAACAACCAGCAGTACCAAGGCACTGGAAATTCTAAAAACCAAAGTTGAAGCTGCACTGGCAAAATTGTACAGAAATAAGGTGGTGGGGCTAGACAGAATTGTAACAGAAATACTGACAGACTTAGATGATTTTAGCATATACAAAATTACAGAAATAAATGAAATCTACAACAGTGGGGATATACTGGAAGATCTAAGCAGATCTATTTTCATAGCACTGCCTAAGTAACCAGGTGCAAACGAATGTGAACTTCACTGAACAATCAGCCTAATGAGCCACATAACAAAAAACATCATCCATATTTTGATGAATAGAGCATGCAGCAGAATCAGGCCAGTGTTTGTTAAAGACACTAGAACAGGGAATGTGATATTTATGCTGAGAATTTTATCAGAAAGAACAATACAAATGCAAAAGAATGTGCACCTATGTTTTATAGACTATGCACAGCATTTGACAAAGTATGCCACAAAGATCTGTTAAAGCTGCTCAGCAACTTTGACATATTTGGGAAAGACATTAGAATAATCAAAAACCTCTACTGGCAACAAACTGCCTGCATATAGATAAAAAATGAGTTCAGCAGATATACAAAAATAGAAAAGGGCATTGGGCAAGAATGTGTCTTCTCACTGGACTTATTCAACCTATACAGCGTGGTAATTCTAAGAGAACTGGAAATCCTACCAGGATTCAGCATTAGTGGTCACAATCTTAGCAACATAAGATATGCAGATGACACAGTGCTGATAGCAGATATGGAAAGGAAATTACAAAACCTCCTACAGAAGGTAGCAAAGGAGAGCAAGAAGAAAAGACAAAGCATAAACTACAAGAAGACAGAATGCATGGCCATCAGCAAAAAGATGAGCCTGAAATGTGATTTACAGGTCAGGAACATTAAAATCAAGCAGGTTATTTAAATATCTGGGAAGTGTTCTGACAGAGAATGTAATGTGTGACATTGAGATCCAAAAATTCAAAGACACATTCCAAAAGCTAAGGCAGAGTATTACAAGACAGGAGGGTTTTGTTGGTAATGAAGAAAAGAATACAGAACTGCTACATGATATCTGTCCTCCTTTATGACAGTGAATGTTGGAAAGTCTTGTCAAAAATAAAGAAAAGACTCAAAGCAACAGAGGTATGGTTCTACAGAAGGATGCTAAGGATACCATGGAGTGAACATGAGAGCAATGATGAGGTCTTGGAGAAGATGCAAACAAAGAGGAAACTTAAACTTAACATCAGGAAGAGGCAGCTGAAATTTCCAAGGAGGTCTTAGAAGATAGAGGGAAAAAGGGACAAGGGAAAGCAATGCATGACATACATAATGGGCTTAGCAAGTGGATGGCAGAACAGGGTTAGGGAGAAATAACAAAAAGACAAAACTTATTAAGAGCTACAAGGGACAGGAAGAAGTGGAGAGCCATGATCACCTACATCCTGAAGGGACATGTCACATAAAAGAAGTATATGTAATTTCACCTTTGTATAAGGTGAGGTTTCAAACAGATTAAACTATAATTAGTCTATTCCATAAGAAAGAGAGAGAGAGGGGTGGAGAGAAACTAAAATGAAATGAGAAAGATATGTGAGTGTAGACCTATGAGGTAGAGGATGATGTGATATCCAGTTTAGTGTTTGTCCATGGGTATAACTTCCCACTGTCTTAACTATCACATGAAAAGGTGAAAATTTAAGTGTTGGCTTCAATACATGGAAAATAATTTCCCAATATATGGAAAAGTCATTTATAATGTTATCATGTACTAGCATTGCTTGTACAATAGATGCTGGGTTCTGGCATATTATTGTGAAATTTGGATGGTAACAAGAGTCTAGGGTCACTTCTACTCAAAGATGACTAAATAATATATGTTGAGTGGCAGATTGGCTGTTGTTTTCAGCAGTAGCAAAGGTTGTCAGGATGATATGTTGGGTGATGTGGAGATAAATCAAGGCACCTATCCTCTGATTTGACATTCAATAGAGATCTGAATGATTAATAGTACTGAGAATGGAATACAGCATTTATAATAGTTTTCCTTTATGATGAAATTATGAATTAATGGGTGCTATTGAGAAGCACTATATTAACAGCAAAATTTTTATTTGATTATATTGTTAAGAGTAGAGCCATTGGTTAGAACATTAAAATAGAGTATATAAACTTTTTTTTTAACATTCTTCTGTACTTGAATCTTGTTAATGTGAGTTTAAATTTGATATTTCCTAATATGATTGAAGAGGGAAACATAATCTAGTATTATCTTCTTTCGGCTATTATGCTGTTGAGTTGTAAAGATTATTTACTAATCTAAGCTTTGTATAAGGTCATAAGTGTATGTTACAGAATGAGACTTACTGTAAAAGCTATCATCTACAAAACTAATTCATTAACCATTAAACATTTTATAAAACCTGTTTAGTACCTAATTACAGTCATCATTCAGCAGTTAGTATTCTTTGTAAGTGGTTTTTATTTACATTATTTAAATTTGGACTAATGTCCTCATCTTGGTTGTTGTTATGACAATGTTTAAGTCTTCTTGAGGTGCCTGTCAATCTGGGTAACTTTCAGGGAATTTAGAACTGAAACCTTCATTTAATTGGGAGGTGTGGGTAGACTGATTTGTTCCACTGTCCATGTCTACTATTGTTTCGTTATTGGTCACTGTTACCACAGAGTCTAAGTCTGCATTACCCATCCCAGGGATGGAAATAATGATTACTCCACATCATAGAAGTACAGACAGAAGTGGTTAATGTGTTAAAAAAACAGAATGTAATCTTAAAGTCAGAATTTTGTTATGAATTCAGTTCAATAATGACATAAATTATAAGGATATTGCAATACTTTCCTTTTTTTGTTGATGTGTCTAGGCTGTGAATAAAACAGGTACACCTACTTGTAGAATAAATAGCATAGATGCAAAGAAGGTATTAGACATAGTAATACATAAGATAAAATAAAGACAAAAAGTGAATTTCAAATGGGGGATATTAATAAAATGACTGAACTAATAAAATCATAATCAGTTAGTATGGCTCACAGAATTTGTCAGTGTGGATCACTTATAATCAGTCAGTATAGATCACAGAATTAGTGTCCATGGTTAAGGAATGTTTATTTGTTCATTTAGAATGCAATGGCAGCTGAAAGGTTCTCTTGTTTTTAACTATAATATTGTCTTTAAAACACTTTTCTTTTTCATGTTTGGTTTTGCTATAAAAATTGCAAGAATTATGAATGTATTTGGCCTTCACAAATTTATCCTGCTTTATGTCATTCAAAGAAAAGAACAGATTTATAAATATTTAATGCATTGCTAATTATGATAGAGACATATATAATGCTACATACAATCATATATATTTTAATAATTGCACACACATAGACATTTTTGACTAATACCAAAAAGTCAGTTATCAGTGTGTCCTCTCTTGATAAAGGTAAAAGTAATATTACTTCTATGTCAGTCAAAATACAATAAAAATAGTTTTTATTTTTTTAATACAGGGACAAAAATGCTGGCAGACATATTAGTCAACCATTAAATACCAATGTTTTTATATTGATATTTTTTGTATTATTATGATTTTTGTTTTTTCTTCTTGTCTTTTTTGTTTTTATCATTATTCATCTTCTTTCTTTCTCTATTTTATATGTTTCTTATTAAATTCTATTTTTCCTTATTTTTCATTTTATATTGTTTTTATATCTATTCTTTCTTTTTATGTTTACTGTCAATTTTTTTCTTCTTTTCCATCATTTTTCTTTTAATTTTCTCTGATTTTTGTCTTTTTTGCTTTTTCATTTCTTTTCTTTTTATTTTTCTACAATTTTCCATTCTGATTTTTCTTTCTTTTCACACATTTTCTTTTTTTCCCTTGTTTATTAATTCCTTTTTCCTTCTTTTCTTCTGTGTTTTCCTTCTAAGAATAAAACACAAACAGAATTCTTGGAATATATATTCATTAACTGTCCTGTTTATTCAACCAAACTTATTTACAGTCTCAACATGAGATACTATCTCACTGAAAAAGTTATAAAATCAATATTGTTATAAGAAATGATTATTTTTTTTGTGGAAATCTTGAAACATCTTTATTGATTGATATGAGTTTATCTTTTCATTTGATCTGCTTTGTTAATCCCTATTGCATTGTAATCCTTTTAAAGATTGTTAGATCTGAAAATGATTAATACATTATCTCACAGCATGCATTTAAAATGGTCTTAATTATCAGTAATGTTAATTAAGTTATCAGTAATTTATATATTGTCTATATATATATTGGATATATAGGGATCAATATTGAAGAAAGAGCATTTAGACTTATAGACATCATGAACATAGAAATTGAGATTGTATGGTTATTATACAATCTTCAGACTACATACACTCAATTAATGCTCTCCATCAGCATGACTGATGCTAACCTCCAGGAGAGTGTCTCATTGAACTTTCTTGGGTTAACTTTTTCCACTCACATGAAGTGGAAAGATTATACTGCTGCTAAGTTGGTGCCCTGTGTCATGCTGGACAATTTTTCTTGCTAGAATCTATCATACATATTTATAAGTCTACCATTCATCCTGGGTTGGAATATTGCTGACACATCTAGTACTTCTGCTATTTATTAGAGATTCTTTATAAAATAAAAAGAAGAATCTGCAATATTATTAGTCCTGACCTGGCTTCAATCACTTTTCTACTGCTGTAACATAGCTTCCCTGTAGCTTTTCTATAAATACTTTCATGGTAATTGTTCTGATGAATTTTCCTGTATGGTACGTAGAATTTATTAATGTAAGCATACTGCCACATTGTCAGCAAGTTCTGATCATTTTACAGTTTAAATGGCAAAATGTAACTATAAGTTCTATGCTAACAGTTTCTTCTCAGACTCTTTTCGCTTGTGGAACTCTCTTCTGGTTTCTTGCTTTTCAGTCAACTTTGATCTTCAAAAATTTAAATGCACTATCAATTCTTATCTTCTGTATTCTTAATTCCTGTTCTTTTATTGTTATCTCGCCTTTAATATTGTCTTTTTTTCCATATTTTCTAACACTCAGTTACATCTCGAGTCTTAGTGCTTGCTTGCTTGTGGTGAAATGACTAAAAAACGAAGTTCAGTAGAACGATTAGAAAGTTTCTTGTGTTACGCTCACTGGTTAATTGGAGTTGTTTGAAAAGGGGACATTTTGTATTTAATTGCAATTTCGTCTTACAAATTTCTTTTAATTCCATTTTTAAGAATAAAATAACAATAAAATAAACTAAAACATGCCAGCTAGTTTTTACATTCCTTAAGTAACTTTAAGTAGCAAAAACAGAGTGAATCTATTTACATCCGGACATTCCGGAAATATAAAAATATTTTTAATAAATAAACCCGGCAGATTGTTTTTTTTTTTTTTTTTTTTTAAATCTTCAATGGTTAAAAAATACTCAGTGAAACAAGCAAGATACTTACGAAGAAGTGGTGAAAACACTTATACACAAATATTAAAAACCGAAGCCTTAGAACATTTTTAAATTTCCTGCTTTTTAAATGCTGTTTAGTCCGTATTTTTAGTCATTGTTTTTATTAGAGTAAATAAGGCGAATCGAATTAGGTAGTTTTGTTTTGATAAACACTCAATTGATTTGGCAAATAAAACACTAACAGGAAGAAAACCATAAAACTGCGATTTCATTTTTATTTGTTTTTTTTTTTTTACATTAAGGCTTATTAAGGTTCATTAAATAAAATTTGCCTAAATCTCAGGAAATACCAATTATTTAAAAATTACGATAAAACAAAATTATACATAGTGAATACACCGGATTTTTATCTAAACAGTGTGTATTAACTTATTAAGTCTATATGCCTGCATACCTAAAAGATCCTTGTGAAAAAAAAAATACGTTTCTAGGTGGAAATTGAATCAGCGCTCCATCTGCAGGAAAAACCATCGCTTGATCCAATGGGCCCCACCACACGTTCCCCACTGTTATAAAATAAAATAAGATATATATCGGCTGATTTGCAGGCAAATGAACTAACATACTCAAGAGCGAGAGCCAGATGTGAACGGGACAAGGCCCCGTCACAAAATGACCATTATTTTCGTTTACGCATGTTCCCGACGCACGAGTTCCGGTCGAAAAATAAAAGAATATTTTAAAGAGTTTCTATTTTTCGACCAATAAAAATCCCTCCTAATTATACTCGCATCGTTTTTCGAGCCTGTTAAGCCATAAAAAAAGCCATAAAAAAAACGCCATAAAAGGGGTCACACGGAAGTACAACGGCAGTCAACAGGAGGCCAGGGAAGAGACCTGTCACGGTCAGCAGCAGCCAGCAGCAGCCAGCAGCAGTAGCGCCACGCCAACCAGCGAGAACTACTATGGGAGATCAACCCAGATCTTCAGCCGGCCTATGAATTATACCACGAGGTAGCTGTCCTAAAACCACACGTTCCTATTGAAATAAATCACGTAAATCTATTTCTACTGTATTTCTTGCAACCATACGCATGTCTATAACACCACGTTAAATAACTGACCTTGTGTCGCATTCCGTCTTGATGGGGAAGCATGGGTTAATAGCTGTGTTTCGTGGCCCAGATGACTGTTCCAGCAGCAGTCATCTTATTGTAACGCCCCCGCTACTTCCGTTCATCTTCATGGCGGACGAGTTATTATTTCAGGACCTTTGCCTTTCTTTCATTGCATTACGCCACTTCCTTCTATGAAACAACAAGCTTATTTAGATTTCATAATCAACCACATTTTCCTTAGTTGTTTGATTATTGTTAACACAATCTAAATACTCCACTTGAACATTTCATGAAAGTTTTTATTCATTATATAAACTCAGGATTGAATTTTTTTGGATATTAATAACCTTTCAAGCTCAGCAATGTTACTGAACACCTAGTATATAAATCTATGACCTTTTCACCCTTCAAAAGAGGAAGCTTGGATGTCAATGGGACGCTAGTTGGAAACTTTCTTGTCCACCCTTACTTCCGGCAGTCAGCTGAACGGAAGGCGATCTGGCGCTTTTGTGATGTTTCGGTCAGAATTGCTGTCGCCTTACCTTTATTCTTTGGCCAGGTACAGGGCGTGCAGTCCGTCCCTACGCGCAATCATTGTTCCCCCTGGTGGATGTCGAGCCAGGGTTTCTGCGTACGCCGATGACTTATCTATTTTCGTGTTGTGCCGCAGCGACATTAAGGTGGTACAGAAGACCCTTGAACGATACGAGGTAACGTGGGCCAAAATTAACCGCAACAAGTCTTCCAGCCTACGGTTAGGTGCCTGGAAGGCGGTTGCGCTCCTGGGGCTCTTTAGTTGGACTAAAGGACCCGTCCGCATTTTTGGAGTGTGGTTCGGGCGCCACGCCTCTAGGTTGGCTTTCCTACGCCGCGTTTTGACGAGGGAATCAATTCTGGCGCGGAGTGTTAGGGACGCCTACCCTAGTCTTACCATCACTCCTTCCATTTCTTGGGGAAAGCGCGGCCATGGAATGTTGTCGAGTTTCCTCCGCGAGTGTCGGTCGACCATGAAAGCCTTTTCTCGGTCCAGTGACATTTCTCGACCTCGAGTTTTCGCTTAACTGGTGATTGATTCGGAACGTGCTACCTCTCAGTGACCTACTCTTTGTGTGTGACAATGTGTCGCTTCCACTCTCCGGGGTAAAACGGATAGTGTTTTTTTACGTTACTAGCCGTGGTAAGGATGGTGGTATGGACGTCGCCAAATCAGGGAATCTTGCGGGACGAACGCTATTCGCATCAGGATCTGGTTGTTTTCTTTAAGCATCAGCATAGGATAAGGATCAGATCTGATATATAGAAAACATTTGGTTTCCACAGATTTCAGCGAAAGGTTGGTGGCTGAGGCGAGCCTGGTTCGTGTGTACGGGGCTAACCTTGATTTTCTCTAATAAGTCCGCTTGTTGCAAGGTCGCGGTTTACTTTGAACCCTCTTCTGGTTAAGTTAGACAATATTATGTTTTCCTAGAATAAGTTATGACCCATGTTGAGATTCTCAACCTCCCCTAGTTTGTTTTTGTCCCCCATTCTTCATCCTGACTGGGTCAACCTTTGATTTTCCCCTTTCCATCATTTACCTTTCCCCTTTTCATTAGTGAGTGTGCTTCTTGATTCTGTCTATCGGCAGAATACAACGGCCACTCTTATTATTATTTTGAGGGATGGACGGGTCCTACTAACATTGTTTCGTTTTAATTTTATCTTTGTGTTTCATTTTTAAGTTTGTTTTCTGGTTTTATCCTCCCACCCCATCCTTTAATGAATGATGAAATTTTCATATAAACGAACTTTATGGACTATGAAATGAAATTTTTATGTCATGGGATGTTTTGTATGTCCCCTGCGAATATGTGGTAATATGGTATATGCAGGATTGTGTGTTGATGGATGAGTCCTTGTGGTGAATGGACAAATTGCAATCGATGAATGGGTTGTGATTCTGATTAACTAGGACTAGGAGAGCTAATGAAGACCAGCCTCTCCCCATTTCCCCTTCAGCTTTGTGCCACAATTTTGTATTTCTTTATGAAATAAATAAACTTACTTCTGGCATTCTTGGCCTTTATTACTTTCGGCTACCACAGCCCCCACCCCTATCTTTATCGTTTTTATTTACTTCTGCTGTTTCTGACCTGCGGATACTTCCAGCAAATCAGCTTTCTACTTCCGGCTTTCGTTACAGTACTTGCAACGGCTAAAAGCTCCTACTACTTTTGGCATTTCTGGACCTGCACATACAATGGCCCATTAACGGCCACCACAGCTATTTATTTCCGACTACGCGTGGAAAGTCCATTTTTGGCGTTTCCATTTCAACCTAACTCACTTGGTTTATTACAACGCCTGCACCGGACAGTAGAACTATTTTCGGCCTTCAACTGCTTATTGCAAATGCATTACTGGTACTTTAATTATCAACTTCCGGTTTTACCTGCCAACTTAACTTACCTGGTTTATGAAGTTGCTACATACATATCGTTCAAGCTTCAACCGTATTCTTGCTTAAATACTACGGAAGGTTCATCGTTTGACTTAACCAACAACTATTCAACACTATCACCGGACATTTAAACTGAACTTTCTTCCCTTTTGGCTTTTTTCCGACCAACTTAACTTACCTGGATTCTACTTTTAACTTTTAGACACAGTTATATCATCTTTGATCCGGTTAGTATTCCTCCATTTACTTGATTCATTGTTTGTTCATTTTTCTTTAACCGAAACATTACTATTGTATATGATGTAAATAAATTTTGTATTAATTTAGATTTTTCGTTTTTTTGTCCTCTTGTTGACCTGTTAGATTATTTTTATTTTATTTTTAAATGTTTGTGGGCCTACTGTGACTCATCTTTACTTGGGCGCACAGGTCACATCCTATATTATACCCACTCCAGGGGCCTGCAGTAATCTCCAGCTTGCTGTCGCCCGTCCCTCCAACCATCTCCAGCTCCTGCATCTCCAGTGATCCTTGCCAACGATATGCAATAAACTGTTCTTTTCAAGATAGCACACTCTAGCGACCACGAAACTTCCTCGGGACATTCGCTCTCTATCGACCACAAAACAGCCCTTTTCAGGGCAACGGTATTTCTCACCCTCTACATGAGCTTGTCAGATTCACACTAAAATTCTTTTTTTTTTATGTATTTTGCTTTTAAAAAAATAAACTTGGCAATATTTTTTGTTTGTTGTCTTCCGTCATTCAATATGTTTGCGGGCCAATATAACACCCGCAACAAATTTAATGGTTATCACTATGTTCCAATATTTTAATAATAAATTAATAAAAGATTATTGTAATAAAACAACGGTTAGTAATCGTACTAAATGCAATACAAGTGTTTGATACATGAATGTACTTCATCCACATTGGCTAGTGATCTTCAGTTTACTGGTAGGATTGTCCTTGCGGTTGGATAGGTAACGGATGGTTCATCAAGGAATAAGTCTTTTATTCTTCAACCAAAAAAGAATTTCGTCTGATCACTTTCAAACCATTCTTTGCTGCATCAGTTTCTAGTGACCATTACGGCACCGTTAGGTTGGTCGTTTTTGAAATGCGTTTTCTTCATGAAAGTCACGAAATAATTGCTATACCAAAACCAGACGTTGATATATATGATGTATGTACTTGGCATGAATATTATCGTGAAATGAAAAACGTTAATTTCTACGTAAGTGTATAAAATAAATGAAGAAAAACTCACCTGAGAGATTTTGGACAAAACTCATTTTACTCCAACGAATCAACTTTGAATCGCAAAAATAAGCATTTGTTCTTGGGTAATTTAAAATAAAATTCAACTTAAAATCAAAAACTAAAGATAAGGTATTTTCTTGAATACATTAAAGGTTGTAGCTTTAATACTTTCAATTCTACTTTGACTTTTAACATTCGCGTCGACTTTTAGCCAAAAGTTGAAGAACTTTCTCCTGTCTAATTGGAGTGGAAATGATCAATGTCCCCAGGTATTCAAAAATGTTCGATTTGTTGATTCATTATCTGTTTTGACGAATATCACTGGTTGACATTCTTAGGTCCCTTGAGTACCAATTATGGTATTGTCAGTGGTAAAATTGATCACTGGAAGGTCTTCATTTCTAGTTCTTTCGCGACAAAAAAAAAAAAAAAAAAGGAAAAAAATAAAATAAAATATGGAGAATCACTTAGAAACGAAGATTCTCATTTTGATAACAGGCTTCAGTCTTCATTGAAACTAAAAGGAAAAAATTGCAGACCAAAAGCAAAAGTGCAGTTAACTGGAGGCTGATTGCTTCGCTAGGGTCGTTGGTTCATACCGTGGTTTACTATTCTATATCAATGGCAGCTGCTTTTTCATGTCTCACAATCAACTACGGATATGTTTATGTGAACTTTGAAAATATTAGACTCTTGTAAAAATTTTCAATAATTTGAGAAGGAGAGAAGGGCCTCCTGACAAGAAACACTAACAATTCAAGAGAAACGATGCTTCCAACTTTAATTTAAACAATGAAGGTTATTTTGACATATAATTAAGTTACTGAATCTAAAGTGAGTTGCATTATTATTGTCTTAGTGAATATCATAAGACATTATATTGTGACTGATATAATTTCCTTCTGAATGCTTGCTAAGCCACCAAAACTATCAGAAACACATTTATATCTTGTGCAAGTAAAACATTCACCTTTTCAGTGACTTTAAGACATTAAGTTAATCATTCGATAGAGGGGAAAATTAAACATTATCAATCACTTCATGCTCAAGTCTTTGCAAATTTCGGTAGAACATATAAAATGACTTGGATTGATTATATATATATATATATATATATATATATATATATATATATATATATATATATAAATGACGATTGCGTCTAGCATGAAGCAGCCTGTTGCCTCTGAGTGTTGACTTCAATGTTCACTTTTATATTTACATATGCTCGATCACTGATATTGAGCACCCTATCCCATAAATATAGCACACCTTAAAACTATATTTCTTCAAGATATATATATATATATATTTGGGTAGAAATCTTTCTTTTAAACATGTTTCGTGTTGGAAAATCAGAGATAGAATGCATAACCGAAAACCGTTTTTTAATGGTGAAAGCATTAATGAACATTTTATTATCTAGGCGTTAATCATTTTATGAAAGTCAACTCCTCATGACCCAGCTTGGTTTTCGTTCTGTAAGGGATGCTATGATGGAATAAATGTGATCAAAGAACACAAAGAAATTTCTTATCTCTCAAATAGGAAATTGTACACCTGCTATGTCGACATCACAGCAGCAGCATATATCAATAGAGACTTCATGTTCCATTAGAAACCTCCTTCCAAGTTCCCAATCCTCTGAATGAATCGACCTAATAGAGGAACTGTAGCAACCTCCAAAATCTTACATGTTGACGAATTCCCTAACACAAAAGTACAACAAAGAGGAAATCAGAGCCCCAGTCTATTTAAATTTTTCCTAGGCTATACCCCAGACAGATGTGAAGAGGTGGGCAGATTTAAGCATTCCATATCACATCCCAAACGAATGTACCCTTTCACAGCTAATATACTGATGACGAGGGGGTGTTATGCTAACACAAGTATTCATAGGTTGAATAAGAATGATCATGAATAGAAAATCCTTTACCAAGTGGCCCAAGAAATGGGATTCAAATTAAACATTTCCATAACAGAATATCATGATCTGGAATTGGAATGAATGCAGAGGTTGAATCTACCCTGAATCTATCATAAAACTTCGGGATATGGAATTAGTAAATATCAAACACTTTAAATACAAAAGAAAAGAAAATTGAACAAAATAGGCTGTAGCAAAGGTAGTTTTACCCAACACCTCAGATTTTGTAAAACCTAAGCCTGTAAATTTGAGTCATGTTCATCAGAACGAAACTTTCATATGGCTATCATGCATGACGCCAAGCACATTAAAAAGTACCTAAACTGTCAGCTGCATACAACTGCTTTTTTAGATCAATGTTTAAAAATTGCTTTGAGTGAGTGAAGTCTGTGGGTTTTGGTGAAAACCAACTTTCTCTTGACATTGTGGACTGGCGCTATAGAATCATAAACAAATAACAGAAACCACATCACTTGAGGACTTCCAACAGCAGCAACAACTAAAATAGATAGCAAATCTAACTAAAAAAGAAAATAATGACATAATCAAGATGTTAACATTCCTCACTATTTCAAATAAAAGGTTAGTAAGGACCACCCTCAATAATGAAAAGAGCGATAACACCTATTGGCCTTGCGAAACCTATTTTCCCGAAAAAGAGAAAGATTTTATAAATTTTAACCGACAGCAGTATTGGCAGCTAGGTCAACAAACACTAAATCTTTACTTATAAAGAAACGGCTAACATTAAAATTACCACTATCTATCTATCTATCTATCTATCTATCTATATATAATGGAAATATTAGCCGTTTCCATATTTAATTTTTCTACTGTTCGAATTGTTTTCCCGTTTCCGGGTAGAATTTCCAATGCCTTCGACTCATTAAATACCAATATCAAGTCTCAATACACTGACCTATCAACCCACAAAAATTCATTAAGTAATAGCTTACGCTAAGAAGTCAATGATTAATTTATTTACACGCAAAACCCACATGGAAACCAGAAAAATTGTCCAAATTGTAGAAAGGTTAAATTAAAATAATTAAACAAATAGCTTTCAACAAAACCTGAGTGCCCCACCACACTAACACATAGGACATAATTTTAATTCGTAATTAAAAGCCTAAGTCTACGTTATATAACATTGTACCGCTCTGTAAATTACAGAAT
Source organism: Acanthosepion pharaonis (assembly GCA_903632075.3). Classification (NCBI taxonomy): domain Eukaryota; kingdom Metazoa; phylum Mollusca; class Cephalopoda; order Sepiida; family Sepiidae; genus Acanthosepion; species Acanthosepion pharaonis. Next base: position 1,212,607 of record CAHIKZ030004884.1, read on the forward strand.
GTATTTACAACGCAATTTTAAATTCAACCTCATTTTAAATGGTAAAAATGAGATAATTTCACTTTTGTAGGCCTACATTTTCAGGGATTTTGTATGTCTTTAGAACTGGAAGAAGTTTCGAAAATTGGCACAAGCGGAAATTAAGATAAATTATTTGATCAAATTCCGTGAATAGTGATTAATTGTAAACAACAATAAATGAAAAACATTAACAACGTAAATTATCCACATATTTTATTGAATCGTTTTCATGATTAATTTCTCTCTGGTTCTTTTAACATCATTCAAATTTAAGGAAAGATCGTCAGTAAAGGGAATTTTTCGACTGATTTTGCTTAGAATTATAAAATTTGTTTTCTGTGTTTTCCTGTGATTAATAACGCCATTTAAATTTTTTAAATAAGATGTATTTTTAATATAACATAAAATAAATAAGATTTATTTTTAATATAAGATAAAAAAAATTGCTATTATCTCTTTAAAGTTTAAAAATATGAGTTGGGTGATGAACTGTATTGTATTATAAAATTGTTTATAAAATCTACGAATGAGAAAAATAAATAGGAAAACAATGTCCTTATCCATGAAGTTGAAACATCAGTCAACTCGACAAAAGTGTAGGACAAGTACATTCGTGACAGACAACAAAGATTGAAATAATAACCGTCTGACACCCGGAAGTCGTTTGTCGAGAGAGAATAAATATACAATAGATGTTGCAGACAAAGTAGACAAAACACTATTCATAAACAAAATATGAACAATGAATATTTGATAATCAGGATTTAACATATCTTTATGGTACTGCTTTGAACTGCAATATATAGCAAAAGGCGGAACATGTTGCCAAGTATTAGGGTGCTCATCGATATTTCCTTCTGTGTGAAATTAGTCCTATGTTGGACCTGAAGAAACGTCCGCAGCCACTGCATGGTAGGCTAGGAGGGTTCCAAGGATGGGGAGCTCTGGTTTTTATTTGGGCTCTCTTCGTCTCTTCTATTTGTCTTCTAATGTTTTCGAAGGATGTTGTTTTCTCGTGGACTGTTCTTCTCCAATTGGTTCTTCCTGCAGCTCCAAATTGACCGGTGTTTTTGAGCTGTTACTTGAGTCGACGATGTGTGGCTCCACGTGGTCTCTTGCCAGATGCGAGCTCCAAGAAGAGGATTTGTTTGGGTAGGTGGATATCTGGCATTCAGGCAAGATGTCCGGCCCATCGAAGTCGGTGGCGAGTCATAATAGATTCTAGGCTCTTCGTCTTTGCGTAGAGGAGAAATTCATTGTTCGTGATTCGGTCCTGCCACCTGTTACACAGGATTTGACGAAGTTTCATTTAATGGAATCTTTCAAGGTTGTGGATGTCTCTTCGGTAGAGTACTCAGATCGCACAGGCGTGAATTTCTTCACGTGTGCTGCGTGGGCGGCATTGATTTGTTTATTGACGTATTTTTTAATGGAGGCATTTGATGTTGTATGCGCCTACATTCTTCTCGATCTAAATAGATTCAGGAGATTCCTGATGACAACCCTGGAATCATCCTTCGATACCGCACCGATGGCAACCTGTTCAAAATATCTCCCCTCCGGCCCAAGACTCGAACAAAAAACGCACAAGCGACAGAGCTCCGATACGCCGATGACAACTACACCTTGATCCATGAACTCGAAGACCTGCAGCGGACAACTTCCCCAGAGCGTATATAAACTCACCATCAAAATGGCAAAGACCAAGGTCCTGCTCCAACCACGACGGTTATATCAACCACTTGGAGTCAACATCACTATCAACAGACTGGACCCAGAGAATGTTGAACAATTTCCGTATGTTTAATAATACAGAATTAAATGTATAATTTTAAGTTTGAGTCCATAACTTATCTAATTTTGGGTGTAAATCAATATCGTTTTTGATATCCGTATCACGAATTCATAGTAAAAATATTCATTTTCTTCCGCTCAGATATTTTCTTCGAATTTGAATAACAGGCTGTCAGTGGCTAAATGCTTTCTGATTTTCTAGTTCAAATAATCAAAATAATCAAAAGTTATCAGGCAACGATAGAAAACTCGTGAATTATAACGTCTTGCATTATTTTAAAATGATCATTTTGGTATAAAATAATCCTATGCGAACATGAATGCAAAATTAGCTTTTCCTGTTGTAAATTTTCTCATATCTGTAAACAATCTCTGTTGGATAACAAAATATTCTCTAAAATCTCCATAATAATGACATTGCGTGATAAATTGTCTTGACTATTAACATTTACATACTGATACCCGAGTTTAACCATCGAAAAGCAGATTGGATCAAATAGCCTCTGTAGAGCGATGTTAGCAAGTTTCACATGTTAATAGGAAGCGAAAAAGGCATTTGTTTCAGTACAATTTGCAGAGCATCTTGGGAAATTTCACTTGGCTCAAATTATAGGAATACAGGCAAAACCTGACATCTATATAAATAAAAAAAAAATAAAAAAGAATATATATATATATATATATATATATATATATATATATATATATATATATATATATATACTGTCAACTTAATAATCAATGTTTAACTAATAATATAATATATAAAGTAACTGTATCAATTATTATTAACACAGAAGAAAAGATTTACATAGGATAAACCTAAACAATTTTAAAGAAAGATTTAATAATCATATGACGTCATTTAAAATCGATAGATACGCAAATAGCACTACATTATCATAATATATATGGATTCAAAAATAAAATAATATTATAGTTAAATGAGAAATTATAAAAAAGTACCCCCCAGGTAATATTAACAATTAGAATTGTAGACTGTGTCTAGAAGAAAAATTATCAATATTAACTTTTAATAATCAAATTGAATTATCAAATAAGAAGAATGAGATAATGGGTCGATGCAGACATATTAACAAATATTTACTGTGTTACTTTAATAATAATATAACATAATAAATCAATTAAAATATTAAATAAAAATACAAATACAACATAAAATATTATTATTTAATTTAATATGACATAACATAACTTCTATATAAATCAGTAAAAATGATAATTTAATTTCGAAGAAAAATTAAATTTAGAAGAAAAAATTTACAACTGGAAGAAAAATCTACAACTGAAAAAATGAAGACGTAAACAAAAGCAAAAATTCATGAACGTGGGCGTGTAAAAGAACGTTATATTCATGAATGTGCACGTGTACAAAACGGATTGAAAAAGACGCAGAACAAATTGAAAACATTGGAAATATCATTTAAAATCGAACCCCCTGAAGAACAGAAATCTTTACAAGAAACTTCGAAGTCGGGGTAAAACTGATATCTTTAAAGTTAAGCAATCTTTTTTTATAACGGTTTGTTTTTAATATTATTTAAATTTTTTTAATACTGAGCATTAGATATAAATATATCTGCTGTTTCTTAATTCTTACATCTTATATATATATATATATATATATATATATATATATATATTTATTATTATTATTATTATTATTTATTATTATTTCTAGAATAATCAGGCCGGTAGACAAAAATAAATAAATATATTGTTTAATAAATAAATGGTGCGTCTGCTCAAATATGATTATTCACCAAAATGACGTTTAAAGTGATTATATATATATATATATATATATATATATATATATATATATATATATATATATATATATATATATATATATATATATATATATATATATATATGTGTGTGTGTGTGTGTGTGTGTGTGGTACTTAGTGGAAAGTGCTTAATATCTGCGAGAGAGTTAATATATTCAGTTGTATGGATATAAATTTTTAACTCTGAGTTTCATGCTTTTGCGAGCATCAGACAAACCAATATCAAGTCTTTGATGATCGCAAAAGCGTGAAACCCAGGCTTACAAACTCATATCCATACAACGGAATATATATATATATATATATATATATATATATATATATATATATATATATATATATATATGAGCAAGGGGAAAATCAACCTGTTTTTAATTGGTCCTTCTCGAAATTTTCCAATATGGTGCTGGAAAACAATATATTGTGCATCCATTTTTTTGATAAAAGCTTAAAAGTTAAAAAGTTATCTATATTAGCACTATTGTTTTCATGTTTATTGTCCATGTTTAGCGGTATTTCGTCTTGTTCTTAAAACTGTTCGGAATGTTTCCACTGAATCATAATTTATTCAACTCATCCAAAGACTGAACTCACTCCACAAATTCACCAACCAATGCTTTAATCCACTAGGCTATTGTTTCTTACGACTATACTGAATCTATTTATATACGACTGTTTGGTGCATTATTCCTACAATTAACGTATCAATACTTCACTTGTTTCTCACTTTATTACCTATCATTTATTTATCTCACTGTCGCCTTCTAATCAATCAGAAAACATAACAAATAGTCAAACAAAACAACAATAATAATAATCGAAAGCAATAACTGCTAGTGTAATCAACAGTAAGCAAATTTCTCAGCTGCAATTTGCAGCATGATAGGTATCAGCATTATGCATTCATTTGTAGAATTAAACTGAATTTTAAATGGATTCTCTTATTCATTAACCAAGTTTAAAATAAAATTAACACGCGGCAGCTTTTTATTTAAGGTATTGGCAGATTGACAGTTTGACTGACAGCCGGAAATTTATTTAATTTTTTCTGCGGTGGGCATATCTGTAAAATTTACTTGAGGAATTTACTTGAGCGCCTTTTTTATATAATTTTTAACTAATCAATATTCTTAAAACATTAGGAAAATATTTTCCGTAATTTAATGTTTTATTGAATTTTAGGTACTTTGGCTTTAAATTTACTATAGTTATCGCTCTTATTTTCTGCTAAGGTCGTGTATGGAGATCTGTATTTACAAAAATCAGCACGTTTATACACAAAAATAATTTCAAAATTCTTTTTGAAATATCGATGTTCCATGAATTGCACTAAGCTTTTCCATTTATGATTAGTAAATATAATTTTTAGTTAATAACCCGATCATTTAAACATCTGCAAAGTAAGACAGAATTTTAAAAGATTTAAAACTTTATAAATTGTTATAATTAAAAAGAAAATTCTTAAAAAAATTCATTATTCATCAACAATAAGAAAGCAATAATAAGGTAAGGAAGAAATGTTATAATACGCAAACATTAATAATGAAAACTATTCAAATAACCCCATGATGAATTATTTCGCTTTCTACTGTTCGTTGGCAGTTCTTTTTCCATTCGTTGTAAATTTTGTGTTAACTTCTGGGATTCACCGACATTTTCAGACACTTTGATTTGCCTGTTGAGCTCTTCACTAGCTTTGTCGTAGCCAGTGTTTAAAAATTATAGTTAGAATTTTGTTTGTTTACTTTTCTTTCGTTCTGAATTTTCTTACTCTTGTCACAATCATAAAAAAAGTAATAGAGAGAAAAAGTAGTTTTACTTAAATTTTATATATCGGGTATTTATTTTCTTATTTAGAAAATAATTTATCTATTTTATATTTCGGGTAAATTATTTTATTTTATTTTCTACTTGAACGAAATTCAAGAGAAATTAGAAAAATCGAAACCGCAAGTGACAATTGAGATACGAATAAATATATTTATGAATCAAAATGTTTTCACACCGAGAAACAGATCCTTGAGAATTTTTTTTGAAACAAAAGGTTTTTGCTCACTTACTGTACTATTGAGTCAGTGTTTGGTGTTATATATATATATATATATATATATATATATATATATATATATATATATCCGTGTGAAAAAAATACAGAAGAAACAAACAAAAATCTTAATATGCAATTATGCTGTATTAATGTTAATATAAAAGTCGACCTCGGACGTTTCGGTCTATTTAAGACCATCTTCATGGACATTTTCATTTAAACATAATTAACATTAGAACATATAAAAATTTAACACAAAAGACGATGGAGTTTTAAGATGTTTAAATGAAAATGTCCGTGAAGATGGTCTTAAATAGACCGAAACGTCCGACGTCGACTTTATATTAACATTAATACAGCATAATTGCATATTAAGATTTTTGTTTGTTTTTTCTGTATTTTTCTTCATACTGTCGGATCTAGATCCATATATTTGTTTATATATCCGTGTGTGTGTGTGTTAGTGACATCTCGCACATCTAAAAAGAACTAGAAAAAAAGGTTCAAGAATCTCCCTAGAGCTAGTGAGGTTGTTATGTTGAAAATAATGTACACTGTGTGTAGTTTATCAGCACGATACTTACAACTGGATTTCGGTTTTCCTATAATAAAGAAAATAATAAGAAAAAAAACAGTAAAATTTATAATCCGATGTTCTTAGCAATTATTTTTATTTAAAAAAAGAAACAGTGGTCGATGCAAACAGTAGAGCATAATATTATAATTATTTTATTTTAAAAAATATGATTCCATCGCGACACCGAAATTTCTATTTATAAGCGCAATCTTAATATTTTGAGTCGTTACGATTAAGGAAAATTCAATCTGTTTTGATTAGGGGTGGTTGGGTTTTAATTTCCCTAAACAATTTATGTTACTTACAAAGTCAAGTTAAGTTTAGGTAGGGTGTGGGTGCCTGCTCACAAACACAGACATCCGTTATTCAGTGTGCCGTCTGGGTTTTCAATGACAAAAAAAATTGGCATTTTTATTTATCCGCTTAATTCATATTTTTATACACAAAGATTTTCTAAAAGGGTCATTTAAATATGAGTAAGTTATATTTTTAATAATTAAATGTTATTGCTACAGATTCAAAGTACCATTCACCCTTCTAATAATTAATAGACTATGTTATTTTTACAAATAAATATATTAGAATTTAATTTCGTATTTAAAAAATATATCAATTAATGATGAGTATAAATATGTATGTTTCATCTCTTTTATTTTTTTATTTTATCTATTTATTTATTTTTTTGCCAAAATTAATTATTATTTAAGGAAAATATTTGACAGTGCCTACAAAAAATAGCAGTTTCATTTCTTTGATTTAGCAAATTTTAATTTTTCAGAAACTTAATAATGTATAATTTTTCATGTATGCACAAAGGACATAGGGCATTTAATGACCTACAAGCTCTAGCTTTTCTTAATAATTTCCATTTTACTGTTGGTGTTTTATTGTCTGCACTTATAGATTAAGTAAATTTCTTAGAAAGTTATTGCTAACATTGCTTAACAGTGGAACGAAACTCTGGATTTTAAGATTTTTATAATTAAATTTACAACTTTAGTTTCAGTTTTGAAACAGAAATTTCTGTCGCGATGGAACGATATTTATAAAAAAAATAATTATATATATATATATATATATATATATATATATATATATATATATTCAGCAAATCTTTTTCCTCAAAATATTACCTGTCACCTACTAAGTAATTTGTTTTTCCATTGGAATGTTTATTTTAACATTTTATTTATATTATTTTTAATTTGCTTTTTAGGAGGTTATTCGCCAGAATTGACTTTTTTTACAAATAAAATCAAATTTTAAATTAATCTTATTTTCCTCTCTTGACTGATAAAACGGCTTAGAATTATATAAAGTTGTGTAAGTTTTAAGATGGAAGCAAAAAATAACAATTATATTAAACTATGTTGGAAATATAATAAAAAAAGAGGGCTTGAAGAATTGGACATTCATAGGGCATATTGAAGGGAACAAGGCAACAGCGAGTGACCTAACGAATAAGCTTGTGCTTATAAGAATGGCACAACAGGGAGTGTAACGGATGGTAAAAAGGCAAACCTTGTTAAGAGTTGCAGAATATAGGAAGTTGTGGGAAGCTATGACTCGTTATCTCATGAAGGGGTACAGCACTATAAAGAAGAAGGAGGAGGAGGATGTTTTTCAGTTTAATGACTATTCTCGAACATTTTTGCTGCCATTTACAGGCAGAGATGGTTTATTCTAAAAGCAAGAAAAATATAAGGTACAATAAAAAATTCAGATCAATAAAAAAAGCACGCATTTAGTCATTTCTCATCGTTTATAGATGATGAGTAGGCAAGACAGCGTAAACTTATGGTATATATTATATTAATGGCGTCAGAAATTTTCGAAATCTTATTTTGAATCCAACAATTAGCCATAACTACTCAGCCACTCTCTGGTTGATTAATTTCTCGCCTCGCTGTTGGTCATTCTAGTGGTTTTATCCCTTATATACGACCAAATATAACGACTCTGGTAAAGATAATTAATGATACTGAATGAAGATAGCGGACATAAGTGTTGCGGACCCCCTGGAAGGGGGCGCGATATGAAACCACGGCCCGAGCGCCCCCGTATCGTAAGGTGATGAGGTCACAAGAGGCCCGCTAACGTTTTTCGTATCGAAGACGTTAAATCTGAAACAAATGGACAACAGAACGAGGATATGTATGATTAATGCCAAGTTTATTTTATAGAGAAAAGACAGTGGGGTATATTGGTCTGCCAATCATGGTAATGGTGGTCAGACTGGTCGTGTCGTCGGTTGGATTGGTCGTGTCATCGGTTGGAGTTGAGATGCGGACGTTCCGGTCGTGTCGACGGTTGGAGTCGAGGTGCAGACGTTCCGGTTGTGTCGACGGTTGAAGTCGAGGTGCAGACGTTCCGGTTGTGTCGACAATTGGAGTCGAGATGCAGTCGTTCCGGTCGTGTCAACGGTTGGAGTCGAGGTGCAGATGTTCCGGTCGTGCCGACGGTTGGACGTTGCAGTGCAGGCATTACTGGTTGAGGTAGGTTTCAAAACCTCCCGTAGTAATTACAACAGATAGTATACGGGGAAAGTTGGTTGGTCGTCGCAGATGATCGCTGCTGGTCGTCGCAGGTGATCGCTGCTGGTCGGCTGGTCTGGTTTCCAACTGGACGTGTTGGGAAGGAACGAGGAGCTGGCGTTGCGGTGTTGTTGTTGGGCATATCGAATATCCGGTGCTGGCGTTGCGTGTCTGCTGGTCGAGGCCGATATCGAAACCTCCCGTAATAATTACAAACGTAGTGTACGGGAAAGGTTATGGACGACGTGCGGGCAGCCAGTAGGGACGGAATGCCGAGAGTCGAACATGGGCAAGGAGCCAGAAGCAAAGAGAAAAAGAAAGGTAGATCCAACTCGCGTCCAGTTGGCAGACTAAAAAATGGGAGCATAAATTAATAAGCAGCCCTGGTCGACATTCTGGCCACAAAGGCCAGGAGCCTGCGTACCGACCGTTCAGGCGCCGACCTTGAATTCGGCGAGAAGTCGCTGTATTATGCTAAGGGAGACTAACAACAGAAATGGTCTCGCTAAAATGCTATAAAACCTCTCTAAAAAATGAGTTGAGATTTGCTATGCAAAAACTAAGGTCTAAAAATGCTTATATATATATTACGACTAGGTTCGTAATACCAATGAACTTAGCTCATGTAATTAGCTCATGTCTAAAACGAAATTACCAGCGTATAAGAAACACGATCGAAAGGTCAAGGTTGAAATGCCCTATTTTCTTTCGTTTTAGGGAGCGGCCAAAGGCTGCCGTGACATAAGAGAAAAAAAGATCTGTGAAAAAGGCGCTCTCTTCATTTAGACTTTTGTACAAAGGTTTGTGCAATTTTCTTTCGCAGAAAGAGAAGCAAATTGTTTATCTTACTTCGTCTAAGATATTTTAATCTGAGGAAAGCTTCTCCCTTTGTTGTTCGTTGTGTTCATTTTTTTCTATAATTATGTTTCCAGTCAAATAAATGTAAAAAATAAAGAATATCACATTGCTTACTTTGGCTGATATTAATATTAATAATGAGCAGGTACAAAAATCTACAGAAATATAAATCAGTTAGTAGTGTTTTTTCTGTCTTCATTAACTGAAAATCTACATGATATGGAGACCAGAGCATGTTTAGCTTGTAGCCCTATACTCAACGGGAGAGTCCGTAGGTTTACTTGTAAATATTGCAACTCTCGACCTATTTTTCTAAACGATGTTCCTTATTGAACAAGAAATTAATCATGATTTCTAAAAACTCTTGACTGTCAACAAATTACAAAAGTGAAAAGATAAAGAAGAAAAAAAGTAATGATGAATAATCGGAAAGAAAAATATATCTGTACCTTTTGCTTCAGAGACAAGTACTCTAATTAAGGCAAGTTAATTAGCAAAACCTAATTTTCATAGTTTTGTTAACTTATGGACACACTGGACATTTTTTTCATTTCTTATTGTAACCAACGTGAATAATTAATCATAGATGTAGTGACACGTACATTTTCCCTGAAAGGGTCCAGATGCGATAATTTCATCTTTCGTGTTGAGTTTAGTGATGTTAACAAGCAATATTTATTTCACCTTTTGAAAATTATTGTTGTAACTGAAGTATATCTCTGTCCACAAGTAGCCACTTTAAACATCTAATAACTATTACTGCACCTGAGTTCGCTAAGATGTTTCCACGAGTTTAGGCTAACAAGTTGGCAATGTTCCATCTTATCTCCAAATCATCCTTGCACTAAACTCGTTGGAATATTAACAGTAGTAGCAATTATCTTAACGTTCACAAAATCCACAGGCATTTTTTTTAAGTGAACTTTTACAACTTGATGGCATTCAGCTACTTCTTTCTCTTTTCTGAAAAAGGAATACTAAGAATAACGACTTCAATCCTCAGAGGGTCAAGTGGAATGCTCCTCTGAGTTTATGGTTAAAACATAGACTTGCACGTTTTTTATAAATATATTTATTTTTGCCTTTTTGAAGAAGCTATGATGGAATTTCGTTTCTGCTCTACTTTCAGGCAAGATGAATAGAGAAGAAAAAGAACATTTGAATTTCAACTTTGTTAGTATTATTTAGCACAAACTGGAAATTGTCAAAATTGAAACCACTTTTAAATGCAAGCATGCCTATAGGCAGCAATTTTATTTGACTCAAAGAAAACCCATACCAGGGCGTTGCACAGTTTCCATGAGGATCTGAAATTGAAGCTCAAATATTAGATATGTTAAAGCAACGATAAAATCTAACCTTTCCTGCCTGCCAATCGTGATTTATTACAGATCGGTGAAAAATAAAGGCCAATCTTTCATTTCATAGATACAATTATTTTCTAGAAGATTTGGCACATTCTAAAGGAAACAACAAATATATATATATATATATATATATATATATATATATATATATATATATATATATATATGAAAGGAGCGTGATCATGCATTTCCAAAACTCTGAAAAACGATCAAATATCAGATTGTTTTGGGAAGGAATTCTTAGCTGAAAACTGTTCAGCACCACAACCCCACGTGTACACACACACACACACACACACACACACACACACATATATATATATATATATATATATATATATATATATATATATATATATATATATATAAAGAAAGAGGTTATAGTGGTTCCAACGAGAGAAAAGTGTATATTAAAAAAGAAAAGAGGTACCGCAAACGTTTTTGGTTGTAATGTGGATTAAAAAAAAAAAAATTATGCTTTAATTTCCATAATTTTACTGTGTTTCTGGTCTCGGGACCGTCTTCAGGTAAAAGGCGGAGATTTCCACACGTTATTAAAAATAATTAATTTTTTTTCCTTTATGTTTTTCCACATTACAACCAAAAACGTTTGCGGTACCTCTCTTCCCTTTTAATATATATATATATATATATATATATATATATATATATATATATATATATATATATATATATTATATATATTAAATATGAAAAGTGAAAAGGTTTATTCGATACTTCTTTCTCTCAAATAATCCTTATTTTTATCTATTTCGGTAGTTTTCAATCTTAGCACACACAGACACGCGCAAGCGCGCGCGCACGCACACACACACACACACACACACACACACACACACATGTGTATTTGCAAATTTCGTAGAAAACGACTGACAATGTGCAGTGGTTGAGTTTTTATATAATTTTCCATGTGTTCGTATATTTTTTCATTTCAGAACATATAAAAATTGTTCGAGTGTTTTCCAAGCCTTTTCGGCTATACATTTAGCCATTATCAAGGATAAATTGTATTTTACTTTCACCTGAATATATGGATTGTTTTATGTATGTATCTAGAGTATCTAGAGTAATAGGAATGTTTTATTTTCTAAACATGGTCAGCACATTGTAGCTGTGTTCATAGTTGATATTATTGAGTGTTAGCTTTTTCTTTTTTTTTTTTATTAATGCTTCCATTATTTTTAGACATTTTTGTATAAGTGGATGCTGCTATTATATTTGTATTATCAACGAGTATGTTATGGATAGAGTTTGGTAGGTCTCCATATGTTTTTAAATGAGACCTAATTGAGCTATGGTTAGAGAGATGTAATGTGAGTCTTCTTGTTCAACATGTAGTATATCCAGTATAATTATTTATAAATTTGGATTGATTGGCAACACAGCTCCTTAAGGAACATGTAAATTTGTAAATAATATTGGTTTTCTGTCATTTAGATCTTTCAGGTGAATTATTATTTTTGACAATGAGGTTAGCGGTTGTAAATATATTATAATAAATACATAATTTTCTTTTTCTTTTTGTCGATTGGAGTTGTTTATTTCTTTATGATGTTTCTAAGTGAATATTCATCTTGCTTCTAGTTACTACGTATTTGATTTATATAGAAAAGCTATTGATTTTTTTCTGAGTGTTTTGTGTTGCTATTGGTTACCTTAGAAAGAAAAAATGTCTAATATGGTAATCTATTAGATAGTTTGGGAAACCATATTAGATTTTTTTTATATAATCTATGCCCTGGAAAGAAAAAAAGAAAAAAAAAATATACGAACACATGAGAAATTATATTGTCAGTCGTTTTCAACGAAACTTGCATAAAAAGAGGATTGCTGCCCAAATGCTCATATATATATATATATATATATATATATATATATATATATATATATATATATATGTTCATCTAATTTGTGAAATGCCAAACCAAACAGTATAGTATATATATATATATATATATATATATATATATATATATATACTGTGTGCGTTTGACATTTCAGAACAAATTTGATGGGCATTGCGTAAACAACCAAGATGTCTTCAAAAAATGGAAACAAAATGGACATTTATACCTAGAATCAGAAAGAGACAGCTGAAATTACTTGGAGGCATAATGAGGAAGGAGGGCTTGGGAAATTTGACACCCACAGGGAACATCGAGGGTAAGAGACACAGGGGAAAGCTGACGAGTGTGTGTTAACGGATGGTGAAACGGAGTGGAGGACGCTTGGCAAATGTTGTTAAGGGCTACAAGGGATAGGAGAAAGCGCCATGATCGCCCACATCCGGAAAAGACATGTCATGTAAAAGAATATCGTTTATGTGCCGCTATATAAAAGGCAGCTGCCTAATAAATATGTTGATCCCTACATAAATAGCAAATTGTACAGCTGTTATTTATTCAGTTGCTCAACTAATATTTATTGTATTTGTGATTTAAGGTTAGCACTGTACCACAGGTATGGGGATCGGACTCATTATTTAGTTGAACATCTGAAAGTAATTTCAAATTGAAACTCGTTTTCGAAATCAAGTCGTTCCATTACAAATTACTGTAAAAAAACGAAAAAAAAAAAATACAAATAAAAACGACAGGTTGATCAGAATTCTTTTTGCTGAACGGGGACACCTGTTGTCAGATGGAGATTTTTTCTTAAATTAGAATCATAATTAGTACATCTAAATAAAAAAATAGTGTCTTTGCTTCAGGAACAGAATTTTCATACCTTGAAGAACATAAAAAAGAGCTGGCCAAAAGCATCTCTAAAGTACCCGAAGGCAGGAAGGTGTCAGATGCCGCTGGTGAAATAAGTAATGTTCCATTGTGTGAATGTATCTCTCCTTAACAGAAGATGCTAAGTTATCTTGAGAAATTCTATGAAAGATATAAACAATTCGACTAAAAAGTGTACAGATATCCTCATAGTGAAGAAGAAACCTGAACTCGAATCTTGCCTGGCAGTGTGACATTTATGCTATATAATTAATGCTACATAATCAATTCAACAAACTGCCTTTACTTGAAAACTAGTTAGTAATTGATTCAGGTAGTAATTACTTCTGATCCCATTTTTCTGCATGATTTAATTGTATGAAATGTGATGTGCTATCCAAAAGTAAAGGGCTTTCTAATAGAAATAAAAAAAATTGATCGAAAATTAATTTCATGATGGAGTTAATTTAAGAAATATGTCCAGGTAGACACGAGAAATAATGGATAATTTGACATCGAAAAAGACAAATCATTTTATTCAAATTCCACGAACGTTTGACATGCCAGACTTTATATGCAAGTTGCTTAAGTTTTCAAGATGTACATCTCTCTCTCTATATATAAAGTTTTAACCTTTGTCTGTTTGTTTATTATCGAACTCTTCCTGGGGTTTTGGAGATAGACCCCCATAACCATATATATTCTGAAACTACATTATCCAGGGTACCTGGATAAGTATATTTCATTTTAATCAAAGGGAGTCCCCAGGGGGCACAAACCTCCACTGAAATGCTTTTCCCTTTGATTTAAATTAAATTTAAATTTAAGCAAGGGAATGACTCCAAGGGTACTTGGATAAATATATTTCATTTTTCTTCAAAGGGATCCGGGGGAGGGGGTACACCCCCTGAAATTTTCTTTTCCTTTGAGTTAAATTAAATTTAAATTTGAACAAGAGAATGGCTCCCAGGTAAGATCAAAATGAGACAAGTTGAACAAGAAATCAGTAATCAGTATGTAGTGCCTTACAATACATATTTAACAATTCAACTGTCATATCAATGTTGAAATCTGCTCATCAGTTCATTCACTCAAGTATTGCATCAAATACATATCAAAGGGATCAGATCAAGCTGTTTTTGCACCACCCACTGAATTTCTTTTCCCCTTTGATTTAAATTAAATTTAAATTTAAACAAGCGAATGACTCTTATCCAAAATATAGAAGGTGAAAGCCAGAAGATGGAGGTCACATCGGAAAGATCATTGAGTAATGTTCATAAAGCATCATGTTCCTCTACAAATTATAACAATGATTTCAAATCAATGATGATTTTCTAACAGAAATATCTGTGACACGCAGCAAGTCGCGAGTAACTCGGCTAGTTTATATTATAAATATACTAAATTTCAGTTTATAATATCTGTTTTTATGAGAAATATTTGACATTTTCTTGTTTGAGGTCTTATTATATAATTTAGAAGGGTTGTTCATCAGATTGTAAATAAATATATATAATAGTATAGATATTGATGTTAATTATATATATATATATATATATAAATTTTACTATGTTTTTTTCTCTTTATTATAAGTCACTACAATATATATATATATATATATTTTGTTTCTTTTATTATAAGACACTACAATATATATATATATATATATATATATATATATATATATATATATATATATATATGTAGTGACTTATAATAAAGAGAAAAAAAAAAACATAGTAAAATTACTGAGAAAAGAAATTGCGCAAAAGTTGAACGCAAGAATGTCACAAAAGGTTGAGGAAAATTTAAAAAAAAAAACATTTTATAACTTTTTAATTTTCAAGAAAATTTGATTAATCAAAAAGAAAATATTTGAAAAATCTTGTGCTGCGATTTTAAACAGTGAGAAAAAGTTGCATAAGAACATTAGCTAAAGGTGGTGGTGGGGGGAACAATCAAACTAGAAATTACATTGGATTGGCCTGATCATGTGCTTGTGAGTTCTTCGTAGAAATAGTCAACCAGCAAAACTTTGACGACAACAACGAGTGGAGTAGTGTTTTGAGCTCGTATTATAGGTCGGAAAATTATAAAACTCTTCATGTTAAATTCATGTTCATGTTTTAGGCCAAACAATTTTTGCGTGGTAAAAGTCACAATCAAGAAGCTAAAAGTATATTCATGGAGGATAATGCACTTTCATATTTTGAAAAGCGAATTGTGGCCAACCTTTTCAAAAAGTTTTCAAAAGAATGAAATTAAAATGTATGTTGGACTTTGCATAATATATTTATGGATAAAGGGTTTTCAATATAGTGCACATAGTACTTCAGTACTAGATTGGCGGCAAGGTCTTAATCATTTTACTGCTGAAATGCCTAATTGTAATCGTAACTTTCTTGTCTCGCACTTCTCGCTTGTAGAACTCTCTTATGGCTTGCTTGCTAGTCAATTTTAATCTTCAAAATTTTAAATGCACTATGAATAGTTATCTTCTTTCTTCTGAACTCCTGTGATTTTATTTTTTTTCTCACCTTAATAATCTTCTTTTCATATTCTCTCATACTCAGCAAACCCTTGCGACTTTGTGGCTTTATTTTCTTGTTTGTGGTAAAATGATTAGAAAAGAAAATCAAAACTGTATAGTCACTACCAGATTCGTCTTAAGCGACCATTGTTTGTATATCCACACCGTTTCTATCTATCTATCTATCTATCTATCTATCTATCTATCTATCTATCTGTACAGCCACCAGAACCTTTAACGAAGAGTGGTCAGTGTTTTTGCTATTCAACAATTTGGATTCTAGCGTTCAGATGCTGACGAAAGTAAGGAGAAACTGTTTCGGAAAGGTTCAAGAGCAATCGATAAAGCTGAAAATATTCTTGGTTGGAAGTGGGGAAAGGTATCATGTAATTATAAAGAAATAATTAGTTCAGCTTCAAGAGTTGGACGCAAGGGGAATGAGTGAGAACCAAGTAAACCTGAAAATCATTTACGCTGAGAAAGGCGAAAACAAGGTGAAAAGGTTTGTTGTAAAGATGGCAGCTGGAATGAGCCTTTCATTCTTTGAGAGTAAAGAAAATGAAAGGATGAAGTAAAAGTATCTGAGATGAGAACTATGTGTTAAAATGAATCAATCATTGATAGAAAAAGATTATGCCTAAAATCGGCCACTAAGAAAAATACTTTCACATGTCACTGACAGAAATCGAATGAACAGTCTACTTTCAAATTTCATGTGGAGATAAAATATTTATGTTTTGAAAAATGTTGTATCGAGAAAAGTATAAGTAATTCAGAAATTAATTTTTTGTTTCAGTTCCTCTCACATGTCGACTCGCAAGAGATATTAAAATGCAAAAGATGGCGCCTACATTCGTGCCATATTTAACGAATCCAACTGGAATTGGAACTCGACTCTCCGATGAACAATCCAGAGTTATTATCCATTACACCACCCGCACATCCAAGCTTACAGCACCTGGTATTCCCAAACGGTTAGCCATCAAGGTACTGACCTGGCTCGACATTGCTTAAATTCGGTGATCATACGGGAACCAGTATTTCAGTGTGATTTGGCCGTAAGCCCCAATCGTTTTCGTATTCAAACTTGTCTTTCTCCTAGACTGGTTCCAACCCAAGCAACAAAGTCAAGTCTGTGGCGCTATTTACCCATAGTTAGGGGAAAAGATGGATTCATAGCTTTCCAAGAGAAAGAGAAAGTAACTGCCTCAGTTGGAATTTGAACACCGCACATCAAACTCATTTTCTTCATCATAACCACTTCGCTGTATGCCCAGCCACACAGCATTATTTTTCGGAACGTATAATAGTATATATAGTAAAGTATAATAGTATTTATAGTAAAAAAAACAAAACAATATAGCATGAATATGAAGGAGCAGTATTTTAAATATGGCGGTAATCAGTTTCTGATTAATTTCAAAATATTTCTCTTGCACGGAATGTCTGTAAATGCTTGCGTTTAAACAGATAAATTTAGCTGAGTATTTCGTCAAGTTGAGCCTGTTCCGATTATCAACAACTGTGTCAAATTCCTTATCTTAAAGATGTAAACTTTTCAGAGCAAATCACATAATTCTTACTTGAATCTCGTAGTTGTTATCTCTATTTGTAGAATAAGTTTTCCCACCTTCGTAGAAATCTGGATAAACTGGGATTCACTCAGATAAATTATTTGTCCGCTTTTGTTAGGTGTTGGCCTGAAACTCTCTAACGTCAAAGCAAGCATTACGCCCACATAGTGTTAGGAAAAATGTTATTACATACAGAAAAGAAGTAAAACAGCAGCAATGCAACGTTTTCATTCTTACCTGACTGTCAGGTAACAGAAAGGTTAATAGAAAATGTTTTAATTTTAGTGTAGGATAGCTTTTTTTTCACGGTGTCAGTGACTAGGGCAGTATACTATAACAAATAGGAAAGACTAGTAGAAATCGAAATACGACAGCTCTTTAAAATTACATAATCTTGAAGTATTTATTCTTCCTAGAAAACAAAGACAAATCTTCACTTAAATTTGCGTTTATATTTATTGCTAAATTTAGCTGTTTGATGTTTTTTATTCATGGCAACAATATGAAGTTGACTTTTTTGGAAGTTGACTTCTGGATATAAACAAACACTGATCCGTTAGTTTTATTCAAAGCGCTGAATCTATACACACCAATATTTAGTTTATTTTAAAAATGAAAGAAAATAAAGCAAGAAAAAGAAATAATAACAATTAACAATTGACTGTATGATCTGAAAAAATATATCTTGTAGCCGTTTTTCGTGTTCACACGAGTTTAGCTTGAGATTAAAAATACAAATCTGTGGAAATGAAATGCTTCTCAAATTTTCTTATGCTTAAGAAAATTTGTTAAAAAACTAACTCGTTTGTGGCTTTTTACAACAGGCGACAACTGAAAGTTTTCACTTTCATGATTTTGGTTTCTAAAGATTACTTTAGATCTAAAACAAATATTTTTAATAATGAAAACTATTACAAATTCTTGGGATGAATTACATTTTATGTGAAAATAGAGTAGAAATGTGTTTGGCATGAGAGCGACAAAAATACTTGTAAAATGAGAAAATGTGAAGAAAGACAAAACAAAGCAGAACAAGAGAGGAAACACGTTATTTGATAAAGTTTGGCAAAAAGAGGAAATAAAAGGTATCCAAGTTATTAGAAATGAAATCCCTTCAGCCTCACAGACTATTTCCTGTTTTCAACTCGTTTCTACCTTACTCAGACATCTACATGTATGAATGACATTTTCATCCAACATAATAATCGATTTTTTACAGAATATTTAAATAAAAATCATTAAAATCGATCCAAATCTGTCTCACAAAAGATTTTATTTGGTTTAGAACATACAAAGTATAAAATAACAGTTGATATGGAAATACTAGGAAAGATATTTCCAAAACTGGTTGAAATAAAAAAATAATATCTTAAAGTGTGTATTTTTCACTCTGACTTGGACAACTGTGTATATTTTAATACTTGAAGATACTGACCACTAACTTTAAGAGACTTAATACTGCCATAAGACATTTTATTTCATCGATATGGAAGTCATCAAAGCATTATTCAGATTTCCACCTTCTCTATTAAATAGAGAGTTGTTTCGATGAGAAAATTCAAATAACTTGCGAAAAAATAAAACTTGAAGATTTCTCCAAAATGTTCTTCGTGATTGTTTCGCATGTCAACTGATTAGAAAAAAATTCTTTCTAAAAGGAAAACGATGCCGATCCAAAATTATTTCTCTTTTTAATTCTTAACTTTTCATTTACGAATAACAAATGCATTTCTTCTATTTTTATTTTAGTTTAAGGTTGTGAAAAAATTAAAAAATGGATCAGTAAGTTCATAGTCTGACGCGAAGTTAATAGCTAGATTTTGATCTTAGGTTTTCTCTGTACAATGTTTGATCAAAATAATAATCATTCATCACAAGAATGATGACAAGAAAAAGATATCATTTTAAAAATTAAATATTTGCAATGTAAAATAAATAGTTTTTCATCGTTGGATGCTTATTGTTATACCTAAGTACTTCACAAGACTTCCTTTCATCTTTGAATTCGCGCTAAAATATTATAAAATATTAAATGTAAACAGAATGTTGTAGTGTGTCTTTTGCTTGAAATGCTGTATGATAATATTTATATCTATCGTCTGAACATTTATTAAAGTGTTAATGAATATTGTTTAAGATATCTTCATTAGATACACACTTATTTACAAATAAGATAAAATGAAAGTTCAACATGTTAACGGAAAGATGAAGGTTTGATCAATTGAATAAAGTGTTTTAAAAAAACTGTGTGTGTCTGGAAACTAACAAAAATCAATTGTCATTTTTATTTTGTTCTGTTGTAATTTTGTTATGTAACATTTTGGGTATCAGATATACCTGTGTAGACTCGTCCTTTTCTACCTATCACCCCTAGTAACAGAACAGTCTATACCTTACGCCTACGTACGGAAATCTTCGACCAATAAAAAACCGTACTAGGCGAATCAACAAATCTCATTGGTTAACGACACAATAATCTGAAAGTTTCACGTGCAAAACAAAATTGCGCCAAAACTTCTTTGAACCGATTTTGGACTTTCAAAACATATAAAAGAAAATACCGACAGAAAAAAAGGGTCAGAAACGAACATCCACAGAGAAATTGCCAACATACTCCACATCACTCGAAATCACGACTTTACCGCGCAAAAGTAAATCAACGCTGACTCACTTGCAATTTAAACTCGACCAACTCTGTGGACATCCGATCGTAAACTTAAAACAACTTTGCTTATCCAAAGTGAACTATACTCACTACATTATTAAGTAAAAATCAACATTCGAACGATTCAGAAATATTACAGTCGAAGATAGACCACTCTATAAGAACTCATTCCTAAAAACACTTAACATCGACATTTTTTAATATTAATTAACACGACTCCAGAAAGAGTGTAACTGAACATACAAATACAACAAGAGACATGCCGAAACCTCAAATATCACATACACTTTGCTATAGTAACATATACCAAAATATCCTGTATATATATATTACTTTTAATTGTATATAAATGTTTGGTTGGTTTCTAAATTGAATATGTCTTGTTTTTGATTGTATTTAAAATTCGTTTATTTATTTGTTTGTGGATGCAGAAAGTCACGCAACCTACACAAATTCCTTCTGATTCACTCAATTACAATTAATTCATTCTGCACATCCCCAACACCTGTTCTCTTTGGTCGTTGAGGACTTTAGCAAAATCGAGGATTAATGTTACCTGTATAAAAGATACTGATCTTTAATGCTTTTCTGCCGATGAACTTCGCTAAACGTCCGCTTGATGGCATGGAAATAAAAGTAAAGGACACTCTCTTTCTTACACTAGAATGCAAGCCGACTTCTTAATTTCATCCAACCACTTGAAACTCTCTCTCGTACATACACTACATTTAAGCTAATAAATGTATTCTTTCTCTTTTTCTGAGTTGTCTATCTGTACACACAAGTATATTTTTCTCTCCTCTTTTGAGCCATGTTGTTGTTTATATAAACATAATTAAAAACTCACGTATGTGTTGAATTCATTTATTTTGAAAGACACCATCCTTGTCTGTTAGGAAGTAGTAGCATCTCTCTGCTACAATGGATTAATGTCAAGGCCCAAATATAGCTCAAATCAAGAAAGAACTGACATTTCTTGCGTCGTTTTTCTATTGGAAAAGTGTTTTTCTTTTATCTTGACAAACTACAACTGCTTCTCCATCAGACTCTCTTAAATGACTTTCCGAGCCCTTATATATGTACTCTGAACGTCTTCTGTTATCAGTTAATGAAAAAGATTTGAAATGAACTATTGTAAGTTTTTGCTGTTATAAAGTGTTTTGCTTTTCTTGTCCAGCTCAGAGATGCTTTATAAATATTGAGATTGTAGCTCTTCCAACTTATCTATGTGCGACAAACATGAATAACAGGAGTGAAAAGCAAAGAAGCTGCTTTCTAATTAATTAATCACTTTCATCGAAAGAAAACCAACAAGAATAACAACTTCATATACAAAAATATTAACAAAAGGAAACTCATATTCTTCGGTTTGGAGATAATGGTATGAACGAATCTGTCGAGGTAAGCCAATTCTTATCAGACACACTAATAGGATTTGCATTTTTACAGGTTTAAGCGAATAGAGAATCGGCGGTGTAATTTGATTTCGTTCTGCTTTTCACTTCACCTAACTGTATAAACAAAAAAGAATGCTTTTGTAAATGTAAGTGAAAAGACAAAAAAACAAAACAAAAAAAACAAAACAAAAGAAAAAACAAAGAAAATAAAATAAAATAAAACGAATGATGTTCACTTTTTTAAATTATACTCCAAAACAAGATTTTTTCATTTCCCAATTTAATACGAAAAAATGAATTTGCTTTGAGATTTTCAATAGTAATGTTTAAATGGCAAACGATAGAAAAAAGTCAAAAATTGAAACATGGAAACAATTGGTAATACGATTAGTAGATCCAGCAATGCAGTTAGTAGCAATTATAATATATATACAGTCTGGGAAATTCAGTATCGAAGTATGACTTCCTTCTGAGTCTATGTGCTCGCAACTGTGACTCCTACAAAGCGGTTACCTCACACTCTCACTCTCTCACTCCCGGGTATTCACCGGCAGCAGTACAAGTACACACTGGGCGAGTCCACTTGTATAAAAAGGGGTGGACCGCTTAACCTCCCCCCCTCCTTCCTTAGATCCCTTTTGGGAGGAGTTAGTATTTTTTCTCTTATGGTCAACAATCAGAGGTTCGGAAAATTTTCTCTTCCTGTTTGACCTTCTAATTTCTGTGTCTTCGTGTGGTCTTTGGATCTCAAAAGCTTCGAAGATTGCATCCATTGATTCGTCGTTTTTGCGGGTGACAAGCTTGGCTCCTCAGCC
Organism: Acanthosepion pharaonis; assembly: GCA_903632075.3. Classification (NCBI taxonomy): domain Eukaryota; kingdom Metazoa; phylum Mollusca; class Cephalopoda; order Sepiida; family Sepiidae; genus Acanthosepion; species Acanthosepion pharaonis. Next base: position 1,235,337 of record CAHIKZ030004884.1, read on the forward strand.
CGTCTTTTTTTGTAATTGGTCAATATGTCTTCTATGTGAAAACTTCTCGCCTTGTACTGTGTACATCACATTTCCTAATCTGATAATTATTGTGCCAGGCTCCCAGTAAGCCATATTGTTTCTAAACACCCTAAAGTAAACCCATTCTCCTGGTTTAAATGATTTCTTGGGTACAATAGGTGTATACTGGTTTTTGTTCTTGTTTGGAAATAATTTGTCAAACACAGGCCTTATTCTTCAAGCAAACATCAATTCCGCTGGTGAAAGACCCGATGTCGTGTTCATGTTAGGTGTTATTCTGTACACTTGGAGGAACTGTTTTATCGCTTTTTTCGTCGGTACATCCTCGGCTTTTTAACGCTTTTTTTAGTGTGTCAACGAATCTTTCACCTTGTCCGTTCGACCTCGGGTGGTACGGAGCTTGATATGCTTTACTTGATATGCCTCACAAAATTCTTTGAAGTCACTGGGGTAAATTGTGTGCCGTTATCGCTTACCAAACAATCCGCGACGCCAAATCTCGCGAATAGTTCGTGTAAACAGTTTATGGTATTTTCTGTCGTCGGGTGTTTAAATCTGGCAACCTCTGGCCATTTACTGAAACTATCTACTGTTATTAAATAGTAGTAACCCTCAATGAGTCCTGCGTAATCCACGTGGATTCTGGACCACGGTCTGTCGACTTTAGGCCATGGCTTTTGTATAGAGTGTGGTGCTTTCGCCGCAGCAGCACAACCTTTGCAAATTTCCACCATTTGCGTAATATCATCGTCCATGTTCGGCCAGTAGACAAAACTTCTCATAAGTGATTTCATCCGGTTTTTTCCGGGATGTCCTAAGTGAAAATCTTTCAAGATCCGTTTTCGTAGCGACTTCGGTATTACTACTCTCTCGTTATACAATAATATGTTGTTACAGATTGAGAAACTGTCTGCTAAATTCCTCACCTTCTCTTTTATTTTTTCCTTGGTATTCTGAATAAATTTGTCTCTTTCTGCTTCTCGTCTTTCATGACGTATATCTTAAGTTTTTTTGTTTTCCACTGAAATTTAACATTCACGATTATTTCTCCTTCGAATTTTATTCGCTTGCCTGTAACCGACTTGGCAATTTTTTGTGTATGTAACATGGTTGGTCTGTTAAGTTTTCTCCATGTCTGTAGGTTGATTATCGTGAGATCGGAACCCGAATCCAGTTGCAATTTTATCTTTTTATTTAAGATTTCCAGTTCCACATATTTCCTTATGTTGGTATTGTCTTCGTTATGCATCCTAGTAGCTCTTATTCTACTAGTATCTTTTCTGTTCCTACATTGGGATGCCTTGTGACCCATTTTTCCACACTCAAGACAGTTTTTATATTTAAAACGGCAATCCTTGTTCCAATGTAGTCCTCCACATCGATAACATGCTGATGGGGGGCGTTACATTTGATTCGATTTTCGTCATAATTTGCCCTGTATGTTGTACTTTTTCTTTTATTATAAAATTTTTGTTTTCTTTCCGGGGAGGGTGAGAATCTTTTTTCCTTATTATAGAATTTTTGTTTTCTTTTCGGGGAGGGTGAAGAACGTAGATAATTGTTATAGTGTTAGTCCAGGTTCATTTTGTAATTTTGAAAGCATTCTTTTGCGCATTTCACTATCTTTTGTTGAAACTAACCCTTGAACAAAGATGAGACACTTGAATTTGTCCGGGGTTAATTCCGCTAATTTGAAGTCGTCGCAATGTTTATTTACGATTGCGGCAAACGTGGAATAAAAGATATAATGAATGCAAGTAACCTAGTTTGTGTGAATGGATGGTAGAACAGGATTTATTGAGGGAACGAAGTAAAAAGAGAACAGAGGGAGAGAAAGAGAGAGAAAACAAAGAGGGAGATAGAAATAGAAAGCGTGAAAGATAGAGAAATTGAGGGAGAGTGAGACGGGGAGAGAAAGGGTATATGTTTCAAAATTAAGACTTTCCAATAAAACTAATAATAATTTCTTAAGAATTATTATGTAAATACATTTAGCTGTTAAATTATGCATACATACCTACATACTTTTAGCTGTTAAAATAAAACAGTATAAGTTTGATATTGCATATATATTAATGCTAAATTTTCACAAAAGGATATGACTTAGTCGCATAGCAAATTAGCCATCCACAATCCTTTTTGAAACGGGTAAGCTATGGTTTTGGTGTTAAATTTGGCTAACCCATTTTATTCTCTTTAAGAATTCCCGATGCATCAATTAACGTTCTCTTACCTCTCTTCAGGTATATGATTTTTAATACTTAAAAAATAAGTCGGAGGTAAGTTTCACAAGCCATAGAAGAAACTATTAGCATAGAAGTTACGGTTACATTTAATCATTTCAGCTGCAAAAAGATGAGACCTTGCCACCAATCTAGTACTGTACTTCATAAAGACTAGGTACACAGAGGACAGTTCATTACGACGATTACTATGAAAGTATTTATAGAAAAAAAATACAGGCAAGATACATTACGGCGGTGGGAAAGTGACTGAAGCCGAGATGTCGGGTCGGGAAAAATAACATTACAGATTCTGTAAGATAGATTCTGATAAAAAAATCGTCTGGCACAACCAATTTTCCTAACTGCAGACATAGCAGTTGATTCAATATAATCTTTCCACTTCATATCAACGGGAAACGGTAGTCCGATCAGGCGCAGTGAATCACTTGGAGGTTAGCATCAGCCATGAAGGAAGGTAAAAAAGTTATCTCGGACGTTTTAAAAGAGAATAATTTTGTTTTGGAGGGGTTAAAATTAACAAACCACTTCTTTTTCAGTTAACATCAGATTTTCGAGATTCACCTACAAGTTGTGTCTGATGACCATAGATAGCAAGTTGAGAACTAATGACATAAGGAAAATCATTTATGAAAATTAGGAACGACGTAGGTCCAAGGATAGAGCACTGGGGGGAACCTGCATTAATGTAAAAAGATCTAGAAGAGTGGCCATTCAAGATAACTTTCATTTCGCAATTTGATAAGAAAGACTGAATTAGTTCAAAATTTCGTCCAGAAATGCCATTGCTCTTCAACTTGTGAAAAAGACCATTTTACCAAATCCTGTCAAATGCCTTCGAGATATAGAAAGTAACAGCTCGAGATTCCCCATTCAATACTTGATAGACTCTTTCAGCAATAATCGTTAATACATCAGCAGTTGACATACTGCTTATCTGAATGAAGACCATGCGATGTGAGATTCTTAACTAATTCAGAGTTGATTAGAACTTAGGCCGATAGTTAATCGGAGTGGAGTTCTTAAAGATAATTTCCATCAAGTAGGAAAGCAGGAGCAGTAAAGCATTTGTTATTGCGTTTACAGAGAACAAGAGCATTTAGAAACACATTTTTAAGGATAATCATAGGGATACCCTGAAGTCTACATGTTTTGTAAGGATCCAGTTTAAATATGATAGCAGAAACAATGGTCGGAGTTATATGCATATCACTCAATACAGGTTCAGTTCTAAGTGGCAAGTTAGGTAAAGATACTCTAGGTGGATCGAGAGCCGAATTTGAAGAGAATTTACGAGCAAAACACTCTGCTTTATCAGCAGAATATGATAACATTTCAAATTGATTGAAGAGAGGAGGGATAGAAGCACACTATTACACTATTACAGAGTCATCAGTAGTTGCGTTAACCAAAATTGTTAGAGGCTATACGGTGCCTCATTCTATTAGAAAATAAAAAACTTAACCTAAATGAAGACGCATTCACAATTATTGAGAGCTGACAATAGGCGTCTATTTTGATCGGAACTATCACGCTGGTAGACTCGGAAAAAGTAATTCCTGTGGTCTATAGCGGCTGTACAGGCTGATGTGAACCAAGAAGATTGTGGTTTCATCTGGCTAGAAGATACAAAAGCACCGATGCTGGCTTTGATCCCCGAAAAAAAAAAAAAAAAAAAAAAAAAAAACACTACGGCACAATTCTCAATAGGAAGGTTAAGAATATCAATTCAAGGGGCATCTTGAATAAAGTCACGAAATGAATCCCAATCAGTACGCTGTTAACAGAAAGAAGTCTTGGGAATAGTAGGTTCCTTTCTAATAGACAGCTAAAAATACATATCAACAGATACTACAGCGTGATCCGAATTCCCAAGAGGATAGAGATTTGATGTTAGGTGATGAGATAAAGAATAAATCAAATAAAGAAGACTGTTGATAAGATTTATTAGGGAAAGCAGGAGAGAAATCCACTATTTGACTGAGATAGTGATCAACGGATAAATTAAAAGTCTGAATACTGGTAACATCAGTAACATTAGAATGAAAGTGATGAGCATTAAACCAAACAGAAAAAAAAAATATGCAAATGAATGTAGAAAGAGAGCCATTTCTATATTTTCAGAAATTGTGTTTAATATATTACAATTCTAAGACAAAGGAGAGTGTTAAAGGAAATACGAAAATCAAAAGTACATGAAAGAATCATGTGGGGGCTCAAGAGACAATAGCGTTGCAATTGGAAGATTTTCCCGAATATAAACATGGAAGCCATGCATATATATGATAGAATCTTTTCGACAAAGAGGAAGATAGTCTGGAACAAAGAATTCATTAGTAGCAATAGAAGAAATAAAATTAGTTTTACAAAGTGCGAAGATACCTTGAGAGCGTTTCAAGAGAAAAGGTTCTACACTACAGAAACTGGAACGAATTCCGTGAATATTGTAGAAAGAAAGATTAAATGGATACGCGAATTTTATTTTCTGCTTTACACATATTTTTTCTTTATTGTATCTATCGTAAGAAGATTTTGTTTTAAGAAGAAAAAACAAAATAATCATCACTATATATCGTCTATGGCAATACAAATTGGCCAGAAGGGGGTTAAGATTAATGTATAGTGTTGCCTCTGAGTTGCTCACCGGGAACACATGCAGGGACACCGAACCATGCGCGACGTGACACTGCAAATGCAGCAATGTCATTCAAGTGTTGATCAAAACAATCTCTCTTAGCGCTACCAAAGACTTTTCCCTTCTTATCAGTCGGCAGCAGTAACCAGAAAAATGACAGCATGGTATTCTAATAATGAAAACTTCATCGACTGATAGTCAGATTACCGAAACGTTAAGACAGTTAAGTCATTATGGCCATGGAAAAAAGAACCGGTAAAGCATATCCAAGACTGGAAATGGATAAACCTCTACTCCTGTTCAATAAACATGGAAGAGACATAGGCGAACCTATCTACATCCTATTAACCTGTTCAGAGCACAGGAGGCTGGGAGATTTTATCGAGGCACCATCGAGGAAGTTTGCTAATAAGGCACTAGACCACTTCCAGGAAAAGAAGGAATTACTACATTTTTAAAACATCTCTTAAGGTTATCGCATGAGTTGAAATCAAAGAATTATTGACATAAAATTAGATCACTTAATCTAGTTAAAATTAATAAAAAAATAAAGATTAAACACACACGCACGGGCGCGCATACATGCATATTTTACACTAGACCTCGTAATAAAGGCAAATGGTCCACATACGATTATCATAATTTCTGTTTAAATGAGGAATAATAGAAATCAAGCAATAAATATGAGAATATCTATATATCTAATAAATAGTATAAGATTATTGTCAAATATATAAATATCACTTTTATTATTGCTTTAATTAAAACTTATTGAATGATAAATAATAGGGGTTGGGAAATCGCATATATAAAATCAATAGTAAAAAAAAAAATTAAAAAAAACGAAATAAACGTTACAACATCAAAAGTGTTTACAGTTACAAATTAAAAAATTACGAGGATGGTATGTGTTATTGGCATGGATGTGTTCTGGTATGAAGAATGTCGAAGAGGCTTGTGAACTTGGAAACACCTAGCAGAACACACACACACACACACACATGTGTACGTGTGTGTGTGCGTGTGTGTGTGTGTTCGTGTGTATATATATAAACAATGTAATCAAATAGACTGCTATGAAAAACGATTTATAAATGCAGTGAATACATCCTAGTCAGAGGGAAAGTAAGAGAGTAAAATTGAAAAAGTTAAAAATACTGAAGCAAATGCATAAACTGCAATACGAAAAACTTTCGAATGATTCCATTTGCAAATAAACACACGCAGTCGCAGTTAAGAACAAATATGAGGCTTTTGAACGTTTCAAAGTAGAGCATCTTAAAGGAAGCAGGAATGATAACATGAAAAGAAATCATCCCGATGAAAGAAAGACGAAAGAAAAAGAAGTGAACAATAATTGAAATTCTAAAACTAATAAAGGAGAGACAGCAGATATTTGAAAATTAATATAAGAAAAAAGTAAGTAAAAGCAGAATGGCATAAGGAGAAATGTAGAAGGATGAAAAAACATAAAAGTAAAGAGTAAGAAGAAAAAGATGAAAGAAACACCAGGATAGAAAACGAACTCTTGAACAGGTTTTATAAAATCTAAAGGGGGATTTTGATCATAATGGAATAAAGTCCTACAATGTTGGAATGCTTACATAGGTGAACTCTCCTAAGACAACAGAAAAGAAAAAAAAAACAATAACAATCCATAAAACTATTTAAGGAGCTGCGATACTAAAATCTGAACAAAGGAAACCACTGAATGATGAAGAAGAATGAAACAGCAGAAATAGTTGACATTATAATAAGGATGCTAATAGCCTTTGATGATTTGAAGATTAATAAGCTTACAAAATATATGAGAGTTATGAAATAACGGAGGATTTACGTACATGAATTTTCATAGCGTTGTCAAAGAAACCAGGTATTAATGCATGCAAATTCCATGTAAAAATCTGATATATAAGTCACTAGCAGTAGAGCCCGGCGTTGCCCGGGGATGTAACAGTAAGAGATAGATCAAATATCGACCTTCATAAAGACTGAAAAATAAAATTGACAAAGATTATTGTTTTAGGTTGACGGACACGCATGTGTTAATTAGTTTTTTTTTTTTTTTTTTTTTTACGAATTGGTCAAACCCAAATTCAAACAAAAACATTGTTTACAATCGTTATGAGTCTATCGATTGGTGAATAGAATTTTATTATAAACAATTGTCTTGTAAATGGAATTTTTAAAGCATTCTGAATGTAAAAATAAAGAAAAAAATGTGCAAGACAATAAGAAACACTACCTGCCAAAAAAAGTGAAGTTTTGTTGAAATCGGTTGAAAAATGTAGGTAGCCTTTCTCTGTAATCTTTTACAATTTACGATTTTTACTTATTGAATACAGTAAAAAAAATTGCATATTTCGCTTGTGGTGATTCATAATTAGAATTCTGATTTGAATATATTTTCCACTCGTTGTTTCTAATACAAAAAATATTAACTTTATTTGGGTTTATTAATTTATTACAAGTACTGTGTTCTTTCCTTAATAATTATCATCTTCGAAATATTGTTGTTTTTTGTCTATCAGATTTCTTACGTTGGCATTTTTAAATTATTTCTTAATACTTTCTTTTAAATATTGAATTAATTTCAAATAGAACCAATGCCTTATTGATCTGCCTTGTAACAAATTGCAAAAGGAATTGTAAAAACAGCCCTAAAGTATGTGGAATTATCTTTCACTAAAGATAAAGAATTATCCGATTTTTCGATTCGTACAATCAGTAGAGATCGTTAGATTATTGTTTAGGTTGACGGACACGCATGTCTTAGTTTGTTTTTTTTACGAATTGGTCAAACTCAAACAAAAACATTGTTTTCAATATCATTATGATGAGTCCCCCCGATTGAATAGAATTAGAATTTTATTATAAACAATTGTCTTGTAAATGTAATTTTTAAAGCATTCTGAATGTATAAATAAAGAAAAAAGTGTGCAAGACAATAAGAAATACTGCCTGCCAAAAAAAAAAAAAAAGTGGATGTTTGTTTTATCGGCTGAAAATGTAAGAAATCCGATCCCATATATAAAGGACACACACACACACACACACACGCACACACACACACACACACACACACACACACACACACACACACACACACACACACACACAACTGAGTTTTTTTAACCTAAGTCACTCCACGGAATCGCTAAAACATAGAGCATAGTCTGATGAAAAAGACGCCAAAGTTTATGAAAACAAAATTTTATCGTCAAAATGCTTATGTTTTTATGAAGAGGATAGACTAAATTTTTTTTTATTTTTTAAAATTTTTTCATCTTTTTAGAATATTCTAAATTTTGATTTAAAAAACCTTGTTTCCCTTTGTCGCAACAAGGGGTAGTAAATAACATAGATAATTTGTAGCGTTTTTTTTTTTTGTATTTACACACATTAATTTGGAAAATCTTGCAAAAATAAAATAATTGTCAGATGTTAATGAAACTTTCAGAAACTATTCACAGATGATCGAAATTATAATAAATATTTTTTTTTATTAAAGTCATGGCAGAAATATTTTTTATATTTATTAACACCCCCATAACTAATTTTATGAAAAACTCTAGAAATTTAAGACCATCGGTTTTAGTGATTACAATAGTTAAAAGCACAAGGCTTTGAAGAATGCAAATCATTTTTTTTTTTTTTTTTTTTTTTGGTCAACGTGCCTGAAAATCAGCTGTGAATTGTAACATACAAAACTCAATAAAACAAATATATTATTTAGTTTCAAATGCTTTTATTGTTTTAATTTGTTTTTATGAATATGGACAATATTTTCTGAAAGCAAAAAATTTTTTCAATGAAAATTGAATTTTTAATACAATTATTTCTTATTTCTTTAATTTTAAAAAGATTTAAAAAAAATTTTTAAATTGAATTTTTAAAAATATTTTAACATTAGTTAAAAGCAACATCAACCTTTCAAAATGTCCGTGTGATATTGTCATTGTCTAGCGCTTTGAAAATTGTATAATTTGTACCAATCAGATTAGCCATGGTAATTAAGAAATGTAATTTTTGTGTTTATAGTCGGACAGTAATTATCAAGTACGCAAGACCAACCAGAATACAATTTAGTTGCATTATTTGAGTTCAGCATTGTTCTCCGCTGTTAAGCGCTTTACTTTTGCGAAACACGTATGGAGAAGTTAATTTGAGTTTTCAATTTCAACTGAGAAGGGTACCTACAAGTAACAGTATCATCTTATGAAATTTAACTACTGCTAAACTTTAATTTATATGATCTTACTTTTATATTAATCTCAGTTATGACATTTTTCCATGAATGAAATATCAAAATTAATAATAAAATGAATGGAAATACAAATAATACAGTAAAATGTAATAAATGTACATAAAATTATAGTATTTTATGTACACTTCTGATAGAATTTCATAAGAAAGGTACCTAAATTAATTAGATACCTTTTTCTTATGAAATTTAATCTCACTATTAACAGTCTTATTTTTTAATTTCTTTATATTTTCCATAAAGCATCGTAAACGTAAAAATGAAAGCTAAGTACAAAAAAAAAAAAATTAAAAAAAAATTAGAGCGCTGAAAGTTTTCCTTAAAAGTAACGAGGTAAATAATTTGTTCACTTAAATAATTTCACTTCCTTCCATCCGTAGAAAGAATTATCCTCCCGTAAGTTATCTAAAAGTCATGAATGTGCCTTTCGTCAATCGTCAAGCGACGCGAAAGGTTTGTTTTATTTTCAAATTACATTTTTTCGGCGCAGAAGCTAAGTTAAGCTTGGTTCAAAATATTTTAAATAAACAGTAAAATTTCTGTTTTTTTTAAAAATCAGTTTTGAAAAAATGATAATTGATTTTTAAAAGAATATCAAAGTCAGATTTTAATCTTTTTTGTCAAATCGAAAAAAATGATTGAAAATGATTGATTATCTGTCCTTTTTTTGACCAAAAAAAAATAATATTTTTAACGAAAATTTCAGACGTGCTAGGAACGATTAAAAATGTAAAAAATACCCCAAAATACTTTTGATCTTTCCTCTTTCATAATAATATGAACATTAGACGATAAAATTTTGTTTTCGTCAAGTTCGGCTTTTTTTTCATCATCCTATGCTCTTTTGTTTACATTTTCGTGGGTGAGTTGTCTCCCTTTCATTCTCACGATGTGTCTTAATCGTGTTTTCAAATTGATTTTCTTAAAAAACAATTTTGTTTTTCCCATTTTCGGCGCCGTTAGAACCACCACAAGGTAATTTTATGTAGTTCTGTGAAGTTTTGTTGAAATCGGCTAAAAAATGTAGGAAATTCGGTCCAATATATAAACGTTACAGACACACACACACACACACACACACACACACACAATCTGCATTTTATAATAAGTAAGATGTAAATAAACTATCAATTAGGTTCTAATAAATAAATAGCGGCCATAGCAGAAATATGCAGAAAATAATGGAAGTACAATGTGGTTTCAGTGGAACAAAAATAGGTCTTTCTGTACAGGATAGCATACGAAATTTTGAAAGATAAATTTGAGTAGCTCCAGTCCAGATATGTTAGCAGTACTTCATTTTTCGTCTAATGTAACTCTAATGTAAAACATGGCAAAATGAGTAAGATACTTCCTAGGAGCGATTGAATGAGCCAACCATTTTTGCATATTATCTTTAGCAATATCTTTAGTATATATAAATTCACTTGAGGATTGGAGTGAGCTTCAAAGCAAGGAGACTCACTAACAGTGCACCCATTCATCTTGACAGAAAAAAAACTTAGGTTTTGATTGGTGACCTGTTTATTTAATGAACAAAAAATAGTAAGTTTAATTTGATCTCAAATGAAAGCCGTTCACTTCTAAAGGAACACGATAAAGAAATTCTAAAGCAAGAAAGATAATTAACTCTTGTTTTAGAAAATCGCTAAACGTTTGCAAGCGTATTAGGATCGTGTTTGTCATGTGTTTGCGTTGAGGAATGACCATTTCTCCTTTGGGAAATGGCCACTGCGGGTGCTTCTGGCAATATATATTGGTTCTTTTGCCAGTAGTGTCAGCGTGATAACTGGTTCGATTTTAAATCAAACGAAAACATCTTAGTTTTTGGCAGTTTATTCAGGCCTACTGCCAGTGTGTTTTGACAGAACACTCTCTTCTCGCACAAGGGTACCTAGAAGACATAAGATATTGCAATGGAATACTCTGAATAAAAGATAGCAGTTTAGCATTTTGTACACGGTCGATATCACAGTAGAAATTTAATGGGGTTTCCTTTTTGAGAATAACGCGAATAAATATGTGAATTCTTTATTTTTATTTAAAAGTATGTAAATATTGACATTTTAGTTTCAAAATAAAATTTAAAATAAGAAAAAAAATAGATAAAATAAAGTATAATATAAATGATCAGAAAATAATTGCTCCTGCGGGGAGCATGCAGCTCTCCTGATACAACTAATATCGTTTAATCAATGTTTAAATGTAAAATTCGGTCCAATCAATTGCAGATCTTAGAGGAACAAACTCAAATTTCTTTAAAATATCATCAGATTTAATGTTTTAGCGTGGAATTAATTTATTCCGATGAAAGAAGGGTCATACCCGAATTGGTTGTTTCTCGACGATAACAAAACAGAATTTATTTAAACTGAACAAAACCTAATGAAAAGGGAAAAAACTTAGATCTTAAAACATTTGTAAAATATTCTAATTTAATTTTGTAAAAAACTTTATTTTCAAGCTAACAAGTGACAGCAATTATACCGGGGATTTTCAGCTTTGATGGCGAGAAAGAGATTTATTTATATATTGTCATTGGCAAACCTTCATAGCAAAGTAACTGAACAAGGAGAATGTTTTGAACATATCCCGTGTTCAACAGATTGATTCTTATGGACATACCTTAAAGGCATATTTACTGACATGATAACCAATATAATTATTAATAACAATCCAAGAAAAATCCGCCTCATAAAGTTAAAACATTAAATAATTTATGAGTTTATATCAAGGTTCAAATTTATGAAAAAAGAAACCAGACAATGACGAAAGAATGTCCAACACTAGCATGAAACAAGCATATTGAAACAATCAATATTACTTGAAAATAAAATAGATTTTTGAAAATATTTAAATTCTTAATGAGAGAATTTCTGAAATCGTTCACTGTCGTAATTCATGAAATCTTTTTGGAAGAGACCATCTTAACTAATTTTCAGTAAAAGTATGCACAGGCATAAATATGTAGAAAGATGTGTATATTTGCATACAAACATATATACTTGTGTATTGGTATCTGTTTATATTCGAGCTTGACCCACCTCTCAAAATTTTAGAAACTGACTAAAGAAAATATCTCAGAAAATATATATATATATATATATATATATATATATATATATATATATATATATATATATATATATATATATATTTTTTTTCTGAGATATCTTTTAGAAATTTTAATTCTTTAAGAAACCAGTCAATTTCTGTCGACTTCAAGTAATTTCAATTTAAGACCAATGGGAATCTTGTTTTGATAATGACGTCCTTTCAGATAACGTAATATTTAATTGTTTATCTCTGAAGTATCATCAATTCATATGCATTTCTGACACAATGCAACACCAACTTTGTCTGAGTAATATTAGAGAGTTCGTGTTTAGTGCCGAAAAAAACAAAATTTTTTTTCTGACAATATATATATATATATATATATATATATATATATATATATTTGCGAGCGAAACATAAATATGATGAAAATTCTTTATTTAAATTGTATGAATCAAAACATTTAGAACAACATATGAAAAACAAAATACAGAAAATATAAATCACGTGGGACACAGCATGGTAATTGCAGTTATCTTTCTTTTGTGTAAAGACAATGTGATGTTGTCAATTAGCTTATGTGAAGATATGCATGAAATATTACTGCTTTTACAGAGAAACATCAAAGCTCAACGGTTCTGGGGATTTTTCATGTGAGACAAGGAGACACCGTACCACCTTATAAATACATGAATAAAGGGTGAATAGTTTCATGATAACAATTAATTTTTTGAAACAATGTATTTCCTTGACGCATACTCATAGATACCGAGAGAAAAAACAGATAATATGGTGTTTGCAGGTGTCAGGTTATGCATCGATTTCATATAAAAGCAAGAATTACGAGTGTCATTTGTTTTCAGTTAGTGAGTTCAAAGAAAGATCAATAAGAGTGGATATCCCAGAGGCAAGTAAGCAATACGGCGAGGAGTAAACAACAACACACTCTCAGATGAGTGATGTTAAGAAGAACGAATGAACAACAAGTAAAGAAAAAGAAGAAAACGAAAAATACATGAAGAGAAAAAAGATGAAAGATACAACAACAATAGTAATAGCGCCAAAAGAAAAAAAAAAGCACAGCAGTGTGAAGAATTTTAAAAAGCAATAAAAAGATATAAAAGAGTAGTGGAGAAAGAATGAGAAGGATAGAATTTCAGACACGAAAAGGTTAGAATAATGAAAAGAAAAGCAAAAGAGTTCAAAAAAGGCCAATAGGAATTTGGAGATGAAAGCTTAAGCCAAAAGTAAGAATGAAGATATAAAGACAGTGAGATTGTTAGAAAGAAGAATAAAAAAGGTAAAGAGTCAGAGAAAGGGAGCGTTATTGAATGTGGCCAAATGAACTTGTTGAGCCGATGCATCCCCAAGTCCACACAGAGTCATCAGCAATGAAGGCTATGTCATGATGCATCATTTCATCCTGCACGGTGTAAGGGTCAATGCATGTCAACGCCTACAATCGATGTTTTACACAATGGTTAAATTGTGGATTGAGCGTTGGCCGTACATGTTCTAGCAGTGCTCTTTTCCCTCACAGGTAGCACATGTTATCCAGGTTTTGGTGGCTGAAAATTTTCACGATCATGCCACCTACCAACATGTGGCCACCTAACTCTTTTGAGTTCTAGATTTCTACATATGGGTTCGTCGAGAAAAAAAACCCCAAAAAACCTAAAAAGCAAACCAAGAATCCCACAAATCGATTAAAGCCGGTATAAGCTAACATAAACGGGAACTACTTTATGCAATCATTTTCGAGACCGCATCGACGCCATCTTCGAAGCTGGGGATGATTTTATTGAATAACATTTTTCTGTTTTTCAAATATATGTGCATGTGTAGATTTTCTTTTTATATATATATATATATGTGTGTCTATGTGCTTGTGTGTGTAGCTTCATTGCTTGTACAGCTTCATTGTGTTTTAATTTTGTTTTGACATTCAAAATAATATCATTAAAATAAAAATGCTGATGTTTTCTGGATGAGAAAGGCGAATGCATTCCTGTCATTTTAAAATCAAATCATTAATCATTTGTGAAAAATGTTGAGACAAATATTCGGATGAAATGCTTTACTATGTTTTCTATATAAAATGTTTTACTATGCTAACAAACAACTACTCAAATATCGCAAATGTTTCGTAAACGTTGATTTGCTCGAGTGAATGTTCGGAAATGTATTTTCTTTTATTTAGAATTGTTAATCAGCAAGTTTATCTATCAAGTATGCATTTGTATTAAAACCTTTGCCAGATAAAGCAGCAAGATAATTATAATCGAAAAGAAATCCATATAGTAAAGAAGAAGGAAGCAGTTATAGAAGAACCGATTTAAGGTGGAGGCCGAATTCCATAATAGAATTTGGAACAAAATCTTTAGTTTCCAACACTATCAAAAATGAATGAGAAAATGAAAAATGCTAAGAAGGTAAATATCATGCGTAAACCATTATATATCAATAATCATTAATACATCGTACGCAAATGGTATTTACAAAACTGGGGAAATATTATTTTAAATGGATCTGAAATATATTGTTAGGTGAAATGAGGTTTGTTCATACATATGCATTTGGAAGGAGAGAATGGAAAACATTCAAATCGCAGCTGACATCTGTGGCAGTTGTCAGTAAAATGTTAACACCGTTTCGTTGTTGTCACCTCGGTTCTAAGTGAATCTTTTGAGGCGAGTAAATCTAACTCTTCCAGTTTTGCCAATTCGCTTTTTATTGGTTTACAGAAGTACTACAGGCTCATAGTCCTTCGAAAAATAAATCATTTGATTGGTTAATTATTCTGTTTGAACAAAAGCGTGTTGTGGTCGAATGGAAGCTGCTTTTCTTTTACATTTAGAAACGCTATGCGAACATTTTATCTATTTTTTTGTTGTTGTTAATTGTTTGAAATGTCACCTTCCACTGGTTAATTGTCATATAGAGTTCATACAACTCTTTTCACTGAAGAAATATTACCACAAACATTAAAAAATATTTGAGAAAGCCAACTGATAAAGCAGTTTCCTCAAATTATTCATTTCTACTTTAATTGACATATTTTGCACATGACCTGCCAAAATAGAAATGATTGGATATATTTCAGAAATATATCCAATCATTTCTATTAAAGTTCCGATTTATCTTTGTATAAACTTACTCACATTGTCTTCTTCATTAACAAAATTCACAAACACGACAAAAACGGTAAAGCACATAAAGTAGATAAACATAAACTGTTGGCGAAGACTAAAAATAAGAAGAGATACTAATTAAAAACCTTAAGAACTGCACTGATAGCAGAAAATTTGATTACATGATGAAGACGTACGCAGTGTTAATGAAGGCAAGGGGCGAAAGGTGGAATTGAATTTTCAGATATCAAAATAATCGGTGTATTTATCCACACATCCATGACGGTTAAAATACCCGGTTGTTTTCGACTTAGAAGGAAATGAAGAAAAAAGTGTAAGAAAATATTCGAAATTAAACTAAACAGTATTAATAAAACAGTATTTAATAAAAGGGACGAACAAATAGTAAGTATATTGAGGAATTTCAATCAATGACTGCATAAATTTCTACGTTTGTGAGATGACATGTAAACTCGATATGTGAAAACGGAGGGACATTTCTTATTAGCATCAAAGGCGTTGCCCAAAATTGCATTATTTTGATAGAAACGATCAGTAATGGTTGTGCAGAAGGCACCTAGAAAGCAAAACGGAATCTTTTATCATTGCAGTTCAAAAAATTCCTCATAAATGAAAGCAGAAGCTAAAAACATTGAAAAACTACAAAAAACAAAACAAGAAAAAAAAAACAAAACAAAACAAGAAAAAAAACAAAACAAAACAAAAAACAAAATAATCAAAGATGAAACAAAAGAAGACATGATTACTACTTGAAGCAAGCTGGCCCAAAGCTATGATAAAAGCATTCATAGTGAAGCACTGGGAATTTTACTAACGACCTAGGTTCAACCATGTGAACAAATCGTGTCACTATAAAGCAGAGAGTACAAGAAAATGAAAAAAAAAGTACCGAGCACAAATAATTTTAAGGTTAAGACAGACAAGATAGAGAATAGTAAATGTGAAAACAGATGCAAATTCGTTATTTATATTATCAGCGTAGAAATGTCATCGGTGAAGGCAACAGAAATAAGGGAAGCTAACTTGTAATGTTTGAGCAAATGGATTGAGGAACAAGTACCACAAAGACAGAGTGTGGTTATAAAAGAGAATGTATTGTTGAAGTCAATGAAATAGAGGAAGATGTCGAAAACCACAATGACAACAAAAGAAACAAAACTGCATAGAATCTTGATTGTTACGTCATGAGGAAGAGAGACAGAGAGAGAGAGAGAGAGAGAGGGAGGAAGAAATAAAGATGAGCCACCTTGTATATACTGTATACACACGCACACACACACACACACACACATATATATATATATATATATATATATATATATATATGTGTGTGTGTGTGTATTTGTAATGCAAAATACTTTTGTGAGTAGTATAGATGTCAGATTTTCAGTGTAATTAATGGTTGCATTTAATAACATGAAAATCTGCAAGAATTAAATATTGGCATATAAAACATTATTAATTTTTCTATTTCTTTCAACATAATTTCACTTGTTTTTCAGTGCGGATCCGAAATAGCATTTCCTATCTCACCTAAAGTTCATTTGAACTTTAGGCCGCTAAAATTTAATTTAACAAGACAGAATGGACTTCGTTATTTTTTTATCATTTGTCTACTATTACTAAGTTTCTAAGTTATATATCTTATTTTCAAATTATGAATTAGTGATGTTATGATCCCATAAGCGATAAAACATTCTGGCGGTGTACGTAATTTTTTGAGATAAACATTATCATTCTGTCATGTACATTGGTACAATTAATATGCACTTTATGTGATAACTCCTATCAAGTAGACCTTATAACATACTCATTAAGCGTAGAGTTACTGCCTGATTATATGGCCAACAAATGTTCCCTTGATAACCGACAGGAAGGAACCTAGAATTCTCCCGTGGCAGCCTAAGTTTTCTCACGGATGTTTCAATGATAGTTTATAAGACAGATTTTGTTGGTTAAATACAAAAAAAAAAAAAAAAAAAAAAAGAAGAGACAGGAGACTTGATGTAAGTTACTTACTTGTAAGTAACTCTTCTGAATAGGATATAAAAAGAATGTGTTAGAAATATGAAGGAATAAATCAATATTCAGTACTAACAACAAAGAACTGCATATCACATGATGCAAAAGAGGTTGGTGTCATGCTTTAGAGACAATGAAAATAAGCAGATAGATTTACAGTGACGAAGTATGAAGAATCCTTACACTTAAGTGAATATGTACATAAAAAGACAGTAAAAAAAAAAACAGTAAAGAATCTGAAAGTAGAGCAAACACAGTAGATAAATATAGAAAAGTTTTTAGACGAAAACTACAAGAGGTAAGAAACGCCTTGAGGGGCATGGATTGGTACAAAAAGGAAACAGAAACCATTAAAGTTTATATTTACCATGTAAATAAATTAGTTGAATGACTAAATATAGTCAGAAGCAAAGGTAGTTGCAAAAAACTGGATTCATACCAAAAACAAAGACACACATGCGCAAGTGAAAAATATATAAAAATGTAACATAGAAAATGAGAACGGAACGTTGTTAGGTATGTAAACAAAAAAAGTGAAATTAGTAAAAAGGAAAGCAAGAATGAAAGGAAAGCAAATACAGTACAAAGTTACAACTTCTTTACGAAAAAAGATTTACATTAAAAATAGCCAAGAAAGGTAAGTTAAAAAGTAAAATACTCCAGCGAAATGTTTCATAATAACAAGATTAAATCCTAGCGTCAAGTTACAGGAGAAACAGACAACGTGGAAAAATCTGATGGAACCGAAAGCAATTTTTTCTCGATTAAGTATCTTAACATAAATACAAAATAGTAAGTAAGAAGAAACTGTGTGGATAAGAAGTTAGTCGTAATAAAGAAATAATTCGACATACATAAAACGAAGAACCTAAAGTAAAATGACGAGATCTAAGGTAAGATTGAATTCAAGGATTCTGTCTTAAAAACACACTTAGCATTAGTACAAATACCTGATTGCTTTCCACAACATGCTGTCCTTTGTGGCATTTAGTAAGGTTTGCCATTTTGTTATCTCTCCCACTCTCTCTTCTGCCAACCAATTGCACGAGCTCGTTAAGTAGATTATTTGCTGCTCGCTTGCCTTCAATACACCCTGTGAGTGTCAAACTCTCTAAAAACTTTTTCCTCATTATGCGCCCTAGTCATTGCTTCTTTCTGATCCAGTTGTCTCTTTTTGATTCTAAGTATGTCTCCCTTTTGTTTCTGTTATCCATAAAACATATTCGTTACACTCATTGTGTCCATGGGATTCTCAACATCCTTCTGTAGGATTGCACTTCTTTTGCCTCATCTCTCTTCTTCATCAGTGTCAAGCATTCACTCATATAGAGAAGGACCGATATTACACAACTATTCAGTACTCTTTTCTTTGTTTCTAACGAAATTTTCCTGTTTCTCAATACTTTGCTCGAGTATCTTGTACTATTTCAATGTTCCTTTAAAATCCATTGTCGCATTTACCAGATATTTCCTTTTTTTGTACTTGCTTGATTCTGGTCTGCTTAATTCGTAGTTCGCAACTTGGATTGTTCCTTTCGCTGACATCCATACACTTTCTCTTATTAATGTTTAATCCTTTCTTCTTCTGGTTACTGTTGCTTAAAAAGCCAAGTACAGGAAATTACAAATGATTCAGAGAAGAAATCCTAGGGACGAATGGTTTATCACTGAGCAAATGATTTTAAAAGAAGTAAAAATAAAAACTAAACCATAACGAAGATTCCAGGATTATGAATTTTAGAATTCTTAAGTAGATGTTTCGAATTGCAGGAGATTTATACAAATTCTTAGTTTATGCTTAACTTAGATACAAAGTTGAAGGAAAATTTTTACTCATGATTGTCATAAAATATATTTGATAATCGGAAACTATCAAAGGAAATAGAAATTCAAAAATCAAACGAAGCTCAGCTTATCGGATAATATGTGGACGATCTCGAATTATTTGTTAAAATAAAACTGAACTAGAAACATTAATTCAAAGAGGATCTTTACTCAATACATTGGAGTAGAATTTCCTGTAGAAAAATATCTAATGCTCGTGATAGACAAGAATCAAAAGAAAGAATTCAATTGAATGGAAAGCAATTCTAAAAATATCTTGAAATACTAGAAGCGAATTTAATCAAGTATGAAAAAATGAAAGAAAAAGTAAAGAATAATTCATAAGTAGAAAAATTTTGGAAAAATGCCCAAGAACAAAAAAGTTTCGGCACATGAAGGTTAGTGTTGCCTCTAAAATAGCTGATACACATGGAACCATGTAAAAACATTATGATCGAACGTGTTGGAAGTTTTCGGGAGAAAGAAAATTGTTCAGATGGTGCTGGTTTCTACAAGGATATAGATGTTTGAAGAGGATTGTTCTCGCCCAATACTCAGCGATAACAATAAAACATCTGGTGTGAACAAGCAGATAATCAATAATAATAATCAATAATAATAATAATAATAATAATAATAATAATAATAATAATAATAATAATGACAAAAACTGCTTTAGCCTAGGTCATGAGCAATGATCCGGCAAGTGATTACACTGAGCAGAATGTAAAATAATAATAATGATGATGATGATGAAATTCTAAAACTTGGAACGGTTCCAAAATCCCTTTTAAAAAGATGAAAGCAATCAGAAATCCCAAGAAAATAGTTATAAAGATGCCAAAGTTGTATTGCCTTGCCATCATGCGGTGAAATGTAATCTCCTCCACCAATCGATAGTACCAAAAATGTGAAACCAAATGTAAAACAAATAATATACTATTAGCTATTATAGACTATTATAAAATATTATATTTTAAGGAATATCGCGTGGAAATTACCATCATAGTAAGGGCAAAGAACGCCAGATATGTTTCTACCACAAATTAAGTATTCCTCAAAAGTATTTCTATCATAGTATAACGTTGTGCATTATATACAAAGTTAGGTAGACCATAGACAGGCAATATCACCCAAAAGAAGCCGGGTAGCGGCATGGTCAACAAGAATCATTAAAAAGTGAAATCCAAGACGGTGAAAAAGACTTGACATTACATGCTAGGTTTTAATTCATATATCAGGATGGCAAGAAACATTTTCCCCGAATCCACAAAGGCGAAGCTGTAAAGGATCAAGGAAGTTCTCAAGTACTAATGTTTCCACTATTAGAATATTCTCTGACTTGTAAATTTTCACAATGGATGCTGTCTTGAACCGTCGAAAAGGCAGTCATGTAGAATAAACAGTTGACGTTATAGCACCTTCAAGACTAGATATCCAGCCCAGATCATAATATTGGGTATCAACCCTTCCTCCGAAGACAAAAAAAAAAAAAAACTCCCATTCTTCTATAATTTTCAAGAAAAAAATGGATGCTGTTGCATACCAAAGGTTACCATGTTTTGCTATGAACCAAAGCCAATCAACCAGAAGGCACTCAGGGCAGTGTTCCTATCCACAGACAAGAATATTCAGAAATTCAGAAATGTTAGCTTCTGGCCCTTCTTCTTTAACCATCTAAGTTATGATGTAAAGGGTTTATGGAATAGGCTACAAAGAAGATCTTCCCCTTAGTATCAATGCTTTTAAGCTATCAAGGAACAGTAGGCTAATATGTTCAAAAACTTCGTTGATAAGAGTTTTGCCACTTTTCAATATTGTGTTCCGGCTGTAATTGAAAATAATGGACGCGACATGAAATAGTTTTGATATTATGCACGTGTTTTATATAGTATTATATTATTACATAATACCATATTTGTATTAATAGGCCTGTTTATTGATAATAAGCGAGTTTCGAATCTCCCAGATATTTTGTAAGTTTTACTTCTCTACTCTGTATAATGATAATAGCATACATTCACAATAGGCTTCATTTAAATTACTAACAGTTTTCCTTAAATTTCTCTTAAAATTAAAAACTTTTCTCCAGTCAAAGAAATGCACTCAATTGACATGGTATTAAAAGACGTAGACGTAAACACACACACACACACACACACACACACATATATATATATATATATGATTTTTAAAATTCTGACCCACTGAAATGAATGTCTGATACAATTATTCATATGATAGTGAGAGCTTATTTTATATTTATTTATATTCATGAATATTAGAATTGATAATATGCTTTTTGATTTGAATCGATGGAAGAAGACTTTATACATCACGACACCATATCACGTAGGTTTCTTCACATTCAGAGAGTAAAACAAACGTTACTCTGACAAAAGCACGTTGTAGAAATGTTTCTAAGATAAACATGTCTACAACAAAACTTGAAAAATCTATAATGACTTTTATGAAAAATAGTCGGTCAAATATTTACTGCTTGTTGGATCTGATATCATTATTGTCAATGTTGGAGATATTTTTAATACTATTACGAGAAGCACCAACAGACAAATACTCATATTTTCTGAGTACATAGAGCACAATGTTTGGACACTGGCTTCATAGCAGAGTTACCAAAAGATTTTTAAAAAGTATAAACAGAAATGACAAATGAAGCACTATAGAATTAAGAATAGAGTGAAAGAGGTTGGTTGAAAGCGTAGGACCTGCTGTCAAATCGACAGGCTAAAACGGGATAAAAACGATAAATACATTTAAGATAGTCGTATCTGTGTTTTGTTTTCTTCATTATCTGTTGTAACGTTACAATAAATCAAGTATATAGTTTACATAAGTTAAAAAAAGAGTCTATTTTCTGAAAAGTTATTTAACTTTATTTAACACCATATAAATATATATTAAACGACAAGAATTAAAAATTAAAAAAATGTAGTCACACATACACATATATATGTGTGTTACATATGTAGGTATATATGTTGACTATGTCATATTTTATAGTGTTAATCAATGTTTTAACAATACCAACCATCTGCATTGGGAATATGGAATCAGTCGTCTTTCACAGAAACTTGTACAAAGAGGGATTGCTGCCTAAATGCACAATATATATATATATATATATATATATATATATATAGGATATATTGATATATATATATATATATATATATATATATATAGTTTATGGACGTAAGCAAATCTTAGATTTAAATTAAGGAAAGTGAAACTTCCATTTCACAAATGGAATACGAAGTAAATGAGAGTATTTCGCAGCATTGAACGTAGCATGGCGAGTCTTAGCTATGAAATTTAGGGCTGGTGAAACTAGTGAATTAAATTATTCTGGGAACTTTACTTAGAAATTACAATAGAGCAGTGGAAATGCTTGCGACGTTTCGTCTGTGAGAAAGGGGTTGTAGGGTGGACTCTTTACCAATAAATAACAATGACTCTTTACGAATTGTATACTTCTAGTCCAAATTTCGTGTTTCATAATATTTCTTTAAAATTTTATTGTAAGCAAAGATAGGCGTGCTAAACTGTTAAATAATATCAATCCTCCTATATGGCAGGGGATACTCACAGACAAAGAGATTTGAGGCAACAGACATGCAATTCTACCATTGCGGGATCATTTGAGCCACAAGGAATTTTGAAGGAAAATATTTTTTAGTTAAAGATAGAATATGTAATGAGAACTATGAGGGACAAGGATAGTTTGATATCTTGAAGTCAAGAGGGAATCAGCGAATACCATACTTAGCGAGTTTGTGCAAATGGAGGACAGAACAAAAGCTCGGAGTGATAGTAAGGGGACAAACTTTTCTTAGAGATATAAAGGATAGGAAGATGTGGGGAGCCACGATCGCCAACGTCTTGAACGGACACAGCACATAAAAGAATATACTTCCAGTAATTTGAAACAAAATTTACTTCTTGACTTTCTCTCTTTTATATATATAAATGAAAATTCCCTTAAAGTTGATGCCGACGACTAAAATTCAAAATCTTTGAACTTCAAAAATACAAAAACAAAAATGATTTTTCACTCGCTTCTTGTGTATATTATTATATGCGTAAGCAGTGGCTAAGGACACTTGCTATATTTAAATAAATCTTCTCCGTGAAGGCATAGCGCGATGGCTATGACTAAAAACAAAAACAAAAAAAAACCCCAAAAATACGAAACGTACGTACAAATTCAATCATTTCTTTGCACATAAAATGTTAGAAACCTACAATAAAAAAGAGTTCTGGAATCAACATTAATTTTCTTTATGTATATTGGGATGAAATT
The DNA here is from genome assembly GCA_903632075.3 of Acanthosepion pharaonis. NCBI lineage: Eukaryota > Metazoa > Mollusca > Cephalopoda > Sepiida > Sepiidae > Acanthosepion > Acanthosepion pharaonis. The sequence continues at coordinate 1,258,879 of CAHIKZ030004884.1, forward strand.
CGGTCTCAAATGAATGACAAACGCAGGAATGAAATATAACAAATAAATGTATTGACGTAATAATACAATTGGTAATACGGTTACTAGATCCAGAAATGCAGTTAGTAGCAATTATAATATATATACAGTCTGGGAAATTCAGTATAGTAGGACTTCCTTCTGAGTCTATGTGTGTAAACTCCTACAAAGTTACCTCACACTCTCACTGTATCAAGTGTATCTCTCTCGAGTATTCACCGGCAGCAGTACAAGTACATGAGCAGGTCACTTGTATGAAAAAGGTGGACCCATAACATATATAATAATGTATTTAGGAATAATAATAATAATAATAATAATAATGGTTCTCCTTTAAATAATACTGATAGATTAATCAATTATTTAATTTTCTCATTCACATATCCCTTAAATATCCACCCCGCAAAAAAACATTACAGGTAAAAAACAATACAATTTCTACGATGTTCTTTCTTGGAAATTGCATTTTTTTTTTTTTTTTTTTTAAAACAACGCTATTTTCAACGTGGAATTTACATTTACATATTACATTTTATGAATTTATGAAGAAAGAAAATGCAATCTTTCTAGAAGGAATATCGTGGAATTTACAGATGGGCCAATAAATTATTTTTAAATTAACAGCAAAGACAAACGAATGTAAATTTTTTTTTTTTTTTTTTTTTTAAACAACGCTATTTTCAACGACTTTAAAAAATAACGGAATTTACATTTACATATTACATTTTATGAATTTATGAAAAGAAAATGCGATCTTTCTAAGAAGAATATCGTGGAATTTACAGATGGGCCAATAAATTATTTTAAATTTCAGCAAAGACAAACGAATGTAAATTTTTTTTTTTTTTTTTTTTTTTTTTAACCAGCGTCATTTCTTTGATTTCCAATCGTGTCTCTGTCTAAATTTTAGCAGCCCCATTTAGGAGAAGAACAACAACCCGCAACTCAAAGGTGTTAATCGTGCCGAGGTGAATGGCTACTGCGTTATGAGGTCGCGAACGATCCCTACAGGCTGGAACCCTGTCTGTAAAAGACCGTTACTCAACGTGCCAGGCAACTTTGGGTGGACTTTTGGACCCGTGCGTCACTCGTGGGATTAATATGAAAATTAAAATAGAAACAAAACGTCAGTATGGCTCTTCAGTGGATAAACAGCCCGTCCTTCAGGAGGGAACCTACCTGAGTCGAAAAATCTGCCATAGAACAAACTCCTACACAAAGAATGAATCTTCAGGTCCCCACAACCAGGATAATCCTAATGATGGTTGTAAATTCTCCAGCTAAATCCATAACCGTAAATTTAAGGAAAGAAAAAAATAAAATGGTCTCGTGAGGAAGTACAAAATGACTGCAATGTTACTCAAAAGAAAAACATCACAAACATATTTTGGTTGGGCAAACAATTAAGTACATAGACAAAAATAAACAGAAGGGACATCATGCGAAATAACCGATTGACAGAGGCTGAAATTAATGAAATGAGCAACAAGAATAGATGAACCAACAAAACATGAAAAGGAACCGGAATCAGGAAAAAAAAAGTAATAACATCACACAAGCCTCAGGTCATAATGAAAAAATAAATACACACAAATCACTGTGAAGATAATGCTGAAAATTTAGAAATGTTGGGATCTTAGTCAGTCACGTAATAAAAAGTTCAAAATTCATCGAACAGAATTATTTCACAGAAAACAAAGATTAATATACAAGAAGCCAAGGAGTTTAAGTCAGATACAAATGGAGGAACAACTCCCAAAATTACAACCAACAAACAGAACCTCAAAAAAAGCTCTATAATGCAGCACTCAAATTGATTCTGGATGAAGAAGACACTCATATAAATCTCAATGAAGCAATATATAAGCAATAGGCAACAAATAAACTGAACATCTTTTCTCACAGACAGAGATCCACCTTAAAGAAATTGAACACCTTAGAAGTGAATTATCAGTACTCGATGAACTAGCAAGAGGTAAAAGAACTAGAAAAGGCAGAAGAGTCGAAAGAAAATACAATATCAGGAATGGAAGTCCTATCAACTAAAAAAAATCAAACAATACAACGCTCAAAGAATAAAGACGCTACGAGAAAAGATCAAGATTCTATAGACAGAACAAGATCTTTCAAACCGAAAAGAAAATTTTACAGGGAAATAGGTAGTGACAGTCCCCCTAAAATGGAAAGTTATACAGTTCTGGGGAAAAATATGGGCTTGCCCTAAAGAACACAAAGGCAGAATTGCGCAAGAGTTAGAACGAATGAAAAATAAACCAGAACAGACATGGGCAGGAATCACAGAAGAAGATGTTAAATGTGCACTGAAAAAAAGCACACAACTGGAAATCTCCAGGAATAGATAAAATTTTATTATTTAAATACAGCACACAAAAAACTCTTAAAAAATGAAAATGGTTACCGATCCAACTAAAAGCATGGATGACCAAAAGGAGTTACCTTTCTTCGACTAAAATATTCGAAAAACTATAGAATAATTTGAACTGTTAACAAAACAAAACAAAATTTCAAAAAATGACATACTATTTTTGAACAAAAAAGGGTGCAAACAGAGGCTGCTACGGATGTAAAGACCAATTACTTATTAATAGGATGATCCTGGAAAACTGCTTCCGTGGAAAAAAAAAAATCTTAGTATTGCCTGGATAGATTATCGTAAAGCATTCGATAGTGTACCACATTCCTGGATCTTAAAGTCTTTAAGTATGTACAAAGGTATCACCGTTATCATCAATTTCATAAATGGAAAATACACTTTACCTCAATCATAAAAATGGAACCTATAAGGAAATAAACATCAATAGAGGAATATTTCAAGGTGACTCTTTGGCATATCACTTATAGCATTAACCAGCCAACTTAACAAGACAGAATGCGGTTACAAAATAGCTCAAAAGAAAATAAACCATCTATTTTAAAACTTAAAAAACTAGGAATGACAAAAAGGTCTTCTGCAAACTGTAAAATGCTTCAGTGAAGACAAAATTCAATTTGGATAAACGCTAAAGCTACAGTTTTACGAGGATCGCTACAACAAACTTCCTCTATTAGTTTAGTAACAATAAAAATTTGAACAAGGAGAAGCTTATAAGTACCTAGGTGTAAATAGTGAAGAAACCATAAGAAAATGAAAAAATAGTGCGTAAAGTTACTAGAGAGGGTACGAATTGAGGATTTTGCCATCCCAGTGGTCCAATATGTTTCAACATCTTTGGACTCTAAATGACATCAGACAAATGGATTCTAAAACAAAAAGCTTCTTTCTAATTATGCATCATCCAAAGGCTGATGTAGACCGTCTATTTATGTATAAAGAAGGTGGAAGAGGTCTTAAATTACAAGACAACAACTCAAATGAAACAACAAATGACTGGATGATAAAATTAGTGAAACAACATGAAAACAGAAAGAAAAAATATTCAAAATAAAAAGGCAGTAAATAAACAACATTTACATTTAGTAGATTCTGTAGTAGAAACAAAACAAACCAAGAACCAACTATTGCGCAAAAGATAAAAGAAAGCCAAGGATAAAGCCCTTGAACAGAAATGCAAGACAAACCTCTGCATGGCCAATATCCAGAACGTGCAAATAAACCCAATGTTGATAAAGTTAATACTCATCGATGGTTACGAGCATGGGATTAAAGTCTGAAACTGAAGGCTTTATTCTTGAAGTAGGACCAGAGTCTTTTCACTAGGAATTTTCAGGCAAATATCATACATAATAATGTGGATCAAAATGCAGGTTCTGTGACAAATACCAAGAAACAATAGACCATCTAATCTCAGGATGTTCTATACTTGCCCCAAATGAATATAAAAATCGTCACGATAAGGGGGCAATACTTACTCAAACACTTTGGAAAATGTGTAAGCAAACACTGGTATGAACATCGGTGTTACAGAAATAGAAGATGTCACCGGTGGGATTATACCATCCACACAGACAGAAAAATTGAAGCAAATGGGCGGACATCATTGTCAAAAACCAGAGTGCCTACTAATTGATGAAAAATCCGGGGATTGTAACATAGCAACCAAGGAATTTGAAAAACTATCAAAATACAAAGACCTGGAAATTGAAATAGAAAAATGTGGAAATTGAAAACAAGAATAATACCAGTGGTAATAGGTGCACTTGGAATTATAAAAATGGAACAAAACAACACATTGAAAGAATCCCGAAACCCCATAAGAGACATACAGAAAATTGTCTTATTAAGTACAGCACACACACTAAGGAGAACTTTGTCTATGTAACGCTAACAACTTCATCGGAGATAAAAAAAAAAAAAAAAAAAAAAATTAACATGAAATGTGGCCATAACAAACACCACGACCTGCCTTAGGTCTTTCCCGCAGACTTAGTAGGTAGTGTGTCCATAACAGAAATCGAATGATGATGATGATAATAATAATAATAATAATAATAATAAATGGATCCAATAAAATGAAGGCTGTCAACACCTTAGCTAAAACCGTAGTAACCTACAGCTTCAACATTATTAAATGGAAGTTGAATAGCATTAAGAAATTGGACGCCAAGATTAGAAAAATGCTTACCCAAATGAGTATGAACCACCCGAAATCAGATGCTGATAGGCTATACGTGCCAAGAGCTTTAGGAGGCCAAGATCTAATTCAACCTGAACTAACTCTAAAAACTACAACAATCGGATTGGAAGCAAAAACCAATGATTCTCTCCTACAAATAGTAAAACACTAAATCCACTCCATCAACAAAGAAAGTGAACTCTTCAAAAAACAGCTTAATATACCTGAAATCCTACCAACAAAAAGCGAAGCCAATACCATCTATGGCAAAAGAGCAAAACAGAGAACAAAACAACTTGGACAAATGAAATTAGAAAAAACAACAACAACAAAAAACTGGGAGGACAAAGTGTTGCATGACAAATACATAAAAGAACGAAAGAAGCAGATGTTGTCCAACAGAAAACACATCAGTTGCTGAGGAGCACCAGGCGGAAAGCTGAGACAGAAAGCTTAATTATTGAAGCTCAGGACCAAAGCCTCGCAACAAGATCCTATCACTGTCACATAATCAAGGATGGAACTAACCTGGGCTGCAGGATCTGCGGAAAATATTATGAAACTGTCGACCATATTATTTCGGAACTGGAAAAAATGTATATACCGATAGACATAACGAGGTAGCAACATATGTACATTGGAAGATATGCAAGAAGCCCAAAATCGAAACCACTGAGAGATGGTATGAACACCAACCAGATACAGCTACTCAAAATAACGATGTAACTATCCTCTGGGACATATCAATTGAAACTGATAAAGAAATAAAAGCCAACAGACCTGATATTATCATAAAAGACAAGAAATTTAGGAAGTGTGTGCTTGACAATAAGAAAGAAACACCTCTATAACAATTATCGAGAAATTGTCCAAATACCAGGAGATGATGATCGAGATTAAAAGAATGTGGGGAATGAAGACTGAGACTGTACTAAAAGTATCCCCGGTGACATAAACATACAAGTTGGCCAGAAGATCGCCCTACTAGGAACATCCCATATACTAAGAAACGTGCTATCAGTTAAATGGCAATTCTCCTATATAGCCTAAGGACCATGGTTTGTACCCGGCTCTACGGGATACAAAGCAGGAAACATATAACATACCCAAATAGTAATAATAATAATAATAATCATAATAATGAAGAAAGGAAGAAAGAAAAAAAAGAAACTTCATTCAGTAATAAAGGAAGCCAACATGCTCAAAAGTTAATTTCAAGTGGATGAAGAAGTGCAAATAAACCATAATAACACCTACTGCAGCAGCAAAGAACCTAAAAAAGAAGGTAAAAGAAAACGTAATGTACCAAATGCAGAAACGATGGCAAATTAGAGCCAATACTCTGCCCATACAAAACAAGCTGATGAAGACTAAATTCGTATAATTCAGTGGTTACATAGTGCAGAGCTAAAAGCTGTAATTGAAGGTATTATTCTTACTGCGCAAGGCCAATGCTTGCTACCTAGAAATTGCCAAGCGAATATACTGAAAGATTGTGTTAACCCGAAATGCAGATTCTGTGATAAATATCCAGAAACAATTGACCATCCAGGTTTCAAGGTGTTAGTACCTACTGAATATAAAACTCGACATGATAGAGTGAACGAATATCTGAATTGGAAAATCTGCAACTTTTATGGCAAGAAAACTCCATGAAACTGGTAAGAACAACAACCAGAACCGGTTACAGAAAGAAAGGACATATAACAATTTTATGGCAGTTTACAAGACACAAGAGTATACACAGACAAAACAATCAAAGTAAATTGCCCAAAAACGCAAAAACCAAACGTGCTTTCTTATTGACATGGCAGTCCCTGCAGATTGTGTCTTTGAAGATCTTCAAAAAACTGTCAAAATTATATTGATATTTATTTAGGCGCGAGTCCAACAGTTGGTACAAGTGGAAAACATCAAGAGACATTTCCCATAAAGCAGGTGACTACTGGTCGAAAAATATTTTTAAATCGGAAAAATGATGATTAGCCTTAATTCAACAGTAAATAACACCCACTATAAAACTATTGGCGAAACATCTATAATAAATCATACCGGTTTCGTAAAACGCATTACACACATAAATATTAGCAAGGTATTTCCGAATCTGGGGATGGCATAAGAAATTATGAAACGAACATAATGTGACAAGAGACTCATTATGTTCGTTTCATAATTTCTGTGACTGGAACGTCATGGAGGAAAGTGAAAAGTCCGATGAGCAATTGCATGTGGAATGCCACATTATTCAAAAATAAAATTGTTAGTTATGATGATGAATATACGGATACTAATTATTTTAATGAAAACGAAGAGCAAATTCACATTACTTTTATACTTCTCCAAATAATAAACATGTCAATTCTCTAACCACCTTGTTTTTTTTTTAGGCCGTTGAATGTCATAGAATGGTTTCTGTAATGTGCTAGACAATTTTCCTCGTCAGAATGCATCTTGCATATTTCTGGTCTGAGGCTCTGGTGTTTTTCACATACTCTTTCACACTTAGTAACTCCTTGTGGCTTTATTGTCTTGCAGTGAAATGATTACAAAAATGCACGAATAATTGATTGTTTTAAGTAGCTTCTGAAGATATACACGATTTCATCGGCGAGAAAAAGACATGCTCGATTTTTGTAGAATTAATGTCAAAGAAAATTTCTGTCAACCACGCTAAAATCAAACTTCGTGTCATTGATTTGTTTTTGCAAAGCTGAAGCAAATTAAATGAAATCGTGTCCTTTATATATATATATATATATATATATATATATATATATATATATATATATGTGTGTGTGTGTGTGTGTGTGTGTGTGTGTGTGTGTGTGTGTTTGTGTTTGGTTAAAATCTTAGACGTATTATGTCTATTTATTTTTGCTTTAATCCTTTCAAGTCCACGATTTAATTTCTTGCTGGCTGTAGATCAAGAAAAATTACAAAATTTTCTTTCAAATATTTTTTTATTTTCCCTTCAATTTCATCTGAGACCATCTTCTGCGGTTGCATATTTATCTATATGTTATGCGTTAACACCGTAAATATATGCAACGGAGGTAACTTATGTGATGTTTTAAAAAGATTTTTTAATTGTAGTATTTTAATTTAATTTTTTATGTAAAACTTTGCTGCTACAAACATTAAAGAACTTTGTTCCCATAATCGTAGTTGACTTTATTTATTTTTGGACGCAATTCACTTATATAAAAGGGCCTCCAGAATTTTGAGATTTTGCTTTATTATTATTTTGATGAAGCACATGCATTTTAGACTAATATATGTCTGAACTATGAATGGGGACATGAGTGACCCTTTAAAAGTTCTGAGCTTGAAGTATGGCTTTTCAAGTGAAACTTAAGCCTTCTCGTCATCTTCGTTGTTATAAAACCAATATCAGTAGTAACATTTTTATCAGAGATGCAATCTCCCAAAGGACATTTAAATTGATATACGGTGCTGGTCTTTTGTAAGACGATAGTTGACGGAGAAGAGGTGTCAATGATGACTAAAAAGACACATACATAGTAATATATGCCCACTGATCCAAGCAAAAAAAAATAATTACATACTGGACTAAATTTAATGCAACAAACCTAGTCGTCCATAGCAAATCTTTTCCGTTAACGAGCGTCTTACAAAAGAAGGACATGTTCCTCACAAAGGCGTTCAGCAAAGTAGACTACAAAGATCTATTAGTGCTGCTCAGCAACATTGACATATTCGCGATCGACAAAATACACCGCAAAAATCCGTTGCAACCTTGATATATTTGGGAAAGATATTAGAATAATTAAGAATCTATACAGGCATCAAACCGCCTGCATACGGACAGAAAATGAGTTCAGCAGATATACAAAAAAAGAAAGGAGTGTAAGACAAGGGTGTGTCTTCTCAACGGATTTATTCAACTTGTGGAGAGACGAAATTCTGAGAGAACTAAAAGTCCTAGCATGATCCATTATTGACGTCTATGATCTTAACAATACAACATATGCAGATGGCAGAGTTCTGATAGCAATCACGGAACGGAAACAACAAAACTTCCAACAGAAGGTAGCGAAGGAAAGCGAGAAGGAAGTACTAAGCATAAACTACAAGAAGGCAGAATGCATGGTTATCAGCAAAATGCAAATTACAGGTCGGGGATATTAAAATCAAGCAGGTACAGTAATTTAAATATCTAGGAAGTGTTCTAAAAGGCGATGGAAAGTGCGACACTGAGATCCACTGGACAAATATACATATCAAAACATAAGCAGAGTATTAAGTAGCAGCAAAATTTCGTTAGAAACAAAAAAAAAGAGTATTGAAATGTGACGATTTAGCTGTTGTCCTGTGTATTGACAAATACTGGACAATCTCCTAAAAGTCGAAGAAGAGACAGAAATGGTGTTCTAGAGAAATATGATGAGGTTACCATGAACTGAATATATGAGCAACGACGAGGTTTGAAGAGAATGGAAACGAAGTGGAAACATATACTTAACATAATGAAGAGGTAGTTGAAATTTCCGGGGTACGTAATGAGGAAGGATGACTTGGAAAATCTGATCCTCACAGGACAGATAGAGGGAAAGAGGGACAGAGGAAAGCAACGCTTAACATACTTGATTGACTTGAGCAAATGGATGGCGGAACAGGGTTTGGGAGAAATAACAAAAATGCAAAACATTAAGAGCTACAAAGGATAGGAGGGAGTGGAGGGCCATGATCGCCTACGTCTTGAAACGATACGGCACATAAAAGAAGAAGAAAGATGAAGTCTACACTTATCATCATTATTATTATTAGATGAATTTGGAGAGAATGAAAACGAAGAGGAAACTTATACTTAACATAATGAAGAGGTAGTTGAAATTTCTGGGGTACGTAATGAGGAAGGATGACTTGGAAAATCTGATCCTCACAGGACACATAGAGGGAAAGAGGGACAGAGGAAAGCAACGCGTAACATACTTGATTGACTTGAGCAAATGGATGGCGGAACGGGGTTTGGGAAAATAACTAAAAGGCAAAATATTAAGAGCTGCAAAGGATAGGATGGAGTGGAGGGCTATGATCGCCTACGTCTTGAAACGATACGGCACATAAAAGAAGAAGAAAGATGTAGGCTACACTTATCATCATTATTATTATTAGATACAGTTGGAGAGAAAGTAATCGAAGAGGAAACTTATACTTAACATAATGAAGAGGTATTGAAATTTCTGGGGTACGTAAAGAGGAAGGATGACTTGGAAAATCTGTTCGTCACAGGACAGATAGAGGGACATAGGAAAGCAAGGCGTAACATACTTGATTGACTTGAGCAAATGGATGGCGGAACAGGGTTTGGGAGAAATAACAAAAAGGCAAAATATTAAGAGCTACAAAGGATAGGAGGGAGGGGAGGGCCATGATCGCCTCCGTCTTGAAACGATACGGCACATAAAAGAAGAAGAAACATGTAGCCTACACTTATCATCATTATTATTATTAGATGCATTTGGAGAGAATGTAATCGAAGAGGAAAATTATACTTAACCTAATGAAGAGGTAGTTGAAATTTCTGGGGTACGTAATGAGGAGGGTGACTTGGAAAATCTGATCCTCACAGGACAGATAGCGTGAAAGAGGGACAGAGGAAAGCAACGCGTAACATACTTGATTGACTTGAGCAAATGGATGGCGGGACAGGGTTTGGGAAAATAACTAAAAGGCAAAATATTAAGAGCTGCAAAGGATAGGATGGAGTGGAGGGCTATGATCGCCTACGTCTTGAAACGATACGGCACATAAAAGAAGAAGAAAGATGTAGCCTACACTTATCATCATTATTATTATTAGATACATTTGGAGAGAATGTAATCGAAGAGGAAACTTGTACTTAACATAATGAAGAGGTAGTTGAAATTTCTGGGGTACGTAATGAGGAAGGATGACTTGGAAAATCTGATCCTCACAGGACAGATAGAGTGAAAGAGGGACAGAGGAAAGCAACGCGTAACATACTTGATTGACTTGAGCAAATGGATGGCGGAACAGGGTTTGGGAGAAATAACAAAAAGGCAAAATATTAAGAGCTACAAAGGATAGGAGGGAGTGGAGAGCCATGATCGCCTACGTATTGAAACGATACGGCACATAAAAGTTGAAGAAAGATGAACTCTACACTTATCATCATTATTATTATTAGATGCATTTGGAGAGAATGAAATCGAAGAGGAAACTTATACTTAACATAATGAAGAGGTAGTTGAAATTTCTGGGGTACGTAATCAGGAAGGATGACTTGGTAAATCTGATCCTCACAGGACAGATAGCGTGAAAGAGGGACAGAGGAAAGCAACGCGTAACATACTTGATTGACTTGAGCAAATGGACGGCAGAACAGGGTTGGGGAGAAATAACAAAAAGGCAAAACATTAAGAGCTACAAAGGATAGGAGGGAGTGGAGGGCCATGATCGCCTACGTCCTGAAAGGATACGGCACATAAAAGAAGAAGAAAGAAGAAGTCTACACTTATCATCATTATTATTCGAAACAGTCTGTAAGCATTTTTTCAGTTGTAAACTGAACCAATAAAGTCTATTGGAGAGAGTACCACCGCTCGGGAAATTAGTCTCGATTTTCATGTAATTTCTTTTTCTTCATTTTTTTTTTTATTATAGACCAATTGCATTTGCATTTTTTCTCATTTATTCTTGCGTGATAACATAAAATTTCTTGCTTTTTATCAATTCACTTTTGTAATTATTCGTTGCAACAAAGCAAATGCTTTTTCCTGATGTTTGTCTCATGAATATTGTAGACAATGTTCATAAATTACTCGTAACGAGGGGTCAAGAATATTTAATCGTTTTCTCTATTGTTTCTCTAATAGGAAAAAAGGATAATTAGGAGACTATCGCTCTTGAAGTGCCAAGTTGTTAATTGACACAACATAAATTAAGGCACATTTTTTTTATCAAACCTTTAAAAGTTCTTCTCAAATACTAGAAGACATTCGCTGCATGAATATTTATAATTGACTTCAAAGCTTTCAGAATAATTCATTGAATGCAGAAAGATATTTGAAGCCAAAATATTACAGGGACACACTAAATTATTACAGAAATTATTTTTGTAATTACATCAAGGGAAGCTTTTTAAGTAGAAAAGTTATGAGGCTTGTTGTTTTGAAGATAAATTTTTACTTTTATTCAAATTATAACGTAAATCAGAAAAGTTAAAAACAGGTCCAATGTCACTGAATTAGATTCTAAACTAATCATAACTGGAAAATAAATAGTTAAGACAATATTTCTTTCAACTTTTGAAGCATATTTTTAACTTATTAAACAAACCTAACAACAAAAGTAACAAATCATTTGGCATTTACAGTTTAAATATTGAGCACATTTATCGCTTAAACAGAAAGCAAGTTGTATTTCAAATCCTTTTAAAAGAGCAAGTTCCTAAATAATAAATGCGTCAAGATTTTGTTAACAACACGAAAATTAATGTGATCCAAATTGGACTTACAAGTCTGAGAAAAATCATCTATTTCCTATATTGAATCTAAATGTATTTTGAATGTCATGAGCAAATACTCCAATAAAAATCCATTCCATTAATGCTATCTACAATTAATTGTACACAACTTGCTCTTTCATGGCTGTGAATGAAATTATTTTTAAGCAATTATTTACTTTCCTAATCTCACAGGGAAATTAATTGCTCAATCAACTGATATATGCTTTAATTTAAAAAAAATAAAGAACATGAAAAAACATGTCGACTACCAAAAACAGCAACAACTACTACTAATACTACACATTTTCCCAACAAGTATAATTGCATGTCAACAGATCACGTGACAATATGTTCCCTCAGTGCTTAAATATAGTATCCAGTAGGAAATATTTTTTGGAAGCGCTTTAATAAGTTTCTATTTTACCTGATATTTAAATTTGTTCATTTTCTTTGCTGGATTTCCAGATATTTATCAATATTTCAAAATCTTTCGAAATAGCTGTTATTTTAGTCCCAAGTTCATGGGGTTTTGAATAAAAATAAAATTACTTATCTTATTTGCTTAACACTAATTTCAGTAAGCGAACATCTTTTAATCACTGCCATATTTAGCATGTCAACAAAATATGATTTCTCTTGCTTTACGGCTTGTTCGATGAATTTGTCTAGCGTCGACATTTCCCTTGACTGTACACGATGACGATGACGATGATGACGATGATGATGATGATGATGATACAGAGCAAATGCCGTTCGGGAGAACAGTTTTATCAGCTATGAAGTCTTCTTTTTATTTGGTAAACATAAAATTATTTTCTAAAATAAAAATATCATGTAAAGTTCATGTGTTTCATGAATAATTTTCGATTGTGTAATGACTTGACATGTGAATTGATAAAAAGCAAGAAATTTTATGTTATCACGCAAGAATAAATGAGAAAAAATGCAAATGCAATTGGTCGATAATAAAAACAATGAAGAAAAAAGGAATTACATGAAAATCGAGACTAATTTCCCGAGCGGTGGTCCTCTCTCTTTGCTGGTTCAGTGTACAACTGAAGAAATGCTTACAAACTGTTTCGAATAATAATGATAAGTGTAGACTTCTTTTTTGTTCTTCTTTTATGTGCCGTATCCTTTCAGGACGTAGGCGATCATGGCCCTCCACTCCCTCCTATCCTTTGTAGCTCTTAATATTTTGCCTTTTTGTTATTTCTCCCCAACCCTGTTCCGCCATCCATTTGCTCAAGTCAATCAAGTATGTTACGCGTTGCTTTCCTCTGTCCCTCTTTCCCTCTATCTGTCCTGTGTGGATCAGATTTTCCAAGTCATCCTTCCTCATTACGTACCCCAGAAATTTCAACTACTTCTTCATTATGTTAAGTATAAGTTTCCACTTCGTTTCCATTCTCTTCAAACCTCGTCGTTGTCCATATGTTCAGTTCATGGCAACCTCATCATATTTCTCTAGAACACCATTTCTGTCTCTTCTTCGACTTTTAGGAGATTGTCCAGTATTTGTCAATACACAGGACAACAGCTATCACGTCACATTTCAATAATTTTTTTTTTGTTTCTAACGAAATTTTGCTGCTTCTTAATACTCTGCTTATGTTTTGATATGTATATTTGTCCAGTGGATCTCAGTGTCGCACTTTCCATCGCCTTTTAGAACACTTCCTAGATATTTAAATTACTGTACCTGCTTGATTTTAATATCCCCGACCTGTAATTTGCATTTTGCTGATAACCATGCATTCTGCCTTCTTGTAGTTTATGCTTAGTACTTTCTTTTCGCTTTCCTTCGCTACCTTTTGTTGGAAGTTTTGTTTTTTTCCGTTCCGTGATTGCTATCAGAACTCTGCCATCTGCATATGTTGTATTGTTGAGATCATAGACGTCAATAATGGATCCTGCTAGGACTTTTAGTTCTCTCAGAATTTCGTCTCTGCACAAGTTGAATAAATCCGTTGAGAAGACACACCCTTGTCTTACACTCCTTTCTTTTTTTGTATATCTGCTGAACTCATTTTCTGTCCGTATGCAGGCGGTTTGATGCCTGTATAGATTCTTAATTATTCTAATATCTTTCCCAAATATATCAAGGTTGCTGAGCAGTTCCAACAGATCTTTGCGGTGTATTTTGTCGATCGCCTTTGTATCGTCTATAAAACACAGGTACACGTCCTTCTGCATTTTCGTTGCTCTTTTTGATAACATTCTGAGTATGAATATCGCGTTACTTGTTCCGGTATCTTTTGTGAACCCTCACTGTTCTTGTCTTATCTCTGGTCTGATTCTGCTGCTCAATTCAATAGAATTCAGGTGATGAGTTTGTTACGTGGCTCATTAGGCTGATTGCCGTGTGGAATTCACATTCGTTTACGTCTGATTTCTAAGGCAGTGCTATGAAAATATATCCGTTTAGGTCTTGCGGTGTGATCTTCTCTATGGCGAAATCACCTAAGGCTGTCAGCATCTCTACTACAATTCTTTCAGGACCTGTCGCTTTGTTTCTGTTCAATTTGGCCAGGGCAGCTTCCAATTCGGTTTTTAATATTTCCGGTCCGTCGTTATTTCTGGTCATTGATGGTTGTTCCCTTTCGTTGCCCTATCTCTGAAGTATTCTTTTTCTCTAATATCAAAGTTCCTTCCTTAGTATCTATGCAGCCTTTTGACTTGTTAATTCTCGTAATTTTATGCATATCTCCTTTATCTGTGATACCCAATCTTTCTATTTTTGCACATCTTTCGTTAAGTCGTTTTTCTTTATCTTGTCTAAATTTGTCCCTTATTTCTTTGTGTACTTTTTTGGATTCCGTTTCATGTCTTGGCAGAGTTTTCTGTCTCTTTTGCATCATGTCGGTAATCTCATTTGTCATTCATTCGTTTTTTTCTTCATCGTCCATTTTCCTTTGGGATGATCTCATTTGCTGATGACACTAAATCTTCTCTTAGTATGACCCATTTCGAGCTTCCATTTCCATTTTGTCCCTCGTATCTTCTTTTCACACTGTTCATATACTTATTCCTTCAGGTCTTGGTCGTTCAGGAGTCGGTTGTATTGTAATTTGGGTACTGTGTTAGTTTTCTTCAGCTTCCGTAGTTTCATTCTTACTTTCCATATAACAGGGAGGTGGTTTCTTTTTCAGTCGGCAATTGGATATTTTTTTGCAGTGAACAACTGTATTATGTAATTGATTTGGTTTTTTAGTTTTTCCTCATGGGCTTCTCCATGTTCTTAATTGTCTTGGTTGTTCATGGAAACAGGTATTGGCTATTACCTGAACACTGGCCCTGCGCTCATTGCGGGTTCTTAGTCTGAATTTGCCAGTTATTTCGCCATTCCTCTCGTTGCCTACTTTATCATGGAGTAGAAAGATTCGATTTCTTCTTATCATACTCTGTGTTGTCGGGCATACAAAATTATAATAGATATGTTGAAAGGCTTTCCTTTTAGTTTAAATACAAGAATTCTTTCAGATAACTGAGAGTAACCCAGAACTCATTTTTTCATGTCTTGATCTAGTACCAATCCAACTCCTTTGTCATTTTTCTCTCCGCTTGCATATATAATCTTGTGAATGTCACTGACGAAATATCTGTTATTCAGCCACCTAGTTTCACATAGTTCACGGAAACCCATATCTGTTTGAAATGAAGTTGGTGTGTACGTAGCCGAGTAAAACGCAATTACGAGGGGGTGTTGAAAAGATATCATTCCAGTAGATAAATAAATAAAAAATGTGATGGCCGGGCATTTGGTAAAATCTTTGTAAATGGATCGAATTCAGAAATTTACAGAACATACTCGTATCTGGAATATAGTTATTATTAATTCTATTTCATTTACATCTAGTATCATTCCCTTTGATTTTTCCATTGTTTGGATATTGAAATGCATTGATTGTTTTAAAAAGTCGAATGAAAGAAAACAGAAAAAAGTTAGAATCGAAAAGCAGAGTTGCAGGGTTGATCAAAAGGACCATTTTGTTTTTCTATGTACACATCAATAGTTTTTAGTTATTAAAGTTATTTTATTAGTCAATATTACTGATACTATATGGAGAGATATTGAAGAATATTGAAGAACCCTCTATGTTTTCGAATGGCAATTATAATATTAGGAGGAGACTGTATTATTTATCAAGTTAGTAGAAACTACTATCAAGGCATGTTTTCATACAGCTTCTGAAGAAAAAAAATATTTTGGAGATCTCTGTGAGACAAATGATAATAATCTAGATGACATTTAACCTATGTGCTTTGATTTCTTTATGGTAATAATTGTACGTGAACAAAATCCAATTCTAACAAACAAAACGATAAAAATGTAGACAAAATCCGAATAAAACAAATCCAAATAGTTAACTGCTTTTTTAGGTGTAAAAATTCTCACAAACTCTTCGCTTTTATAATATGACTCTACTGATTATAGAAAACGTTTCGGTTATTTTTAAAATTCGTAAGAAATCAGGTTGCAAATAGAAAAGAGTGAAATTAGCATTCTGATGTTTATATTTTTATGTCCAAAATTATATTGGTTCTGCAGCTGCCAGCAACTTTTACAATCTAAAACTGGGTTTTCCATTCTGATTACTTTCGGAACTCATTCAAATTCCTTAACCAAGTTTACTTCTTACACCTGTACAAATATTCCACACCACTGATGATGTAGAAGAAAGAAAGAAAGAAACAAAAAAAAAAAAAAAAAAGAAATTCTTGAATTAACATCATTCGTTGAAAGCCATGGGCGCACTTAACGAACAACATGATTTGAACTAAGACAAAGTTTGAACAAACTGGGTATATAAAAAGTGCCCTTTATAACAATAAAAAAGAATATATACATTCAAAGTAACTGTCAGCAGACAAAGATCCAGTCTCGTAAAAAGACGTTTTTTTCTTCGAGTTTGTAGTATTCGAGTTCGAGTGAGAAAAGTCTTTCTTCTATTTTTATGGAGTGGTAGTAGGACTGACTTATTGGTGGTTGAAATTGACCTGGCTGAGGTTGCCTGACACCTACCCTTTGGTAAAATTGTGACTGCTATTGGGAGAAGAGGATTTTATGTATAGTTACATTTAATTCATATTTTGGAGCCTCACTGATTCTATGAGTGATGTTACGGCGTTGGCAGTGGATCGGGTCGATCGAAACTCATACTACTCGTCGCTAAAGAGGTTGTTCTTTTCTAGGTGCTCGACGACCTTCTTATTGATTATGGCCTTAAAGGCCTATCGAGGAGACTGATGGGTCAGTAATTGCAGAGGAGGAGATCGGTCACCCGTGTTCTTGAAAATTGGGCATACACTTGACACATTCCACAGAGGCTTGGGAAGGATTTCTCCTTAAAGCAGCAGTTGCATAATTAGGATTGGGGATAATTCCTGGTTGATATTCTTGAGGACAACCACTTGAATTTTGTCTGGGCTAGTGGCTTTGATAAGTCCAGAGACTTCTCGTGCTGTAATGGTAATATTACTGAGATTATGCTTAGTGAGACGTGAGAAGTTGGGTGAGGGGATGGTCTTTTTCGTCTAACATTGAGTTAGAGGCAAAGAAGGAGGTTAAGTGGTTCACCCTGTCTGTTGAAAACATGAGCTGGAAGATATGACGTCGGGGCCATTTATAATTCTGGTCACAGCCGTTTAGCCTGTGTTCATGTTTTGGCTGGTATTCTTCCATAATTCACTGGATTCAATTTTTTCAATCTTGGTCTGGACTGCTCGTGCGTAGCTGCACTTGGCGTTTTCTAGAACTTTTTTTTTTACAGCGATTGCAGACATTTCTGAGGGCAGTGAGAGCCAAACTACATCGCTCCTTGCAACAGATATTGAAATAGTGGTTTCGGTGAGTTAGGACTGACTGTTTTTGCTGGAATTTTTATGGTTTATACAACTATCCATTCCAAAAAGGATCCAATCATTGACAAGGGCAGCAGTTCTGGAGGCAGCATGATTGAAGAAGGTTAGGAGGGGAGCTTCCATTATGTAGGATTGAAAACTGTCTCAGTCTGCCTTCACATAGCGAAAAATCGTTCTATGGAACTGTATATCAGGAGTGCTTTAGGTTTGGCATCAGTCTGAACACTGATTAAAGAACGGTCTGGCGTGCCTCATGGGGGTAAAATTTTTGCTAAGCATTTATCAGGACAGGAGATTAGAAAGAGATTGGTGCGGTTCGTGTGATGTCCCGTTATGTCCGGGACGTGGGTAGGTTCTTCGATGATTTGGGTTTGCCCATAGGTGATGGAGAAGTCGCTGCAATATCTGCCTTCTTCATCGGTTTTGTTGGAGGGGACTAGCTACTCTTTATGGTGGATAGTGAAGTCACTGTAGATATGAAAGCTAGCCAAGTTTAATTGAGTGAGAATATTATCACTCTTCTTAAATTACCTTTGCTTCGTCCTGAGGGCGATAAAGAGCAGACGAATGTGGTACTATGGATAAATGCCACGCGGAAGTACATATACAGGAGATCAGGGCCCTCGTTCATTTGCGTCCCTGCCACATGGAAACTCGTCCTTGTTGTAGGCACCGAGACTGTGGCTGTGAGGATTTAGGTGTTCGAATTTTGCTATAGGAGGTGAGTAACCTGTGAGCTCCTCCAGGGTGCATGAGGCGTTTCAGAAAGTAACAAGAGCTCTGAAGAAGATGAAAAGTTGGAACGCAGACCCCCCCCTCCGACGTTGGTGTAGGAGATGGTATACGTGGGATCTACTTTGTATTTTTAGGTTAGGTTTCCTAGTTTTGTTCGTTTTCATTTTGATTGATTTCATTTGTGTATTGGTTGGTGGAAGACTAGTAGGCAGTGAGACAAACACGCCCGCCCACAGGAGTTGCATGTATAAATAACCTGAAGAGAATCGTCTAGAGATACAACCGTAGAAGTAACCTTCATTGAGAGGCCCGACCAGAGAATACTGCGCGGTTCAGAAACCATTCATAAAATCGTAGTATAATAGCAACAAATATTATACACCTGCTGATAGGATATCCTCCTTCGAAGGTTCGGATCCGTGACTATCAGGCGGATAACGCCAAAACCTAGAAAAATGTCTGTCCTCTAGCACCTTTAATGAAGGAACAATCAACCCAGGAAAAAAGATACATGCGTGAGACGCATTATAGATCGGAGTGCAGGTTGCGGACAGGGAGTTTAAAACAGCTATAAAGTTGGCTAAAAATAACAGGCGCTAAATTTAAAATGTGATGTGCCACGGCTGATTTATTAATGATTTTGATTTGATCTTATCTGTAAATTGAGATCAATAAAGTAAATTTTGTTACTTGGTAATCAGCATATGGAGTGAATTTAACTCAAGTAACATAATGTATTCAGAATTTACGACATTTTATACAAATGGTTACGTTTGTTTACATATGAACAAAATGAATCGGCTTCCATCCTTACTGTACAGGTGAAAATTGTCATCATGCAGCAAAATATCTTTCCAATAATTATTTATTTTATATACTGACAAAGCACGAAGTGGCTAAGCATATGAGATGCAGTTTATATGTGAATTGACATTCTTTTTAGAATGGATTCTTCAGATTGAACTTTTCGCATCCTGAAAATTGTCTTCTTTGGTTCTATCACGTTGTATTATTGACATTTTTATTAACTTATTCTTCTCAGCCATAAACATATTGTGTCCTTTGAGTTGCTTTTCAAACACAAATTTTGACAGATGGCTAATAAAATTCAGAAGTCACTTGTTTCCAACTTCCTTCCTTTGTATATGACTAACTTCATAGCTATAACACATATGATTTACTCGTGACCTGTATGACTATACACAGACAGCGAAAGAGAGAGGGAGGTAGAAAGAAAGAGGGAAGGGGACATGGAGGAGAGAGAAAGAGAATGTGACAGAGGGAGATAGCGGAAGACGGATAGAGGTGAAGAGAGAAAGAGACAAAGGGAGAGTGAAAGAGAAAGTAAGTGTGCGGGACAGAACGAGAGAAAAAAGAAATAGTGAAATAGAGAGAGAGAGAGAGAGAGAGAGAGAGAGAGAGAGAGAGAGAGAGAGAGAGCAAGGACAAACTACTATTATTGAATTACAGAACCTATTTTCATATAAAAATTTAAAGCTCAACCTAAAATATAACACACAAAAAAAATTATAATTATAAAATCAAAAATCTGAATAAAAACTAAATTATTAACGATTATTAAAATCGACATCGAATTAAAAACAATAAAATATTAATTCTAGAAACAATCAAGTACAATTGTTGGATTACGTTTGGTATTTTTCTGATTGTATAATGGTGGCAACGGTAAGCAAAAACGGTACTTCAGAAAACTGAAATATCTGAACAACATTGGTCATCTGTATATTATATTTTTGAAAGTATATCTTAATTAAGAGCGTATGTTTCAAATATGAACTTCAGCAAAAATTATATTGTTTTAAATAGTTCAAAACTAAAGATATTCGTATTTTTTTTTTATAAAATACAGAATTATATTCAATAATAACATTCGATCAACGACGAGAAAATTAGAGAAAATGGAAACAAAAAGGAAACTTGTTTTTAACATCAGAAAGAGAGACCTGTATGACTATCACAATTTTTAGGACACAAAATGAGGAAAGGGTGAGGCAAGGCAGATTGAAGGCAAGAGTGACAGAGAAAAAAACAATGCATAACGTACCTAACGAACTTGAGTAAATAGATAGCAGGACAGAGTTTAGGAGAGATTTTAAAGAGACAAAATTTATTATGAGCTTCAAAGGACAGGAAATTGTGGAGAGCCATGATTGCCAAGTTGCTGAAGGTAAACGGAACATAGAAGAATAATAATACGAGGAGGTGAAGTTATTCCAAACTAAATTTTTGATATTTGGTTAGAATTTGGGAAGAGGGTCGGTTCCAGAATTTCTGCTTTTCCAACTATTGATGAGGATTAACATTTCCTTAATTCAGTAATTTTTAGATTAGGAAGAATAAAGAACATCAGTTCAGCGGGTCAGCCTGTAGGCAGAAACTACAGACATGTTTCGTATTCTGCAAACGTGACTAGTTAATCCTTGTTGTAGACGCCTGCTCAGTCCGTATTTATGTTTCTTCAACAAACGTCAGAGCCAATCTGTGGTTTATACTGCAGCTTTGATAAGCAGGCCTGTATTGATTTATTCTTTCCTTTGAAATGTATTATAGCTCCTGGCCAGTCTTGGAGAGCTCTTTTATATTTTCATGTTTCACAATTGAAACTCTCGTTTTTAATTCATCAAAATATTCGTTTCAATAAAACTTTATTTCCTTTATCAACTTCATGTATACGTACGTAGTTACTACAACGGAAATTCTTTCTTCACATTCATTAAATTTAGAAAATGGCTAATTAAACATTAATCGGAGCAGATAAAATGAAAGTAAAATAAACCTTGATGAATAACTATCATCTGGACATAATTACTGTCACTTTACCGAAAAGTTCAAACAATGATAAAAGTTATTAACCACAACTTCAAAATAAGTGTCTATTTCTTTGCTGGAACCAAAATTATATGTTATTGAAATTCCTAGGCTAAAGTAAAACAGTAACAATGACTATGTTAATGCTGATGAAATTACGATTGGTCATAAAACAAAACAGAAGCGGTATGCTCAAAACGGTGTCAAATTATGAAAGACATGCAGCAGCACACATATATCATGTCACACAAACGGAAATACACGCCTAAGCACACAAAACTTTTTCCTATCTCCCCACTTCACTTGAGCTGGTGGCATTTTTTAAATCGAGATCTCCCCATGCAAGATGCAAATGGTTAAAAGGTGTGGAAGAATCAGGAATAGAAACATTAACAATGAGCGGGATTTAAATTTTTGCAGATTAAAGTTAGCCGGAAAACATGGAACCGGAAGGGAGAAGTACGAGAAAAGAAACTGTTAGCATAGAACCAACGGCTACCTTTAACTAGCTCAATTGTAAGTTAATGAGATCTCGATGCCAGTCTAGTACTGCGCTTAAATTCAAAAAGTCTAGGTACCATAGCGAAGAGTTCACCCGAACAATTATCATGAAAGTATTTATAGAAAAGACACCGAAAGGCAACCATACGTCGGTGAGAAAGTGACTGAAACTGAGCTGTCAGTAATATTGCTGATTCTTCTTTGGATTTCATCAAGGAGCTCAAGATTTCTGATGATAAGCACTCTTATTACTGAGATTCAGTCCTGGCTGTAGTCTTAACTTAATTTCTACCAGAAATGCCACTGCATGTGCATCAAACGATTAATCAATGTGGCAATTTTCATGCCTCTCCGTACTGTGCAAATCAGTAAAGACAAATTCTTAATGAACGCTCCTGATATATATATATATATATATATATATATATATATAGAGAGAGAGAGAGAGAGAGAGAGAAAGAGAGATAGATAGAGAGATATAATGAGAGAGAGTGTGAGAGAGAGAGATAGAGAGAGAAAGAGAGCAGCGCTTATCAAAGAATATTTATACAAATAAGGCACAGAAAAGAAAGATAAAGCGTGGTGCTCATATTTGCAATAAAAGTTATCGATCTCTGGCTGATAGACCAGCTGAACTAATAGAGTGAAAAGTTCCTTTCTAATTAACATAAAATAAACAAAACTAAATTAAGCAATTGCTAACCTCGTCAATAGTTGTCAATCAGATAAGTTTCCATGGTAAAAGTTTGTCTCATTTAAAATATATTTATGCATGTAAAAGAATGAGAATATGTGATTCTTGAAAAAGATTTATGAAAATATTCTTGACGTAAATAATTAGATTTATTCAAAGGATATTAAAAAAAAAAAACGCACACACATATACAGCCTGTCTGAAGTTATGCAAATCAAATAAACCTCAGTAACTCAAAAAGTTCTGAACCAATATTTGTTAAATTTAAACTCGTCCATTTCCACCCTTAGTAAAATATTTAATTTAATTTCTTGACATTTTAATGGTTAGTTTTTGAGATATTTGGAATTCACGAAAATGGACTGACTGAAGTTAGTATGCAGATTAAACTAATATTAGCTTAAGACCTCTGAAATCTAATAAAAACATTTCTCCTTTTTGTCCATAATATATATTGAAACATAGGTGAAGGAAAGGATCTAACACCAGCTGGAAAACAAAAATTAGCAAAGTTATTGGGTGGGAGAATGTCCACATCAGAGATATCAAAGGAGCATGGCGGAGATCATCCAACGATAAAGAAGGCTGTTGAAAATATAAGTTGAAAATATAAGTTGAAAACTCGAAGCAAAGTAAGAGGCTTTAAGAACTTGCTTCCTCGAGATGAACGTAAACTAAAGTGAGTTATAGCGAAACAACCACTTTTGACGAGCGCTCAGATATTTGAAAAGGCTGGAATTGAGGGAGTCAATTGAAGGAGAAAAGGTGTAGAATACTTTGTGAAATGGGATCTGTAAAAAAAATCTTTTACTAAAGTAAATATTTTAAAACGTCAAAATTGGGCCAAGAAATACATGACAATTGACTTTTCTAAAGTAATTTTCACGGACAAATCTCGAGTGACATTTGATGGACCTGATGGATGGACCAAAGGAAGGATTTTATTCAATTCAGACGTGCATGTGGCTAAAGGAAGGCAACAAGAGAGTGGCAGTTTTATGATATGGACTGGAATTGTCGACCAAACCATTACTGGACTATTCAAAGTCGATGATGGAATTAAACTGAACAGTTATAACTATTGCTAATTTATGAACAAAAATTTCTTACAAGTCCCAGGCTCGCAGTTTGAAAGTGAAGTGTGTATTTACGCACGGCAATGCTCCTTTTCATGTATCTAAGCTTACCTGAAAATTATTTGAGCATAAAAGATTTACGGGAGATAAGATAATGGAATAGCCACCATCAAGTCCTGATCTGAATCCGATCGAAAATCTATGGTCAATTGTGAAGATAACATTATATTTAAGTGGCAAACAATATAACAGCTAAGCAAAAATACCATATCGAAAACTGAATCTGCAGAAGTAAAAAAAAAAATGACAAATTCAATGAATAATGCATTAATGGCCGTTATTGAGAAGAAGTGTCACTATATTAAAATGTAAAGGATATAAAGACTTATCATATGTGTTTGTTATTTGCTTGATAGGGGTTGATTAATTTTTGATGATTTTATTAAATTTTTATTGAAGTAAAATGTGAATATTTGGTTTTGTCTAATAACATGAGTTTTTTTTTTTTAGAATATATCAAATAACTTCGATAACTTTAATAAAACATTGATACTATCTAAAATTTTAACTAAGGTGTTGTTTTGACATATAAATTGATCGTTTAAAATTTGACAATATTTTCAAACCAAATTTGAATTATTGAAGTTTATATGATTTGCTTTTAGACGGAGTGTGTGTATTCATATGCTGTATACTCCCCTCCTCTGGGGAGGTCTTTTGGTTGACGTGGTCGATTCCATAACAAAGCTGCATTCTTCTCTCTCGACCGTCTTCTTCCAGTCGGGTGATCGCTAGTCGGTTTGTTAGGAGGTAAAATGAGAACTTCAACAAAAGGGATTTTTAAACTTATCTATTTTATTAAACAAGTCGACGTGTACATTTTAAACGAGCAGTGGGGTTACTTTCTCATCTCACTGGGGAGCAGTTTTAGTAAGAATCAAAGCTAGAGGTTAAAATAAGCTAAAAGTATTCTTCCCCATAAAAAAGCTCAATTTTAAGATATCCTGACTCATTAAAATTGATCCACAAAATTTATGGTATTCCAAGTTTACATCCATTTTTCATGTGAAATTTTCTATTTATAGCATTTATATAGAGATTTAATGACGAATTCAGTTGTTTAAACCAAAACCAGATTAAGCATTTATATGATTTCTGCATAGATTGGAGTTGATCGGTCGATTGTTTTCCTATATCAGAAAATGTATTTAAAGCGAGTCATAAAATGTCACATTGTAGGAAGAGTAATGTAAGTAGATTGTCATTACAAGTAATTGATTATACCGAAGAATAAAATGAAGTGGAATAATGAAAAAAAATACTTTTAAAATGTTACTCTTGTGGAGATAAGAATGTGCTAGAGAAACAAATTCATAGAATTTACTATCAAGCTTCTTGTTGTAGATTTCGAGATTTATCGAAAAAGTAATTTTAAAGAAATAATTCCTTTGAGTAAACAATAGTAGTTTGCAATTTATTTTGGGAATATGTATAATCATTTACACAATTTGAAATTTGGTAGCAACATATGTTAAGATTCCAAGACAGATATTTTGATTTAATCCTCTTTTAGATTCTTTTTTACAAGGATCTTGGTTTTCCGCGCAAGTCTTCCGAGAACATTTGCACTGAAGCTGTTAATTTTATCAGCAGCAAATGAAGAATAAATTCTATTGAGATGCATCGGTACAAATTTGATAAAGCGGAGACGATCAATGAAAGGCCTGTAATTTTTCTTGTATCTTTGTACTAATAAAAAGAGAGCATAGAATTTACATAATGACATGATAACCTTTCTATATCTTATGTAGAATCATTTAAATAAAACATAAAATTTCCAGTTTTAATTATTAAGAATTAAAAGACATATTTTGATCAAAATCATTGATTCTTATAAGATAATTCCAAATCAGTTTCCAGTCATATAATATATCTGCTCTAGAGAATAGGGAAAAAATGATCTTAAAAAATCATTTCACACATCTAACTTTATAGCTCTTAGATGAACTGTGGAAAAAGAACGAACGTGTAATAATTGGCTAAAGAAATTATCCGTCCGTTTAATTTTTTTACAGTATGATTGATCCTATATAAGGCCCACGCCCACTCAGGAGCCACTCGATGTAGAGGTTTACAGTAAGAGGCAGTTTATATGGATAGAAGGGGAAGATAACGGTTAACCCTAGACAGGTTAAGATTGGGGAATCAGTTCCACAAAGCAATGTTTCGTGGGAAGAAGCTGTTCGAGTGTGAGTGGCATGGTGGGTCATAGCCGTGAAGGTTATAACAGGTGGACCAAAGAATGCAGTTCACCCGAGCAATTTCCATGGAAGTAGGGATAGAACAGTGAGAGACTTGCCACATTCCGCCCGTGAGAGGAAGATTGGAGGATGGAAAATAATTTGTCCTCTACAAGGTGACGCTTTTGGACTCTATTGAGACTGGAAAGTGATGACTGGGCAGCTCCAACTCAAATATGGCAACAGTACTCCATTTGTGGCTTGATCTGGATTTTGGAAAGGTAGAGGATAACAAGAGGAATCACGTACTTACTGGAACGCTACAGAGAAGCAACCATTTCTCCTGCAGCTTTAGCGATGGATCACATGTACGAGTTCTATTTGAGATCTGGGCTGAGTTTAAGACTCAGTAGAGGATATAAATGGAGACTACTTGATATAAATTCATGCCAGAATGAAATAAAAATTCCCTTCACTCCGAAAATAAATCTGAAAAGTTTTTGAGTGCTTTGCAGAATAAACTTCCAAATGAGATACTGTGCATTTGATGACTAAATCTATATACATACATACATTTAGTCAAAATATCCCAACTTGTTTGAAAGTTTATTTCCTTTCAATTTTCTCTAATTGTATTTTTTTTAATTCTTAACTTTTTGCTCCAAATTGAATTTTCTGAAATTTGTTCTTGAAGAGATAATGAATAATTTAAGAGAAAACAAATCAAAATTTTAAGAAATGTATAAAAATATATAATTTAAAAAAAAATATAAGCAATTTAGATGCGATAAAACACTTCTTTTGCTAAAAAATTAAACGTAAAAATACTTATGAAAAGTTGCTTTCAGCTTGTAGTATGCGTCATAATAAATAGCAGACAACAGTAAGCCAAAGTAATCTTACAGATAAATTTACTTACCCATAAAGGGACAAAGAAATGTTCATAAAAATGGTTACCTAATTTATAGAATTAAGCTCCAGTGAATTCACAATGCTAATAAAAATCATTTTAATCAATGATAATTGCATACCTAGCTCAACAAAAGAATGTAATAAAGTTTTCTTAATCATCTACCAGAAATAAATGAATTAGAAGCTGACTAAAAGAGAATCGCTGACTATGTATTTGAGGAAGTCAATAGCCGAATTAGGGGAAAAAGTTTCGTGTATTTAGATCAATATGATGATTTCGATAGTCCTTCTACGAACAACAAGGTATATTAGTTGAAATAAGAATATTAATTGTTTCCAAGTTTCTAATTACAATTTAATGCTTTTTCAGATTAGCGTTGAATAGTAAGAAAAGCTTCTGTCAAAAATTTAAAGAGGTCTTATCAAATACGAACAAAAGCAACGTAAATGGAAAAAAGTTTGTAAAACTGCACTTAAACTCGGTTGAATACCAGAGTATGTTACATTCCTATGTAGCTGTAGAGATCTGAAGTTAATTCCATCCGGCTTAAGACAAAGAACATCTGTGAAAAGAAAAAGTGCGAGAATAATTAAGGAAAGAGAAAGAGGAGAAAGAAATAAAAACAGGGAAATCGACAGCGGGTAAATATATCATAATCGTTGGATAAAACAACAGTAGCAAGTAACACTCTCAATCGGAAAATAATTATTTTTGGCCTTAATAACGCTGTATACGGACTAAATACATACCTTGAAGGCTTTGAAGAAATCATACCGACAGGAATATTCAAAAATATAGTCAAGAAATCTGAACTTATTCAATATCATATTTATGTTTGTTTATAAGAAAGAAAACAAGAAAACCTAGACATAGAATATCTAATGTTTCAGCCTCGAAACCATTCTTAACGCCAGGATCAACATTTGATGTATAATTTGCTGGGAGCATAAACTGGTGTTATTTCAGCAGCTAATGTCTCTACATTCATACATAGACAAAGAAAAAGAGAACTGAGAATAAGAATACTTTCAGGCAATGTTTGATACAGTTAGAAGTTCTCATGAATTTTCTTCCTATTTCATTGATTATTTATATTATGTTAGAAATGTTTGTTCACCAAAGTTTATCCGATAAGATGATAACGATATATTTTTCATTAATAATTTCTATTACATATGTGGAAATTAAATACAAAATCAGTTTAATGTTTGAATAACTTGTACCTCTCTACTTTTTCTGAGACAGTTTAAAAGGGCGTAAGCTGATTAGGGAGAGGAAGAGAGAGAGAGAGAGAGAGAGAGAGAGAGAGAGTGAAAAAAAGAGAGAGCAAGAAAGGAAGTGAGGGAAATATGTATATGTGATAGGAAGCGCGCGTGCGCGCGCGTGTGTGTGAGAGAGAGAGAGAGGGAATGAGTGTGCAAGAGAAATAGAGATGGAAGGAAGAAATCTATGAGAGAGAAATTTAATTAAAAGACAGAAATAAAACTGTGGTTTCTCTTAAAATAGGAAACGCAATCTTTTCTAAATTCAAAGACGTACATGTTCGATAGAGTAAGAAAAGATTACATAAGAAGAAGAATTTTCTAAAAACAAAGCTTAACAAAATAAATAAAAAAAGAAAATGACGCACATTTTTCAGTTATTTTTGTTAATCAAAGTTGCAAATATTTATAATCAGTGTATGTCTAGATTAGTTCTTTTTTATTTGCTTTTATTTGGTTTGAAGGAGTTACAAATATTTTACCGAATCATAAGACAGTCACAAAAAGTCAGGCATTGGAACTTTGATTGATTTTAGGGTAACTGCAACTAATATTCGCGCATCTATGCATATGCACTTGTCTACACACGAATCCCCCCATATATATATATATATATATATATATATATATATATATATATATATATATATATATATATATATATATATATATAGCAGTGGACGGATTGACACGCAGTATTTATCATTGACCAAAATTGGAGCTGGAAAAGTACTAAGAAATACTAAGTTATATTTGACAGTCTAGACAATGTTTTAAAATCAGTTTCCAAATCAAGATATCCCTCTTAAAGCTAGAAATAGAATTCCAATTACGAAGTTAAATGAACATTGGAATCCATTCTTATTTTGCCCTTTTAAGTTAATTCGTTTTAATGTTTGAAAGTGACGAACGAAAAAGAGATGAAAAATAAAGTGCCGAGTTGCGTTTTGCATTAAGAATGTTGGCATTTTCTTGCCATTTTACTGCGTTATTTGTCCAGACACAGTGTCTTTGAGGGGTGTTTTGCTAACTTGTACTAATGAAGTCCCATTCTATGATCACAAAAATAATATATATTCATATAACGAGGCGGTGTTTCTATGGGTTCACTCCTGGACCCAACTTTTAGTAATTTCTCGATGTCTAGTCTCGAAAATAATATATTTGTCAAATTAAAAAAAAAAACCCAAAAACTTTCATCTACTTCAGATATGTCGATGATATCCTTCACTTAGTCAAAAATATCAACTCCAAAAACAATTGCAAAATAAATTAAATTAACATACAAACTTAATAATAGTAATAAAATTCCTTTTCTAGATAAACACTAATAATAATAAATTCACTATCTCTCTCACACACACGCACACACACACTCACACACACATATATATATAAACTACTAGCATAAATTTCTTATAAGAGTGAATGTCCAAATTACTATAAAATAGCAATTATAAAAAATCTAATAAACCGTGTAAAAATTAATTCATCCACAAAACAAATTTTCTACAGTGAACTAAATAATATAAAACAAACTATTAATAATAACTTCCTCAATCATATTGCCGATGAAGAAATAAGTTGTTCTATTAGAAATGTTGATATAAATCAAATAGAATACTTCTTCAAATAATCATAATCTTTTATATCGCAATCAAATACATTCTAATTATAAACATGATAAAAATATCCTAGAAATACTAATAAATACAAATATATCCTCCACAGATCATAGTAAAATAATAAAATTAATTATGTACTTTACTAAATTCAATATATTCAATTAAATCATTCGTAATAACTTCCTATAAGTTAAGTTGTTGCAGAAGATCAACATTATACATAAATTTAAATGTTCCTTGGGTGAGTGTATCTCCAACAGAAAAAATAATATTTATGTTGGTCACACTACAACTACGTTGTCTTGGAGGTTGAGTTTTCATTTGAATGATGCATCTAACATTTCTAAACATTTACAACAGCATGCCCGTCCATGTTCGTAATTTAGAAAAATTCTTGTTGCAAATACACCTATAATTTTTCATGAAAATAATAAGCATAAACTAAAAATTTCTGAAGCGAGCTATATTAAAAATTGAAGCCAATCTTTAATAAAATTAATTATGAATACTGCACAAATGTTTTAAAATATTTACAGTAGATAGTTTAAAATACCTAGGGTTTAACTAATAGATTTAAATATTTTTTTTTTACAAAAACATCGAGATCTGAATAAGTTACCTCTCGTGACGTTACTGCACGAGTATGTTTACATCATAAAATTTAAAAATCGTACAGTACATGAGTTTAGCGTTCTTCACTTAACAATTAAAAAATTAATTTTCAGATAAACACGACAAATTTGTTTTAGATAAAACAAGACCCTGCTAAAAAAGATGCTGAAGATGACATTTGTCAAAAGTAATCGAAAAAAAAAAAATATGCATCATTATTGCAACTTTCTTTCTTCCTTTGTTGCTGTTGTTATATCCCTTGATTTCTGTTGTATACACATTTCCTTCCGGACCCCAACCAGAAACCTAAGGTCAGAAATGGTTTCATGACACTGATTTTCCACTGATCTTTTTGTAAAACAAAAAAAAAAAAAATGTAAGATCATACATATTATACATAGATAAAGCTTTTCGTAATGTGTAAACTATACTTGTGAGTGGAATTTTTTGTATTTCTTTAAGGTATAAGCTAACAGGAACTCCTTCAAGGAGTCTATCGGAACTGTTTCCAATCAATCTAAAGGCTCCAACTACAACTGTAATGATTGATGTCCTCATGTATCATATTTTTGAGATTTCCACTCTTCAAAACCATCATAATTAATATTATTGTTTTTGTTGTTGTTGCTGTTAAATGACTAATGTAGAAGAAAACAAATTAAATGACTAATATAGAAGAAGCGTGATGCCAGTGGAATAACGGATGAAAGAGTGAATAAATAAAGAGTCCACTACAACTCATACTAAATTAAATCGTTGCAGTAAAAAAAAAATATTTGCTTTTTCATGAAGACGAACAGTGACGCAATGTACTTTGATCCGTTTTTCCTTATAAATAACCATAGAAGGGACAGCAGGTATGTACAATCTCCAGGGAAGCCACGTAATTTCTTGGTCTAAAGAGCAGGGTCGGTATTATACTCGCTGCAATCTAATTAAATCTACACAAGCTTGAGGGATATTCGGCGTCCTTTGCAGCTGATGCAGGAAAACCTACAACAGTTGTGGAAAACCTTTTCTAAATCATCGTTTAGTTCTTTAACTCAATTTATATATAAAAATAAAATTGGTAAAAACTACATAAATTCAGACGGACTGTCATATTTTTAAATATGACAGTCCGTCTGAATTTATTTAAATACATAAATTCACACTGACTGTCTTTTAAGACAGTCAGTGTGAATTTATGTATTTTTCATAAATAAATCTTCCAAGAAAGTCCTAAAATTGGTAATAGGGACAAAAATGTCAAGGTGAACGTTAATGCCAATAATTAATTAACCTCAACAGATTTATAAAATATATAAGTTCAGGTATGTAATTTTTGATAAAACTAGCAATCTAATACCATTCGAAATCGACATTATATATGGTGTATATGCAATTAACATTGCATGTATTTTAAGATGAATGAATATAAATATATATTAACACTAATAAGCATAAGGACCAGTAGAGAACTAAACGTATTATGTGCTTATCGGTGCGTAGCAAAATAATGTAACAATTTTTAACGATGAACAGCTAAAAAATACAATTCTAACTTTGTATTAAAAAAATGGCTATTACAAAGAACAACAAAGAACTGTGTAAAGAGAGAAAAAAACATTGATGAAAATAAGTTAAAATATCAGCTCTAAATGATAAGTATTTGGAGAAAGTGTTAAAGCGGACGCAGGTCGTAAATTCGTAGTGCGGTTCTATGACGTCATACATGACCACGTGAAGCTGCGTCTGCTATTTGGTGATCATTATCGTCGCATAGTAAACTGCAATGTAAACATTATAGGATGTCATCTTTGATGGTGAACATTTCTGTTATAATGTTCATATAACCACTATGATGACGACTCATGTGAAACGAAAGTTTAGATCGAGGAACAGCATAATAATAAATATTCAATTGTTGGGCAGTTTTGTCGTTATTTTCTCCTGAAACTAAAGCCACTATACGAAGCTTAGAACGGCTCATGAACAAACATAGTAGACATTCGTTGGCTGTTAAATTTAACCTTTATGGTAATAATACAATCCTAATACAATCATGATAGAGTCATGCTTTCTTTGAATTTGGAAACTCTGTAAAAATGTATAATTTTCACTTTTAGCAGATAATAAATTTGTCAAGTGTAACCCGTACTATTTAAGAAAATATGTAGAACAAATTCTGAAAAACTGACTGGAACATACTTGTCCCAAAATTGATCTGAGGTGTTTATTTGATTCGAACCTCAGCCGTTTATTATGTTGGAAATGACGCTCTTGATATGTTCAGTAAAGTTAGAATGGAAGCATTTGTAGTTTGGGTAAAGAAAACAAATTGAACGATTTAAAGAATGAATGTTTTGGGAAAGTAGTTCATATTGCTCAGGGGAAAGAGAGAAAAATTTCCTTTTTCCCAACTCAATTAAGTTTATTTCGTTGATTCCGGCACGCAAGACAGTCGATATCCTCATTCATCTAATATAAGGCTGTTTTTTTTTGTCTGTTGTTTTCCTGCTAAGGACTTTTGTCAAGATCGAACAAGAACGAAAAGAAAAAAAGACGCAAGATGTTCTGAGTACTAGAGAGAGAGAGAGAGAGAGAGAGAGAGAGAGAGAGAGAGAGAGAGAGAGAGAGATGTATATTAGTGTGAGAGAGATGGAGAAAGAAGGAGGAAATGAATATATGAAAAAGAGATTTAAATAAAAAGCTGAAATATAAAAAAGAACAAACTTATGTTAGTCGACAGATAAAAAAATGAGAAAAAAAATGAGTCTCCATTTTAAACTGATGCATTTGTATTACTTGTTTCTCTTTTTTCTTTTCTTTTTAGAAAAGAAAAAAGAGAAACAAGTAATACAAATGCATCAGTTTAAAATGGAGACTGATTTATTTTCCGCGGTGACATCAAACCAAGATGGCTGACCATTGACAAATCACCATCTGCCATGTATGTTCCCGTCTGTTCAGCCGATGCTCACAAGCGATTTGTTCGAAAACATTTCCTTCAGCGGAAAAAAAAAAAAAACTAATTTTAATATTCATCGAGATGATTATTCATAACACGATGCGTGAAAATTCCATGGTGAGTCTTTTACTTCAAAAATAAAATGAATTATTCATATATATGCAAAAATAAAAACAAATATTAACATTTAAATTTTAAATATAGATATATCTATTTCCGAATTGATATACAAATCATAAATGCATTTTTTAATTTACAATAACTTCATAAAGACCATTTTTTATAAAAATATTATTTCTTTTCCACTTTATTACTTTAATGTTTATATTTACCATTGTATTATCGAAATACTACTAAATTCTGCTT
This sequence comes from Acanthosepion pharaonis, assembly GCA_903632075.3. Lineage (NCBI taxonomy): Eukaryota > Metazoa > Mollusca > Cephalopoda > Sepiida > Sepiidae > Acanthosepion > Acanthosepion pharaonis. The sequence goes on from CAHIKZ030004884.1 coordinate 1,292,631, forward strand.
GGCTAAATTCTGGTCATAGCCATTCTAATTTTGTGAAGTATGGCTTCGGTTCATATTTGTTTTTCCCGAATAGCATTCACAGATTTTTCTTTTACAACGTAATGCAGAAAGAATTCAGAGACATGGCATCAGTAGAACCAAAATGTGTTTTGGACAATTGTAGAAAAACTTAAAGTGATGCACCAATTATCGAAAAGTAAAGTAACTGATCCAGGGTCAGTAAGAAAAATAAGGGAAATTGTCGTAACAACAATATCGAAGCATCACTTTGGGGCTGGGGGAAGAGTAGGAAGCATAAAACAGATTGCAAGTAGGTAGATAAAAACCTATATTCGTATATAAATAATAATGCAACAATGCTTTTATCCTTTTGCATTTTATTTTGTTTCATTTCTTTTATAAAATAGTTTTCATCAAGATGTTATTATATTACAGACCATGTCTGACGTCTGCCAAAAGATTTTGGTACACGTCCAGAATCAATCGGAAGCGTAGGTATTTAGTTATGCTACAGAAAAAGAATTCTTTAAACACACACACACATATATATATATATATATATATATATATATATATATATATATATATATATATATATATATATATATATATGTGTGTGGGTGGGGGGTGAATATTGGAAAAGGCTCCCGGAAGCTTATAAATGGTGACGTAGAACGAGCGGAAAGATCAGTATAATAACGTCATTTTATTTCAGTATATTTTATAAAGTTAATGCGTATATATCGGTCAAATATATCAGCGGATTACTCTCATTATGTTACATCCTTTTAGAGAATCTAAAAGAAAATATCGCTATTTGACTGACTATTATTTAATCGCTATTTTCTGACGATACATAAATACCCACAGAAGAAATTTTAGAAAGGAATTAACAAAAGGAGTGAATAAATAGAGCACTTAATCGGTTTGTAGAGCTTTTATTATGATTAAAAAAAGCAAGCTCTTAGCAATTTTACAATGAATGGAACAAGTCTAAAGATTTTCTTTTTGGTTAGTGCCTGACTTTACTTTGGATAAACATGATTTTTCTCTTTCAAACATACAAAAGACCATTAAGAAACCAAAACAACTAAGATCAGCAACAGACGATACCTCACAGGCTTCACAATTTGTTGTTTCACTAATAAGTTTACCTTATAGCAGAGTAGCTATGAAGCTAAAAGTGTTTCTCATGGTACCCTAAAAACTAATCTGGACAAAAGAACCGATAATTTTGAATCAGAGAACCTGAAAATTGATGTCCGTACATAAAAAATCACTTACAGTCCAGGCGATAGACCTTATGTGGAAGGAATTTCAAAGAATCGTAGATTGTCTTGTTTCGGCTATCAAAGATGAAATACACAGAGCAAAATAAGCTGCAGCTAGAAAATGCAAACGAACCGACAAAATTGGATAATAAAAACGTAAAGTAGGAAAGAAAAATAAATAAAAAAAAGAAGAAAAACTTCGTGGAGAATTCAAATGAAAAATAAAATGAAATAAAGCAAGAATAAAACGGTCATAGCCGTGAATAGGACACTTGAAATGAGAAAAAGAATTCATAGTATTTTATAGCAAGTCCCAATAGAAGTTAGGTACTCATGGCCGACTAATTGATGTTTCTTTATTATCTGGGAATTGCCAAGACTTCTTGGGAATGACAATGAAGTCTTTTCTTTTACACGATTTCACATAGACTGGTTGTCACTCAAGGCTAGAAATCCTAGCCTATTCTGCTATTTAATCTATAGGTGAAAGGAGTCAAACGGATTCATGGCTTTTTCCAGTGGCATAGTAGAAAAACAGAACGTAACAGGCCAGAAGAAGATTTGGACTCTGTTTCATTCCAATTTCTCCGCCGATAGCAATTACGCTCAATGTATATTCTCCCCTAGCAATAACAGCTTCAAACAATTGAATCAAAAGGCAAGAAATGTAAAAAAAAAAGAATCAAATAGCAAATGTAGAAACAAAGATGAAAATGTCATTCATCGAATGTAAGTGGATGTATCAAATTACATCAGGCGCATTTTAAAAGCGAGCATATGGCAGTTGGAAATTAGTGAAAGACGTGTCTTTGCAGTATAAACTCGAAGTTTTCCACACCGTAACAAGATTGCCATATATTGAACGTTACCATTCCAACTGACGAAATTTCAGGCGAAATTTATAGACAGTGAAAATCTGGAAAAATATATGGACCATGACAAAGGAGTAAAAAATGTGGCATCATGAGTGTCTCATAATTATTGGAAGACACTTTCTAGAAAATGAGTGGAAAGTCAGGAAATCTAAAGAATATATAGAATCATCCAAAACCCAATTACTAAAAAAATAATAGCAAGGAAACTGATGAGTACATTTGAATATTGAGGAAATTTGATACTACTTAATTTACAACGTGAGTACTAACGATAAAACTTCATGTATATGCGTTTCCCTTCAGGATTTGAGTGATCACCGCTCATCCAACTTCCTATTCTACGTAGCTCTTTGAAATATTGATCATTTAATTACCCCTTTCACTTCCTCTTCTACCAAACACACACAAAATCTCGTTAGATAGGTTATTCCCTGATTGTCTCCCTTTGTCTTGACTTCAGTATGTCCTGAGATTATCAAATTTTCCAGATCTTATTATATATCACAGGAATTTCTCTTTCTCTCTCTTTCTGATTTTATGTAGAATTGTCTTTTTTTGTTTTCGTTTTACTTAAAACTTCCTCGTTGCTTACATGCTCTGTTCATGGTTTTCTCAGCATCACTCTGAGGAAACAGATTCCAATTGTCTCAATTATCTTCTACATCTGTGAGGAAATTGTCCAGCATTCATTACCCTATTAGATGCCTGCTATTGTATAGTATTTAGAAAATCTTGTCTTTGTTTGTAATTAAATTTTCCTGTTTCTTAATATTTTGTTTAGTTTTTGAAAGGCAGCTTTTGTTAATCAAAAGTGTGCCTTCACTTTTTAGAGTAATTGTATTATTATTAGTAGTAATATAAATAATAGCAATAATGACGATTAATGATGAACCAAAAATCTGCTTAATATTGAAGTCACTAAGACACTGAATGAAAAATAAATAATCAAATAAATAAATAACATAAATAAATGGAAGCCAATAAAAAATTAAATGGAAACAAGCTTAAACTGATATTCTAATTGACAACCTTTGGTTTCAAAACAAGAAATCCTAAATATAATTTATGAAATGATAAAATATAAGTTAAATATTAAATGATCGAATTAGCCTAAAGCAAAATGATTTGAAATGAAGTTTTCTTTGTTCGTTTTAGGTATAAGATTACTATTGCTAATAGTAGTAATTATTGTAACAACCACTACCTGAGGGCAGATGAGGAGCAGTAATGTGTATTGTGCAGGCGACTTAAGTTCGACCATCTAAACAAATGATCTGAGCCCAAAGCAGAAGGCTGTCATAGAAAATAAAGATAATGTGATATTTTGCGAGTTTGACATCCAAATCATCCAAGCAAGAAAACCGGATGTGAAGATTCTGGACAAAGAGGACTTACAAAACCGTAGACGAGGCTACGCTAGCGGATCACAAGATGAAGATGAAAGGCAAACATTGGAAAGTATCAGAACTTCTTCAGGGAACTAAGAAAACTGTAAAACATCACAAATAATGTTGTATCAAATAACGCACCCGTGCCAAAAGGCGAGAATTGTGATTTGGTGAGTGAAAAAATCGAGGAATAATTGTATCTGTAGCTGGGATTTGGGATGATAACTGAAGAAGATGCTGTAGATTTGGGATTACATGATTTCCCTCAGTGTCTAGCGATGCACGAAATATTAATAATAAAAATATAATATTTGTTAATAATTTCAGTAGGAAAGGAAATAACTTCTAACTGCTGATGAATTCTTATTGCCAGTGTTTACTTTTTAAATATATTTACTTTCTTAGAAAAATTTACTGACAGCTTATTTTTAATTTACTCTATAAAATTATTTCTACATTAATTATATTTTACATGATGAACTATTGTTATGCGCAAAGTCATTCAAACTGATTTCCTCACCTTGTCTGCTTTTATATTCATTTATTCCTTATTTTTTTCTCTTATCTAAGTGGCCTCAATCACTAAATGTCACAAAGATCTGAAGATAGTCTAGGGACCCATAACTGAAACGTTGTAAATATTAAAAAAAAACAGCTGAAAATTTTATGTTTACAGAGTAAGCAGGAACTGAAGTGGAATATGAATGTTCTTTTATTCGATGACTGTTAACATTTATTTATTACAAAAGAAAGTTATCGAATAAACAGCCCATTTATTAACAGAACTATAATTCCATAATAGCAGTTGGGTATAGCAGCTTCTGCTGTATTACCACATAAAACAGTTACGTGACAAGGATTTAACATATTTTGTTCTTCGTCAAACATCAGGATATATGAATACTTATTTTTATTGTTGATACATGGCATTAGGACTGAATATCTAAAGGAGAAGATTTATGTCTTTCCCTAGGATATGAACAGAATTTCAACCAATTCCTTATGCAACTTCATATACACTCCATAAAAGCAACTATCTCTACATATATTTCTGTGTATTTGTGTGTGTATTTGTGTTTTTTTTGTGTGTGTTTTTGTGTGTATAGTAAAAGTATAGTAAAACAAGCGAGATAATACATGGTTTATAATAAAGTGACTCAAATCGATTTCGCGCTCCCGAAATTCCGACAATAAATATCATTATAGTTTTCTTAAATACTATGAATTTTTGTATATGAATATATCGGTGGATCATATTTTCTGGAAAATAAAACTCTATTTGTGATGAATACTTCTGAAATTTATTAAAATTGCCTGGTCTTTTAAAAATCAGGAAATACTTTTAAATTCTGGTCATCGATTTTCCATAGTTTTGCACATGTACATAAATCGTTGAACCCTTAAATTTGTTTGATGTTTTACTCTGTCCTAATTTACAATGAAGAATCCTTTTTTATACTAAAATTCTATCCAATCCAAGGCTCGAATGCCACTCAGTAGAGTCACAGTCAAAATGGCAATGATGAGTGAGGTGAATAGAAATCAAGGTCTTAGGAAGTAAAGATTATGAGTACATGAAGGAAAGATGATGATTGACTCTTCAATATTGACGAGTCAATATTGAAGTGTTCAGGGAAGCACCCACATAGAGTTTTGTCCACAAAATGGCAGTTTTGGAGAAAAAGCCTTTGAAGTGAAACGTTTTCTTTTTACGTTGGAAACACGGATGAAATGTGTTTTTTTTTGATGCCGAGGAAGGATCTAACATGGTCTCTCCTAACTGAAAATGTCTGAACAGGTGCAACTAAAGACTGGATCATATCTGAACATTTGATATGGAACTAGCAATAAATAAATATCTACCAATAGGCTTGAGATATTGCATCTGTAGGAAAGAGGTTGCGGGGTGGAAAACAAAACTTCGCCAACATGACTGCGTTAACGATTTTAAGGCTTGAAAAGTGAGGATTGCGAAACTCCAGCCCAGATTTGGCAGTAATATTCCATTCTTGGGTTAATCTGATCCTTGTAAAAATAAAGCATGGCAGAAGGAGTTAGGTATTTTTTGGAGTGAGAGAATGATGCGACCATTTTCCGAGCATTTACGAATGGATTGTATATATGAATTCCACTTGAAGTCTGAAGTGAACTTGAGACCCAATAGACGTTTAAAGCAAGGATCCTTGTGGATTTAACGATTCATTGTGACTGGACAAAACTCAATAAAGGACGAGACAGTGAATAAAAAGAAAGATAAGCTTTATGTGAAGTGATTTACTCTTCGTTTCTCTTTCTTTCTCACACTGTCTTCTATCTCATTTCAAGACGTTGGTAATTATAGCTTTCTGCAGCTACCTGTGACCTCTTTAACTTTGTTGCACTAGTTTTGTCATCCATTTTCTGTAAATGGCCAAGTAGTCTACTCGTTGATTTCATCTGCTTTCAGTATACCCTGTGAGTCTTAAATTCCCAAGCATTCTTTCCTCATTACGTGACTCCAAAACTTCTCTCATTACTTTCTGACTGTTTGCAGCAGCATCTTTGTTGTTCCTATTATCCTTAAATCTTCCTAATTTCTCAAATACGTTGTGCATGTTATTCTCAATATTCGTTGATAGGACCTCATCAGTCATTTCAGCTCTTGTATTCATCAGTGATTACATTGTCCAGTATTCAATACAGTAGATCTGTCATTAGGCAACAGTTAATCACTTTTTTCTGTATTTTACTTTCTGAAAAGGGTTTTTTATTTCCACTATGTAACTTTGTATTTATGTGTCATAGTTAAGTGTCTGCCATTGCACTACCTAGATAGTTAATTTTTCGCTAGTGCTTGACATTTATTTCCCCGGTGCGCAAATCAAACTTTGTGTTGTCCCTTCTGCCGACAGACAAACTTTCTGTCTTCTTGCAGTTAATAATCAGTCCTTGCTTCCCTTTAGTTTCACTGTTTAATAGTTCTTTCAATTTTACTTCTGAGTATATGTTGTTCAGTTAACATCTGCCGGTAATAAATCAGTTAACATCTGCCGGTAATAAATCCTCGTAGGTCTTTTAATCCTCTTAGAGAGACAACACCATGCTGTATGTGATTAAATAAATCCGACTAGAAAACAAAATTTTGTTGTACTCTTCTTTCTACTTTTGTCTATCACTGTTTGTTCTTAGTACAAGTAACAGATTATTTCAATATCCTTTCCAACTAGATCAAGATTTTCTAAAGTTTTAAGGAGTTCCTCCCGTCCTACTTTATCGAATACTTTTAATTCATCTATGAAACTCAGATAGAGATATTTTGCTTACTTTGATAGCAACTGATTCCCAAAATTGCGGTATGCAATACTGGTTGTCTTAACAAGGATATTTTCCAAAGTAATTGAGTCCTGGCAGTATTAATCTAAACTAAAAGTTAAGTTTCCAAAGAATATTGCTGTTAATTTTGAAGCGAAGTCCCTTTCTGTTAGTGCATTAAGTGAAAGGAAAGCTATAGTATTTATTCTCACTTCCGATAGTTCTCTTTATATTTATTAAGTAAATATACATAACTAAGATATTTCGTTCCTATCAGAATGTTTTTTTTAAATATCTATATAACTGTTCTGGATAATATTTTATATACATAACTTTATTGGCTTTCTTATAAAAAATGTGCGCACACATAATTTGTTTAAAATTTCTTTTTCTTTATGCTCGTGCGTTTGGTACATGAAAAGGGGGAGGAAATGTAGATTGTATGAAAGACGTGAAAAATATTTAGGCAATTTTGTTACTCTATGAAATGTTCCTTCGAACGCAATTATGAACTTCTATAGAAAACAGGAGGAAGATCAATTTCGCAGTAGTACTTAAAATATGATTCATCTGAGACGGAATCGATTTCGAAGAAAAAACGTAAAGCACAAAATATACTATATGTTACTGGTTTGTGAATAAATACGTATTTATTTATTTTCAAAGCTGTCAATAAGAAAGAATGACAAAAATAGATAAAAGCTAAAATTGCTTGCATCACAGCGAAATTTTGACAGGTGTTAAGCGAAAAAAAAATAACAGACAAAATATCAAAAAGAGAAAATGCAGACAATTCAAATATAAAGCTTTAGCAAACCTGAGTTGAGCCATTTAAATCAGGACTGGTTCTTGGTGAACAGCACCAGTCAAATAAGAGACACCGATTTCGATTTGAAGATTTTTTTAGGTTTAAAAATCTAAAGCAACAAAATTAATTAACAACTGAGAATATTCAGCAGAAACTTTTCTTGGCAGATATACACTATTGTGTACATTATAAAAATACGCCGAGAAATGAACAAATATCAGCTCTCTTAGAGTTCTGTATTCAACTCAATTGTTATTCATAGCTGCTTCAAGTTCTTTATTGCAGTTTCGTCTGCGTATCTGGTTGATAAAACTTCTGGTTGCCGTTGAAGTTTGACGCCAATGTGTTTGATGATATAGAAATGTTCAAAAACGGGTTTCTTTTCCAAAATATTCGCTCTCTATATTTATCACATAATATCGTTAACATCACATTTGCATTATTACACGTTTTCATAGTTTGGGTTAAAGGAATTCACCCACCTTACCCTCTTTATTGTAAGTGTTCTTTCTTTCTCCTCTGTATCCTAGTCTTCTTTTCGTTATTTGTTTGTTTTTCTTTTTCTTTCGTCTCTTTGTTGCTCCTGTCATACTTTCCCTCTTCCGTTCTCCATTTTTCTTTTCTTCTTGGAGTGTTTGTGTCTTTGATTAAGCGCCTTTTACTTATACTATGAGCATTGAATGAAAAGAAATGTTTCTTTCTTGGCTCTTATTTAAGGCAGATTACTCAAGTTTGATGTTATTAATTGCTCTCTATTTCTCTCTGCATTCATTTTGCTATCATTTCTTTTTTTAGAAAATAGTAGTCATAAGTGTTTGGGAACGGGAAAACGGTAGAACAGTTTTCTTTTGCCTATTCAAAGTAAAATTGATTATCATAAATTTATGATATTTATTCAAAGTTCTGAACATTTTGCAAATAATTATTAGTCAAAACAATGCAAACATGAATATGTGACCACTTTGCATAATTTATCATCATTTCTTTCTGAGTACCCAGAAAACAGAAACAGAAAATAAAGAAACATAATCCTTTGAGCTTGGTTAGTAGATTAAACAATTACGTATTTCCTATTGATGTGTTTGACTCTTGAAAAAGCCAGCATTTTAAAATCCGACTTTCAAGGAAACCAACTCGTTTTGATACAATCTTCCTAACGCCATTTCTTGCGTCATATTAAGCTAAACGTAATAAGTATAAAAAATGACACTTCATTTATTTTATGTTGAAATATTTGTGGTATGAAAAGATTTATCTATTTTTTGGTTAAAATAGCTACTTATTTATGACTAAGATTTTAACATCTTATGTTCAAATCAATTCCTTTTGAACATCCTGCGACAAAATATTTCGCAATGTAATTTTCCTCTGGTAATACAACTGACCAATGAATATGAAAGTATGTATAGGCAGAGCAGTGTGATCTTACACTGATTGAAATTAAACTTTCTTTTATTCATTCGTTCAATATTCATAATTCTTAATCTGAAAAATTTTAAATTTACGAAGAAATGGGCCTTGATTTCGTCCCCCCTCCGCCTGACGTCATCATAATGGTCATTATAAATGATAATGTTAAAAATGTTCAAAAACTGTCTATAGAATAACATCCAATTTTTCCCCCTGATCTTAATAACGGCCAGAAATGCAGTTGAAATCACTCGTTCTCAAATGATTGGAAAATATTTACATTCACTGGACCGAGACATACGCAACGTAAAAATTATAAATAATTAAAATTTAAAACAAAAATCCTTGTCTATCGCAGTTAATCTTGAAAGATGAAGTAGATCAACAAATCATATATAGCAGTTGTGTGGATTATCGGCGATAAAGCGACTCCAATACTATCATATAAAATGCAAAAACAAACAAACCAACATGCTATTGCAGTATGCCGAGCTAGACAATATACATATAAAGCAAGTAAATCTTTAAAAACTTGACGCAAAGTTGTATAGTTTTATAAATAATTTTTTGTCATCAATGAATAAATGTTTACTTGGCTTTCGTTCATGTCAGTAAAAACTTTGTGTGGTAAAAATGATGGAAGTTTTTTGCTTGTAAGCTAAGAAAAATGTTCACATTGTGCTCGGCTTCTTACTTGAATCGCTTTGCTTCATCCAGTAAATTCCAGTTTGTTTGGTTTTTTATTTCATACCTTTGATGATTTACTTACTTTATTCTTTTCGTATTTTATTTTATTTATTTATTTTTGTTTTGTTGACTTTCTTTCCGTCAAACATGAATAAACCTCGTTAACGCTTATTCTCTCCTTTTATTTCCTGGAATGTTTGTTTTCTTTTTTACTTTCGTTCACACTATTCTCCACAGATATTTATTTTTTTTTTATTGTCCCTTTTATTCAGTTGATTTAACATCTTTCCCTTTGGTATTCCACTGCTTTCTTTCTTTCTTTCTTTTTTTCTTTCTTTTTTCTTTCTTTCTTTCTTTCTTTATTCTGTTTTATTATTTCTTTTTTCTTTTTCTCTGTTGATTTTTTTCTATTTCTTTTCTTCATTTCTTTTTTCCGTCATTTTCTCATTGTCTTTTCTTTTTATTTCATATTTCCAAGTGTGTATAAGTGAATCTGGTAGTGTTTCAGAAAAATGAAATCAACCATCTGTGTTGAAATTCCTATCTTGACATTTGTAACTTCCACATCGAATCAATTTAGCTGCCTTGTGAATTCTTGTTACTGTTCCTACGCGAAATATTTTGCAAAGATAAGTGATGTGTAAATGTAAAGAAACCCAACTTTCATACAATTATTCCAATACTCATCAAACTATTTCTTCACGTCCTCTAAAAATTTCTCAATTCCTTCTCTTTATATTCTCATTTTTCTTTCTTTACTCTTTCATTTTTGTGTTTTATTCATCTTTTCAAAATCCATACCTTTTTCTTTATTTTGTTTTTCTTCTTCTATTTAACTTTCTTCCATAATTTGTTTTCTTTTTCTTGTCTTTATTAATTCGTTTTATTTCATTCCACCTTTAATTTCTTTTTTCTTTTTATTTTCTTTAATCTTATTTTACCTTTCTTTTCCACAATTTTCTTCTGTAAATTACGTCTTATATATTTTGCTCAACCCCTTTTACCGTTTTTCTTTTTCTTTTTTAAATTCCAGCAAATAAATGTTGCACTAGAAATATAACCGAGTCTTCGTTTTGGACACTTAGTTGCCTGCCGGCAATGTGGAAGCGAAAACTTGATAAAACAAGAGACAAATTATCGAAATTCGCAATCGGCTGGACATGGACTCTTTAGCTTTTCTCTCACTAGAACTATTATTAGTTTTGTCAGAATGTCTGCCAAGCTCTGTCTTTGGTAATTGAAGCAGAAAACTCTTGTGCCATTCTCTCATCGCTCGCTTTACTCTTATCTGCACAAACCAACAAAGCACAAGATTTTATTTCCTTTTTTTCTTTTGAATATATATATTTTTTTATTATCTAATGACCATTGGACAACGCATATTGGCTGCGGGTCAGATTTTGTCTTCGAAAGTTGATGGACGGAAATTTTGCAATTTTATTTAGATACTAAAATGGTTTATCAAGTGTTCATCAGGAGGAAATATATAGTAATTTTACTAATCAAGAACAAATAGTTCTACTGGAATAATGTTGCATCATTAATTAGACGAAATGATTGATAAAAACTGCTATGGAATACTGCATCATTTTCAAATTAATTTTATTTTCGCAACTGCCAGTGGTTTGGGGGAAAGAGTTAACTCCATCATGGCAATATGTAGAACTGATCTAATAGACAAGCGCGTTACATGACAAATATTGTTTTTTTGTTGAAACTAGGGCCATCGAAGGGGACTAGCTAAAATAATGAAATGGCACCAACAAAAGAATATAAAACATATTTCAATTACAAATCACAGATTTTACTCGTCATCGAATAATGCGAGTAAACGAAAACTATCTATCTATCTATCTATCTATCTATCTATCTATCTATCTATCTAATGTGCATAATATAATTTATACGTACATGTGCGTAATATAAGATACATGTTGAATGATATTTGAAAAACATTACTTTCATTAGATAGGTAAATAAATAAATGATCATAACAATATAAACAGATTTATATAACAATGAGACTTGCTTTTTATTGATTATTTTGTTTCTTCCTCGTTTGAGCGTGTGAATGTGTATGTGTGTGTGTGAATAAACAATAATACTTTTTGCTATTTTGCCTGGTATGTAATGATAAAATATATGAAATGAACATACATCATTATCTGTTGGAAATGTGTTTCACTTCTTTAAACTTAGACAAGTCTAACAAGGAATTGCTACATTTCTTTCTTCAGTTAAATTGTGTTTCTTCAGTTCTTATTTCATTACTCAGTCCTTCGTTTACTTTAATAAAGCCCATTCAGATATATTCAGAATGTATTCTCAATTACAAAGCTTTCCTTCAAATCTATTTTCTTTGGTCTAATTTGCATTCTGTTACAGAGAAAAAAATATATTTTTATGTTCTTTTGAAGTTCTTGGCATCGATCAGGATAAAGTAAATACTAAGACAATGACAGATTTCTGATCGCATGAAAAACATGGCTGCGGAGAATTTGACTAGTTTGTCATTTTGCAAATTTATAACAAAACTGTTAACAAACCAACAGATATGTAATAGGTAAATACATTTTTGTGTGCTTTCCCATAGCATTCGATGAGGCTCGAGTTGAACAGCTTTTTGACAGTACTGAATGATATGCGCTAAGCCATATAATTTGAATACTAAATGAAAGTACTTGTAAAAACGTCTTGATTCAATATTATTTCCATTGCCATCTTGACATCTGTCTTATAGCCAATGTCAGGGAGATGCATTGAAAGTAATAACATTGGCGAAATCACTTTTATTTTAAGATATCATATTGGTGTATGGTACGGATTTTTTTCCATTTCCCCGAAGGAAATGAGATAGACACAATGCAGAAAGTTGTCACCATTTTTATTTTGATCAAAGTGAAGAATTTGGATAGATTCAGTAAATTGCAATGTTCAATATAAAGAATATTATCCGTCAATGTTAACCACCCCCGGGGTTGTTAACCACCCACGGGGTTTCTCGTTGCATATCATCAATTATTTATTTATTTATTTTGTTTATTTCAGCTTAACCGTTAATTGTGCATAGTAGGCCAAGCATTTCAGAACAATAATTGCGATCCATAAATAGAAAACGACTTCCATAATGTTATACAAGATGCGCCAAATTTTAACAGATATATCGAGAGTATTAACATAATAGTTTCCAGTAGAAAATGATGAGGCGCTCTTAGTGTTCATTTTTGAAACTGCCTAGTTGAACAAGAGAAAATGCAGATGGCTTTTTGCTTGGCCCCACGCAGATACCCACGGTGATGCACACTTTGTTCACGTCGTTCTTAATGGTCACAGTGGGCATGAACAACAAGGGCTCTGTAATGACACAGCCTACATCGTGTTGCAATCAGGAGGTATTGTTCCAGCAGGATTTTGCTTCATCCTACATGACAAATGAGATCCAGATGTAGCTTGATGAGAGGTTTATTAGTCATGACACCCCCCTATCATGTGACGTCGTCGAGATAGAGAGCCATTAACAGACCAATAATACAAAGGAGTATTGAAGGTCGTTATTTTGTATATGATGGTTAACATCAATGTAAATTACCTGAATTAAATATACTTTTGCTTTTCATCCATATTGATCAAATGTACAAATGATTTGGGAAATAAATTGATTTTCTCTATTGATTATCTTTGTTTTACTCTATATTATAATTTGTTCTCAATTATCTGACACACCCTGTGTAACCATCAAACTACCAAATGTGCAACGAACCAGGATCAATAATTTTTGTTCTGCTAATTTCAAAAATTGCTTGCCTAATTTTAAAATATCTCTGAAGATCACCCTGGCTAATTATTATCAAATGAGTGAAATAAAGAATGATAATTGATATTAGAAGTTAATATTTGTATGTCGCAAAATACATCAATTACAAGCTTGATCTGATCGTTTGAAATTTTTGTCAACTACATTGGTTATAGTGTTACGATGATGATATCGTCATTAGTGACTCACTTTTAATGCTTAGTTTAATAATGCACGTACAACTGCTTCTATCATAACTATTGCGATATTGACATTATAACTTATTTTATCCATTTTAGTCATCTGAAATAAACAAAGAAAAACGGGCCAAAAATTATTTTGCTACCCATCTTACGAAATATGCCTAACAGATAATGAATATTTGACTCACACATAAGTGGAAATGTTTTTGATGATGAAATAGTTCCAGAGAGAATGTTATTTTAGAAATATGTGCTTCAGGGAAAATGACTTCCCAAGATATGTTGCTTTTAACTTTGAATATTAAACATGTAATTTTCATTTTGATATATGATAGCTTCTTTATAGATGAGAACATGGTTTTTAACGCTGCCTAAAACACACCACAACTATTTTGTAATATAAATTAGTTTCTATTTACATTATTCGGACTATTGTCCTCATCTTTGTCGCCATATTTATTACAACGTTTCGGTCGTTGTACGCCCCGGCGTTCTTCGAGGGATACACGTTGGAATTTTGAACTGACACCTTTATTTAGTCCACTGGGGTAGATTGTTCTAATTCCACGAGTCATGCTTTTTTGGATATCTCGGTTTCAGTTAATTCCCTTTAGTAACTCAACTCTCCAAGTTTTTGTCTTATTTTATTTATTGTTGTTTTTTTTTCTCTGTAGCTCTCTGTAATACAGCAATAACAAAAACTGTAATATGAGCTTTAGTTACTGAAACATTAGGTCTATAAGTCACCAAAATTCACTCACTGTCCCCAGGGACACAGAGCGCAGTGGATAAAAATGTTGGTTGGCATAATTCAAAAATTGACTTGACCCAAAGAGTTGTGAGTTTAAAACCTGGCCGCAGAGGAGAGTTGAGTTAATAAAGGGAATTTACTGAAACTGGGATCTACAGAAAAGTTATGGCACGTTGAACTAGAACAAACCACTTACCATTAACTTCATCTTTTTAACAAATGGGAGCGGCGTGTTGAAAGTCTTTTAAAAATAGAAAGTCGCTCACTCAAATTCCAACCATGCCCAAAACGTGAATCCTCGGAAACGCTCCTACTAGTATTCAGAAAACACGCAATTAATACATCTTACATTGTCAAAACATGAAAAGAAACTAGCATCATCAAAACAAAACCACCTTAAAAATGGCTAAGTAAGTGAAAGATATGGACAGTTTTTGTACTCCAAACGGAAAAATGTAAGATCGCTGGAAAAACTAAATAAAAAAAAAATAAATAAGTAAAACTTCCTTGTCCGTCATATTTCACGAACGATGTTTAAAAAAACAAATATATATATATATATATATATATATATATATATATATATATATATATATATATATATATAGCATCTACCAATTATAACATCACATAAACTCATGAATTCCGTCAAATTCTAAAAACTATACAAACAACCTAAGGTACTTTAGTGTTACTCGATGTTAAAAAATTATTTACAAACGTCCCCACCATCGATCAAACTATCGATATAATCCTTTACTCCGTGTATAAATATAATTCCATTTCACCTCCATCCATCAAACCAAATATCCTCAAAACATTATTGGATGCCTGCACAACTAAAACCCCTTTCTACTACCATAATGACAATATCTATGCCCAAACTAATGGTGTTAGCATGGTAAATGCTCTCAGTCCGTGTGTCTCTAACTACTACATGTCCCAAATTTAAACAAATCACTAGACACAAAATATATGTCCACTATGTAGACGATATTTTTATTCTAGCGAAAAACAAACAAGAAATTGATAATCTCACAACAACATTAAAAAAAACAAAAAAAACTCTATCCATAAATTGGAAATGATGGAAAACAAATGTAGAACACTTAGCGTACTTCAGGTCATTTATATACGCAGATTTTCAGGGATTTTGTGGAAAATGGCTTCACAGTAGAATAAACAATAAATAATGTCAGACTTTTTTCATGCAAAAATCGTCCCTAGAAGCATTCCCGACATCTTAATTGCCGTGTCTCAGTATGAAGAAGCCAACAGCATCTGGTGGAAGCATGATTACAATAACTCAACAAGAATCGGAATCAGGGCTTCATTAACGCTGTCAAGAACAAAATATTCATCCATAAGATAACAAGTGAACTAAAAGTGCACCTCAAGAATGGCAATACAGCAGCGCACGACGAACGTAAATTTTACATTAAGATGCCAAGGTACTAACTCATGGCATATGTGAAGGATATTCATCGGGGAATGTGCTCACATACTTTAGCATTTATGGGTCTTCTGTTAAAATATTTTCTGATGAGAACATCTTCACAGTAGACGCTATTTTTAATCATTAAAACGACCTGCAACTAATGGATTCAAAAGTTGATTTCAAGGACAATTTCAAGGCCAAATATCTAACCTAAGTTATTGCGGCCTTCGACGAGAAAAGATGCCCCGATTCTTTTATGCGCTTGCAGAAAACGTGTGTACTACAAGATCTGAGACAACCCTGACATGAATCAAGGCCTGGACTCGCAGCTGTGTTCCTAGTCACATAAACAAGATGGTGAAGAAGTTCTTTAAGGCTAACGTTGTTGATTTCTGGCCAATGGACATTTGACATTCCTCCAGTCCGGATCTAAGTCCGCTAGACTACGCTATGTGGTATGTTTTGGGGTAGGCCACGAACAGCAATATCCTAAAGCAATATCCAAACAGCAATATCCTAAAGTCTGTCATTAAGGAAGCGTGGGTCATGGGAATATGTGCTACTTTTCGAGGTTATATTGATGTTGTCACTGAAAATAATACAAACCCCATTGAATCAATAATTGGTTTTCCCATTATCTATGAATTTGTGTAATATAATTTTCTATTAATAGATCTTTTTATTCATAATACAAAATGCAAATTTTTCTTCTTCACTCTGTAATAATAAATTTAACAATGATTAGTAATTTAATCTGTGTATCACTTGAAGATATTAGACATAATTACTACAATACCTAATTCAAAATATTACGTTTATTTATTGACTGATAAATTATTGATTTTAATAATATTATTATTTTATTTAATCTAGATATTTACTTCGATTGATAATTACGTTTTTTTAAAATCATTTCACCCCAAGCAAGGCAATAAAGCCAATAGATTACTAAGTGTGAGAAATTATGAGAAAAATTATTAAGTAGAGAGAACAATAAAAGAAAAATAATTAAGAAAACAGAAACTAACGATTGACATGGATTTACATTTTTGAAGATCAAAGCTAACGGGAAAGCAAAAATCAGGAAGAGAGTTCGACAAGCGAGAGAAGAAACTGCTGGCATAGAAGTTACGGTTGCATCTAACCATTTCAGTTATAAATTGATTTCAAAAATTGCTTGCCTAATTTTAAAATATCTCTGAAGATCACCCTGACTAATTATTTTAAAGTTCTTATCAAATGAGTGAAATAAAGAATGATAATTGATATTAGAAGTTAATGTTTTGCTAAGATTGCAACTACATATCTTTAGAGAAATATTCAATATGCCTATATCCTTTTACATGATACTATTGTATTTTACATATTTTACTGAAAGAAAAGCATATATGTCTGCATAAAACTAAATAATTCTTATCGCCATGTCGTTAATCTAGTAATGCGCTTAAATTTATAAATTCTAGGTGCCATATAAAAAAGTTCATCAGAACAATGACCATGAAAATATTTATAGAAAAGGCGCAATGGAGCTACATTACGACGGTGTGAAAGTGACTGAAGCCGAGATGCCATCTCAAGACCAATAATATTGCAGATTCTTCCTTCTATTTTATCAAGAATCTCTAAATACATAGCAGAAGCGCCAAACCAAATGTGACAGCAATATTCAGAATATATTCTATCGAATAAAGTTGTCTAGAAAGACACTGTTAAGCAACTTTCCTTGCAGCAGACCTAGCACTTGATTCAATATAATCAGCCCACTTCATGTCAGCGGATAACGTTAATCCAAGGAGTTACTTCTGGGGGATAGTATCAGCCATACTGATTATCAGAGTAGTTAATTATAAGAGATTAGCGATATTTTTACTTCCATTTTATAAGTGAATAGATTCAGTTGTTTAAAAGTTTCTAGGATCTTTTATCGTTTCTTATATTGACAATTAATAAAGCACGAAACAGACAAAATTAAACTGCGCACGAAAATGGGATAAACATTACATCAAGTATTTATTCAACTTTCTCATCACTTATTTATATATAAATCAAGAATTGTTGAATATTGGTTCTATTTTTTAAGTATTCTATCTTTTAGCTAGTTTGCATTTGTCAAGCTTATTTTGTATTAAACTTTTTATCAAAATTAGCAGATATTTTGACTCGTTATTCTCTGTATATTAATACGCTTTTTTATTAGTCTCTCTACAGTTGACGCAATACTTCTTACGATTTCAGAAGACGCATTAAAGTTGATTACCTTTGTTGTATGAGACAATTTTCTCGCCAGAATCAATCTTGCACGTTTATAAAGTTACCATTCGTCCGTACATTGAATATTGTTGCCACATCTGGTTTTGTGTTTCTGTTATACATCTCAAGATACTTCAAAATCCAATGATGAGTCTGTAATGTTATTGATCCTGACCTATCATCTCGACTTCAGTCATTTTTCCATCACCATTACGTGGCCTCCTTGTGTCTTTTCTATAAATATTTTCACGGCAATTGTTCTGATAAGCTTTTCTCCTTGCTAAGTCGACCGCATGGACGTAGACGTAGTACTAGACAGGTGACTAGGTCTCATTGTTTTACTGTTGAAATAGTTACATATAAGCCTTTTATTCTAATAGTTTTCTTTCTTACACTTCGCGCATGTGGAACTATCTTCCAGATTTTTGCTTTCCTGTCACCTATCATCTTAAAATATTTAAATGCAAGATCACTCGCCATTTTCTGCATTCCTGTATCCTATTCTATTCTACTTTCTCACTGACATTTTCTCATCTTCTTTCACTTTCAGTAACCCCTTGGGTTTTAGTGGCATTATCGCCTTACTTGGAGTGAAACGATAAAAAACTATCTGTTTTGCTAAGATTGCAACTACATATCTTTAGAGAAATATTCAATATGCCTATATCCTTTTACATGATACTATTGTATTCTACATATTTTACTGAAAGAAAACCATATATGTCTGCATAAAACTAAATAATTCCTATCGCCAAGTATTCCATGAGGTTTTGATATATGAAACACAACCGATTCTTTGCCACATTATTTACATTTGTTCTACAGACAGCGAATAGAATGATATCAGATTTAAAGCAAGAGAGTCAAAGAGAGAAAATGTATAAAAAGAAAAAATTAGGGATATTTTGAAAAACACTATCTTGAAACGTAAGTATTGTGCTTTTCATGCAACATATAAATACTTAAATAATATTTTCACTTTTTTACCATATACTTTAAATGTTCTCATTTAAATAGACTGACTTTGATCGTAAGCAAAGAGATATTGCCTGTTGAAGCCATTGTGATTTTTTCTTTAGCTAGTGATTCAACAAAGTATCCCAAATGAGTAGTTTAATATAGGCTGTAATGAGTTAGGAATTGTGTGTAATAGTCAAGTCTTATTCAATAATAATGTGGCGGAACAAAGTGTTCATCGACAAGTCCGGGTCTATTAGAAAGAACCACGTAAGATAACATTTCAAACTGCTTCCTAATTGTTTGGAACGCCCTTTTCAAGTTAAATTTAGTAGGAAGCTAAAACTTACATGTATATGTGGCGAATGTAGGATCCATGGAAGCTAGAAATACTTTTTCGAAAATATTGCAAGGCAACATTTGATATTATGTAAAACAAAATAATTAGAACAAAAAAAAATAAAAAATTTCCCAAGGCGTTTGTGAAAGGAACTGCTTAGAAATGAATTACCTAACCATTATTCCAATATGTTAGTGAGTCATTCTGTTTAATTTGTATGTTCAATCAATTTCAAATATTTTCTTTTTGCATTGATTTTTAGTGTTTTCCTTCATGTAAATAATAAGAGAAAAATAAAACATATTTCAAAATATTTCGTCCAGAGACAATTAAAGATCGTTTTATACCTTAAGAAAGAAAATTGATTTTACCCATCGATGCAGATGCAAATAATATAAATAAATAAATAAATAATAAATAAATATACAAATAATATATAATGAATTCGATAAAACTTGAGAAATCAATTTCATAATTATTGAAATCAATTTCATAATTATTTACTAAAAAAGTTATCTTAAAATATAATGGGTTTTATTTTGGACTGTGATAAGTTTATCAAAGATAGGATTGCATATTCTAAAACATTTGTGGATTAAAACATTGATTTCTGGCGCAAGTGGAAATCTCATAATTACCACTGAATGTGCCATGGGAGCAACTTAAAATGATTTTTGATTATGACTAATGAGCGACTGGGATATGAAATAATTATATGTACAAATATATACATAGAAACAATCGAGTGCATTATCATTTCCTACAGACGCAAATAGATGTCATCTGAAAATGTGACTTAGCTACAGAATCTTTCCAGCGGTGTTTGCTTTATCTATTTAGTTAAGTACGTGGTAGTGATGGTGGTATTATTATTATTATTATTATTATTATTATTATTATTCAATGTACAGCGTTTTTCTTTTAGAAAGTGGGAGATCCTGATTCTCCACAACATCCTATAGTGTTTTTTCATTTTTTTCCCTCTTAGTCCCTGTTTTGCCATCCATTTACACAGGTTCGTTAAGTATTTATTCAGTATTTCCCTCTGCTCTTCTTGACTTAATCACAAAAACATGTCTTAGAACAAGTTTTTGGGACACCTAACGAAAAAAGTACAACTCTTCTTTTAGTTTCCATTTTCCTTAAAACTTTTTTTGTCTATGATATTCTCATTATCATTCTCTGTTGGAACTACGTCTCCGTGAGTCTTAAATTTGAGGAAATTATTACGAAATCACTGACATATAGAAGGATTGATATTACATAGCATTTCACAACAATTTTCTGTTTCTAATAGAATTTTTTGTTTCTATGTTTAGCCTTTGAAAGGCGTCATTCGTCATTCTAATGCGCCTTCGGATTTCTATGTGACATTTTCCATTGTCTGTTATAACATTTCCAAGATACTTAAATTTCTGTACCTGTTTGATTTTGATGTAACTCGATTCTTGAGTTGTTCATTTTGCTAACAACTATACATTCGCTTTTTACAATTAAAATTCCTTTTTTGTCGCTTTCCTTTACTGCCTTGTCCTAGAATTTCTGCAATTTACTTTTTGTGTATATCATCAACACATTGTCATCTCCATATCTTAGGTTCAGATTGTGTTCAGCAATAGTAAATACTGGTAAGACCTCTAGTTCTCAGAGTAACGCCTCTGTAAAAGTTTGTGTTAGATTATGCACTCCCTGTCCCCGAAATGTCTGCTCTGCATAGCAACAGTGTAAACCGCAGGCTGGTTCTGTGGGTGTAGAAGAAACAGCAATGTGTGCGAGTAGGTGTCTGCAACAGCGCATATCCAGAAACAAGCGGCCAACCATTTAGTTTATTTACCATCTTTAGATAAACGTCCCGGTATCACAAATTCTTTTTTAATATACAACCCCGTATTCATTCACGAGAATGCTTTTCCTCGTCTTTATTTTTTAATTTTCTAATTGAAATAAAAATAAAAACTGAAAAATCTATGTATTTTTATTTACAAATGAAGACTGATTACTATTTCTGTGCAAATAAAATGTGACCGCCTAATGCCCATAAGCAAATATTTCACCCCCCCCCCAAAAAAAAGATTAAAAAATTTTGTTGATTTCCTTTTATTTCTTCTTGTGTATTAAACAGTAAACGGATTTCCCCGGAACTTTCAACATGCATATAAATCACATATCATTTTATTATTTTCATTGACCGCCTGCAGGAATGTTCGAAATAATCTTCCTCCACAGATGTAGAAATTCAAGCAACAGAAGCAAAGAAAATTTTCAAAATTCCCTCATAAAAACTGTTTTGCTGAAAATCAAATATTACAATATCCCTTGCTGCAAACGGTATGCAGCGATCATAAAAAATCAACACGAGTAATTTTAGTGATGAAAAAAATAATAATAATATAAAATAAATTTTTTGTGGTGAATTTCAAATTTTAAATGAAAATTTTATTTATTGTTTTTGTTTTGTGCATCTTTTAGAACATCTAAATTTTTGACATCGTTTTTGCTTCTTGTAACTCTCTAAGTTTTACTGTTTTTCATGTCTAATTTAAAGACTTATATCAGTTGAGGCATTGTTTGTGTGTCTGTTTTCCCAGTGAATGACAATGCCTTCAAAATGACATTAGACAAAGCAAAAGCATTTTTTCATAACGATGAGAGATAACGCAAGTAAAGGCTTACCATATTATTTTGAATTTTATTATCAGTTGAAATATTATCAAATATCGATTTTCAGTAGAACTTCTTTTATTTTAATTTACTTGCTTTTCATCACATGCTTTGCCTCGAGTTTCGCCAAGAGCTTATTCTTAATTTTCGCTTCGTGTTGGTTACCAAAAACCAGGGAATGGGGGCCTGTGTAGTTGCATTGAAAAGTAATTGAAATTAAGATGAAAGAATAATAATGAAAAATTAATCATAGAGGCTCACAATATTTTTCAACATTATATCGCAGTAAGCAAAATATATGCCAGCGATTGTATTTCAAATATTATATATTTTATAAGAATTTGGTAAGTACCTGCTTGTCTCGTTTAAATTGATTTCATTGATAATATAATATTTGCAATTTAAATGCTTTCTTTGTGTCATAGAAGACGAATACAGTATCATAAGTTAGTGGCTTTTCATGTAATCTTTTTTTCGTGTATTCTGAAGGAAACGTTGAAGAATACAACCAAAAATGAAAATTTAGTCCGACAGATGACTGAGTTTTCTTTTAGGCATATAAATATACAGTAACAATAAAGAAAATCGCTTCAATTGCACAAAAACCAGTGGGGGGATCAATGTGAGATATAAATGTCAAGGGATAAAATGGCGTTAACGTGGAACATAACAACAGTCTAAATGAGAGGAATCGTAGTAGTAGTTGAGCAACACAAACGGAAGTAAGTGAACATACAGAAGGAAAAAAGGATTACAGATGGAGCAGATTACTTGAAAAGAGCCTAATGGCTAATAAACACACATGGAAAAGATCAGAGTGAAATAGAATAGTGGTATATATATATATATATATATATATATATATATATATATATATATATTATAAATTAACTGATTTAAAATATGTTTTTTTTCGCTACACAGATCTAACCATGTTTCAAAAATGGAAGCTAAAAGCTTCGAATTTAATTTTGTAATTAAATTAAAGACATTAGTTCCATTTCATCGTCAAGCGAATTTTGGAGTAACTTATTTTAAAATTTACTGGGTTTTAAAAGTACGGCAAAAATCATAATTTACAGTTTCCAAGGATACAGAGAAATCCATTCATCCAGACAAGGGGTGGTTGCGTGTTCATTTTATTAACTTTTGTTGTATCAGCTATTAGTTACGTTTGAAAAAGGGGTTATGTTTAGGTAGGAGTAGGGATGTATTTTTCAACGAATTCTGACATCCGTTAAATGCATGTCGTCTGGATTTTTTTTTATAAAATCTTATTAACGGCAAAAATTCTTCCGGAATTTTTTCTATTTGTATACTTAAAGATTTTTTTTGGATGTTTAGGTTAGAATACGTTTTAAAATATTTTCACTTTTAATTTTTAATAGACTATATTTCTTTTTAATACCACATTCCTAAAATTAATAGAAAGACACTTCCATGAAACAAACCGATTAGCAAAAATATTTAACAAAAATAACGTTAAAATCAGTTACAGCTGCACAAAAAATAAAACACAAATAATAAAAAGCCACACTAAAAAAGTAACAACCTGCAATAATGCAACCAAGGAAATGCAGAAATAAAACAACATCAAGGAAATTGCCAACAAACGAATATAATATATAAAGCCAAGTTAAGTGCAAACAACAGCACAATGTACTACATCGGTGCCACTAAGAGACCATTCAAGAAAAGAAAAAAAAAACAACCACGACCTGTCATTCTCCAACAGAAAATACTCAAGCTACACTATCCACATACATATGGCATCTAAAAGACAGAAAGACACCAAGAATAAGCTGGAAAATATTGAAGAAAGTACCTGCCTACAACAACATTATAAAGAAATGCCTACTTTGTCTACACGAAAAGGTAGCAATAATCTATCATACCCAACAAAAGAATTTACTAAACATGAGATCAGAAATAATTTCTCAATGCAGACATGAAAACAAATACCTATTATCACAATTTATGCCAAACGGATAAAAAAATACCAGCCAACAATACTACATAAACGACCATTAACATGAAGAGAAACCACTGACACCATAACACAATCAATGATTTTCTAGTTCAATCTACCATCACAATAATTGTAATTATTGTTATTATCATTCCACCACCATTACTACGATCACTTCTACCACTTTACAATAACTATTTCTGCTACAATTGTTATTATCATCACTCGCTCCCCCAATCATTACTACCACATCACAATTACCATTGCCGTATTAATCCACAATTACTACAGCACCATAACTACCATTACCGTATCAGTCCACAATTATACTTACTTCTCCCTCCCGCAGCAAAATTGATACCACCGTATTAGAAATTGGAGTTTCTACCATTTACATATGCACAATCGCCAATAACAAGCAAATAACCGCCTCTAAAATAATAACAAAACAGCTTTAAAAAATAAAAAAATAATAGCAATTTTACCTACCATAGTCTTACACAGGACCCATCATACGTATATACGTGTGTGCGAGAAAACATTATTCAGCGAACAAAACAGAAGTACGGTCTGCGCGTTAACAATGTAACAGACAAAAAATATTCGCTACACAATCCAGCATTGAATACATTTTTCATTAAATCTAATGTTATATCAAGGAAGCTAACTTTTTTCAATTTAGTGCTAACTCTAAATGATTGGATTTCTCCGTGTCCTTGCAAACAAAAATTATGAATGTATATGCTTTTAAAACTCAGTAAATTTTAAAATAAGTTATTCCAAAATTTGCTTGAGGATGAAACAAAACTAATGCTTTAATATAATTGAATTTGAAATTTTTGTTTTTGAAACATGGTAATTCCTACGTAGCGATGAAACCATATTTTTAAATCAGTTAATTTACAATATTTATGCTTTGTAAATTTACATTGAGCACTGTTTGTAAAAATAAAAATATCAATAAGAACACCGGATTACATATCTTGCTGTTCTTCCTTTTTTTTATATATATATATATATATATATATATATATATATATATATATATATATATATGTGCAAATTATTTAATTTTTGTGGTGTTTTATTCCTTCTCATCCAAATTAATGTATGTTAAGAAATGAAAAATTTCAAAACTACTGTCAGTAGAAAAATAAAAATATGCATTAAAACATTCCAAATAAGCTTTAAGGATTTGCTTATGAAAACATTTATATCGCCGTTTAGGACATGAAAATCGAGCAAAGGTGAAATGCAGTGCGTCTTGAAAGCGCACAATACATGCATGTATGTTTGTAATACATATATGCATCCATAAATATGGGTGCATAGCCGACTAATGATCAATTCGTGCACTTGGTATTTTTCCAAGAGATAAAACCTGATATAATCGAATATTGGTAATATTTCATTTTTTCTTTCTCCATTCAAAAACAACGATAAGAATATTTTAGTTCGTTTTTAACCTCTTTTGATCAGTACGCATAATTCTCTAATGTTCTGAACTTTGTTCTGATGAGAAAGTAACGATAAGAATTAGGCTTAAAATGTCTAAAGGAATATTTTACCAAAAACAAAATCCCCAACAAAATCTTCCCTGAAACAAAAAAATATTTCTATTTCCAGAAATCTTCATAATTGTACACACAAAAAGAGACAAGCACGTATATATATATATATATATATATATATATATATATATATATATATATATATATATATATATATATATATATATCAGCTTATACTATCCGTATTTATTTAAATATTGAAAATATCTTATTTACTAAATTCTGCAAATCATAAAACAACATTTTTTTTCAAGGATTGAAAGGAGAACGAGTGAAGAAGATTTTTAGTAGATAACTATATTTGTACATTATTTACATTATTCGGACTATCTTTGTCCTCATCTTTGTCGCCATATTTATCATAACGTTTCGGCCGTTGTACGCTCCGGCCTTCTTCAGGTGGTTGGAATTTCGATTCGAACCCTTTATTTCGCTCACTGGGGTAGACTGTTCTAGTTCCACGTACCATGTTTGATGGATGTCAGTTATCAGTTATCTCCTGCTAATTTCCCTCTGAAAATTCTCCACTGCCTTAATCGGGTATTGAACTCACACTCTTTGGGTCCTCTCACTGGATCTAACCAAAGCCTTTATCCATTGTGCCACTTCTAGATCTTTTTGCATTAATGCAGGTTTATCGCAGGGCTTTATCCTTGGACCTACGTTGTTCTTCATTTTCATCAATAAAGTTCCTGGTGGCATCATTTCTTAACTCTGTATTTATCCTGATGACACAACTATTTACTTCTGTCTTAGTAACAAGTCTGATCGGTTCAATAAGGTCTAATTTGCAGCTGATCTAAAAAAAAATGACATACATCCTGTCGTCAAGGAATTGTTCGTTAATTTGAACACCTCGAAAACGAAACTGTTTTCTATTAATCATTTGAAAGATCCCTTTCTGCCTTTTATCGGCATGGCTAATTCTAGCGCAATGAGTTACTCTCCAGGAGAGTGACTCATTGCGTCTTTTTTGGGCTAACATTTCCACTTTCATGAAGTAGAAAGATTATATTGAATCAATTGCTAGGCTTGCTGCTCGGAAAGTTGGTTAACTGTGTTGTGCTAGATCTTTGATTAAGTCCAAAGAAGAATCAGCAATGTCATTGGTCTTGACCTGGCTTCTCGGCTTCAGTCACTTCCCACCAGCATAATGGGGCTTCTCTCTGCCTTTTCTATAAATACTTTCATGTTAATTGTTCTGATGAACTTTCCTCTCTGGTAACTTACTTTGATGAATTTAAGTTCAGTAAGATTGTCGGAAAGATTTAATCATTTTGCATTTGAAATAGCTAAGTGTAACCGTAAGTTCTATGATAACAGTTTCTTTTCTCGCTCATTGCTTGTAGAACTCTCTTCTGGCTTCTTGATTTCCAATCAACTTTGACGTTCAAAAATGTAAATACAGTATTAATCTTTATCTTCTGTCTTAATTCTTGTTCTTTTCTTGTTCTCTTTCCGTAATAATGTTTTTTTTTTTTGCTTTTTCTTATATTCTTTCACACTCAGTAATTCCATGCATCTTAAAGGTTTTATTGCCTTGCTTGGTGGGAAATGATTAAAAAAACTCAAAAGACAAGGATAGATCTATATAGAGAGAAACAGAATCAGAAAAGATAATACTTGAATGATTAAGATGTTTTTAAAGTGTAAAAATAAAATATTTAAACAACGTTCAAATCATTTCTTAGGAAATTAGTCTTGATTTTTTTTGAAAATTTTACTGTTTTCCGAGATTATCAATTTCTTGAAAAATCTTTATTGATGGTATGAATAATATTTATTTGGAAATAAAAGAGAGTTTGTTTTAATTTTAATCGTCTCGATTTTTTTCAATGCTTTGACTTTAGACTATTTTTATTAACGAGTTACCAATCTTTTTATTTTTATTTTCCTCTTAAATTTTAAGGCTGTAAACACCGAATCGAAATTTATATCTTCATAATAACAGAAGTAAAACCAGATAAACAACTCTTTTTGGAAACCAATAATTCACTTTTACGACGAATTCTAAAAGACGTGTATAAAATAACTATAAAGAAATAATGTGTTACTTTCTTATATTTCCAAATTCCAGTGTCCGGGACTAATATTATGATATAATAATGTAAGATAATCAATAAAGGATTCTCTTCTACTTTATTTGTGAATTCAAATTCCATCTTCAAATAAATAAATGTAATCAATCGTAATATTTAAGAAAACATTTGAACAAATAGTTACTTGAAAAACAGAAAAAACAAAGATATTGCTCTTCCTTACGAATGACATGTTAAATCAAGTTAGGCTCTCTATGTTTTCTTAGGCGTCTCTATTCTTGATAAATATTTTTTATTCGAAGGGTGTTCTTATCTTCCAAGTTGTCATATTATTGATCCCTGAACAGGAAAAGACATTTATGAGAAATAAAAGTCTCCCCAATTCAGATGCGTGCAAAAATATTTAAGATGTAGAATTTTCCTATAATTTTAGTAATTCAGTTTGTGGTATAAAGTATTTATTGATAGCTTTTACAAAAAAAATGTGTGTTAATATATATCCAAATTTTAGCGATATAATCAGATTCAAGTAATAGAAATTGAGGTGATCTTGTCGTTAAATGACTGAAAAACCCACCCACTTGGTGATAGTACAACATTAGAAATGGTGTGAATTGATTGATAAATTAACGCAACCCTGGAAGATTTTATTCCAACATTGGCTTCCTATTGTTCTTATTTAAATCGAACTGAATTCTTTATCACCCCCCCACGAACTGCCACTCGCCCACACACCACTAAAGTAAACGAGGATTACTGATGGTTTCTCTTACCACTGAAGTTATACATGAAAACACTTTTCAAAGTAGTGGGAAGCTAAAAGAAAATTAAATAAAAGTAAGAAATGTTCCTGTCAGCAACTTTTGTGTATGTTTCAATTTTAACGTTTTATTGAATAAACTCTCAATCGATATTTTCGCACTTCTGATTTATGGGACAACTTTTTCCTTCCTTATTTAGGGGCAGATTCCTAACATTGCCTGTGGTTCACATTGACGAATATTTTTAAATAACATCGAATAACTCAGAAAGGTTTGGCTTAGCTTCTAAATAGCAAATTTACTGCCTGGCTCCTCGTAGATATATTCCCTGATGGGGAGGGGGTCTATTTATTTGCGAAGAGTCTATGCTTAACAAACTGAAATCTTCTTTAAACCTCATTTATGAAAAAAGAAAAACAGACAAACAAACAAAAAACAAAAACGTTTTGGAATTTCCGTTTTAGAAAAGTATTTTTCACAGCTTTAAAATTCCCGATAGAGCATTGGAAAGGAGATAATATAATACATTTTTCAGTGGCAAAATGTCTAACTTTATTACATTTGCAGAAAAAAGCTTGAAAAAAAATTGGTTAATATATAATAGCACAGCATATTGACCATTCATTTGAAAAGGATAGAATGTTTCTTTATTCTTTTTCGACTGACAGAGAATAACTTATGCAGCATGGAAATATTTGATTTAAAAAAAAAATGACAGTCATAATCATGGTCATATCGCACTGTTCTTATTAATTAAGTAAATACAGAAGTGCAAAGAGAAAAATGTTGGCTTTTTCTTCTTATGAAATTCCAGAGAACAGAGTACAAAGAAAAAGATGTGAATGATATGTTGAATGATGACGAAAAAAAAAGACTCTGATCTGAAATGACAAGAGGAATAAATTGCAATTAATTTCAAGTTTATAAAGGATCTCCTAGATATGTGAGGAATTTTCATGTAACAAGTTGCAGAACAAACATAAATTTATAATAGCCTATATTTATAATAGCCTACAATTAATAGCCTATATCAAGATATAAATCAATGTAGCAGGAACATTTTCCATAGAGACTCTTGTAACTGCCATTATTACAACGAAAGTAAACTTCTAAATTTGAAATTGAAGCAGGATCATAGAATCCAGCTAAGAGGACCCGATGTCGTCACTGGAAACAATTTGAAGAAATGTTGTCAAAAACGGATAATCGCTTTTTTTTTTTTAAAAAAAAAAGCAGTAAAATGTCTTGAAATTGAAAAAAAACAAAAAAAAAAAAAAAAACAAAGCAAAAAAACCAAAACAACAAAAAACAAAAAGTAGATAAATGATGGACGATTTGTCGAAGAAATTAATACTTTTACCCTTCGTGTATAAGATAATGGTGCAAATATAGCACTAAATATAATCTTGTTTAAATTCTATGCGAAAGATAAATGCCATAAGGCGAGCTCAATCATCTAATGTAGAGAAAGACGTAAAGATTACCCCAAAATTGGGACTTTGAGACAGTATCGTCAGACAGGACATTGAAATGACGTTTTGAAAATGATAAATTCACAATCTCGTAGATGTCCAGAAGTAAAAAAAAAAAAAAAAAAAAAAAAAAGAGGAACTGAAGTCGACAGCCATACAGTTATTTGGAGATGGAATGAAAAAGAGAAGTCGAAATATGTCAGAATAATGGAAGTAGATTCGAACAATCAAGTTAAAATGAAGGAAAATCTCAAAAGATAATACTGAAGAAAAATCTTTTTCACAACAGAAACATATTCTAAGTAATAAATATAGGCGTAGTATTTATCGTGAGATAATATCCAAGTTCTATCTAAAGTGGATAAAAGAGAACCTGAAGAAGTTAGATAAGAAAATAAAGATGATTACAATGCATAAAGCCTTGAAATCTAAGGTTAACGTTGTTAGATTGTATGTAAAAAAAAGGAAAGACGAAGAAAAGGGAATTATTGGCATTTAGTTTTATCTCGACTCTTCTACGAAAGAATTTGTAGACTATACAGAGCAGTGTAATGAAAGATTGATTATGGTAAACATAATTTACGGTAGAACTGAGAAGAGAACAAATATGGAACCAGAAGAGTTCAAAGTAAGAAGCCTGACACGAAAACAAAACAAATACACGTACATTTGAAGAGATAAACAAAAGGATTGGAAGACGACATGCCTGTGGAGAACTCACTGGAAGAGAGAAACGGAAGTTAAAAGCAGACTAGAAGATTTCTATAAGAACCGATTATATTAAAACCAAAATAAGCTGCAGCAATATAGTAATTGTACAGATAGAGATGCGACAATCAAATCATAGGCGAATGTATCAAGTTGGTTCAGGAGGAATATAAAAATAGGCTTGATTGCATGAGAACTCCATTGAGAACTGTGCAAACTACCGTGGTATAATCATAAAAACAAATAATATATGTGCAAAATATTTAAATTTATTGAAAGTATCTATGATAATTTCAATGCGATCATTGAATCCTTTTAAGAAAACAAGACGTAGTTATTGGAAACAATTAGAAGAAAACATGCTAAATATGAATTTCGCTGAAAAATAAAATCTCAAATATATTTAGATCTTTAGAAAAAGCTTAGCAATTTGTGGAAGGTAATACTTGTATTCGTCATTATTGGTGTGATTGTAACTGCCATAATGAACTTAGCAAATGGGTTGGAAGTTCTAGATATTTAAGTACAAATGTAACCTATTTCAACTACAGCATGACTAAAATAGCCAGTTTAAGATGCTATTTCATTTCCAATGAGATATGACTAAAATAAAGATATTATTTAATGATGATAATAAAATGTGAGTTAAAACACTCACTGTTAATTATAATTTATGAAATCAATTATCACACTGTGTCGGATATTATTTTGAGTTAATAATAGAATTATTAAATGGCACCAATTTCTTCCCAGACGATAATGAAATCACATAAAAACTATATTAAAACTGAACG
The DNA here is from genome assembly GCA_903632075.3 of Acanthosepion pharaonis. Taxonomy (NCBI): domain Eukaryota; kingdom Metazoa; phylum Mollusca; class Cephalopoda; order Sepiida; family Sepiidae; genus Acanthosepion; species Acanthosepion pharaonis. The sequence continues at coordinate 1,324,068 of CAHIKZ030004884.1, forward strand.
TAGTGAAGACGCAACAATTTAGTGCGCCAGTAAAGAGGAAAAACACTAGAGGAATAAATCTCGACTTATGCGTTCATTGCTCACAGTCAGATAGAAAGCGAACAATGTTGCAAAATGGATCGATAGAGATGACGATGATGATGATAAATAAAGATATATGTTCATCTTCGACGAGTCTTGATACTAAAATCGAGACAGACATTAAAGACATACAAACAAAGACATTGGAATATAAATAAGAAAGCTGTCGCCCAGATGTGAAAAATTTAAATTTATTTTTGTGACGAATAAATCATAGCACTTATTAAATTCAAATGATTCCCAGCAGCTTCTAACAACAAATAATTCGGAGGTTGACAGTGACGCTGAATACACATCTCTTTGTGATTCTTTGATTAGCAAAAATGCAAGTGTCTTCTAAGGAGAATGTGTTTAAATATCAAATTGTTAACTTCATTTTTTTCTATCATGCATTCATCATTCATTGTGCAGAGTTGGAGATCGAATTTCAGATTCAAATTGTATAGTCTGGAAGATAAATTTATGTCTTATTTTCAGTCATGGATATTACTGATGGTGTCACCTTTGTTTAGGAAATGAATTTACATACGATAGAAAGCTACATCAGGATTGAGTTTTCGCTCGTATAACTTGAAGTCTTTAGAAAACTGTGTGTCTTATAGCTAAAATAATATAAATATTGACTAAACACTTCCTGAACGTGAATACTTTCTACTGGAAAGGAACATATTACCATTTGTTAAACAAACAATTGATGTCATTTAACAGATTTACACTTAAGTATCTAATACAATCATTTTTCTCAATATGCAATAAACTGGTGTGGGGTCTTTTGAAAGAGGTGATTGGAAAATCATTTAAAGTGCCAAATCAATAAACGGGATTATTAAGACAATAAGATTATTAAAATAAGATTTCCTAAAAACGTCCCTTCCTCGCCTATTTGGTACCTAAGTTTAGTCGTATTAGGGTGCGTTAAATCAAATCGATATTCATTAGTAGTTTATTTCTTAAAAAAGAACCTTTTATTACTGTGAATATTAGGCAATAAATAAAAATTGTGTAACTGTGTTAGATAAAATTCCTTTTCTGTTTATAGTCAAACAAAAAATAAACGAATAGAAATTTGAAATTACCAATCATCAGGAAGTCAAGTGGGTGAACGAACTGTAGTCTGCAAGCAAAATGAATCATTTCGGACAAAATTAAACGTATCTGAATACATTAAGATAAGAGCAACGCAAATGAGATAATTTCTAAAAAGAATTCTAATTAGAGGGAATGTGGAAAAGTGTTTTATTATTATGTTAGTATGTTACGAGTTAGGAATAGCTATCGATAATTTTAGTATAGAACAGGTTTGAAATTTGCTTAATACTATTTTATGTAATGTATATTTAATATTGTGTATTTATTTACAAAAGCTTGATCACCTTTAAACGTGTTAAAATCCAGTAATTTTGCAGGTTGACATGTTTTGCCGGGTAGTAACGATTTTTGTTATTTTCATTATTGCTAAAATAAATACTGTTATATTATTCTAATCGACGTTTACCTTCCTATCTCTCTCTCCTCCTCCTTACACATATAATTCCGTCAATAAGAGCATTAATTTCGCCCAATGAAGTTTTTTTTTAAAGGACGAAATGCATTACACAATTTTTTCCGCTTTGTCATTTAATTGTCAGAAATTGTCTTGGGGTATAGAAATTTATAATATTTTCCTTAAGAAAAAATATAGATGTATTGCGAAAGATTATTCGTTAGATATCCTAAATATATCATATATATATATATATATATATATATATATATATATATATATATATATATATGCATACATGTATTGAAAAGATAGTTTGGGAAATATATTACTTTTTCTTTTATAGAAAAGAAGCAGTGATATATATCGACCAGTTCTTTCAACATTTGACGTTGTCAATGTTAGTGATCAGATCTACTATTTCAATGGAGAAAGTCAACGTTACACGTTGTGACATGCTCAATGTTCAATGTCAAATTGTTACTCATTCATAATATAGAATTGGACACAACAAATCTTAATGGAACCAATTAAAAAAATGAGAATACCCGTATGTTAGACAGAATAATGAAAATACTCCATTCCAGGACTTTAGAGAATATTTTTAAATATTTTGTGAAAAGAATTATGTCAAAATTTCAGAATGAGCTAAAGTGATCAGCATCCTCTCCTGGACAGACAAATATTATTTAGTATTCAGAACATTTTTATTTATGTTTGGTGGTTGACGAGATACTGTGTTTATGATAATACCAAATTATTACTGTTTGATTTCAGGATTTCATCGATTTATTATTCGACGCAGCAAACAACTAAAAGTAAAAAAAAAAAAAAAAAAAAAAAAAATTGTTACCAGTTGGTGATAAAACAGGAAACTGGGGAAATTGGGTGATCTATGTCCGAAATTTTACCGAAATTCTAACTGAAGATCAGCAACGTGTTGTCAGAAAGGCCCAACTAGCGCAGCCGCGTCCTCCACCCACCCTCCTTTGTAACTCCTGCTTACGACACTTCACAGCCACCAGAGGAAATAAGGAGAGTGGATGGCGATCTCAATAACCTCTGATGAGGGCGGGTGCCGACCCAGTTATTAATTTGAGATAAAGAACTTATTATGACTATGAACATATGTGTACACTGAAGATTAAACGAAATAAAATTTCTGATGCATTTGCAAAAAAATGTCTCATATTAAACTGTCCAAATCCTGACATTTATCGAAAGGAATAAAAATATTTGAAGTACTTTCAATGGTCACATTTAAGTAACCATGTGAAATTCAGTTAAAGTAAATTAACCACTTACGATTGGCTTATGAGATCTCTCAGGAAACATTGTTCAGGAATAGCTAAAATGATACCATATATAGTTTAAGGGAACTTTAAAAAATAAAATAAATCCCAAATGGAAGCAAAGAGATTTCTAAAAAATTCTATTTCCTTGTTAAAATCATAGAAATGTTTTGAAAGAATCAAATATTATTCAACGAAAAACGCGCCATATATTAAAGTCTATGAAATGATAAATATTTTAGAAATCATTATACACAAGATTGAGTTTTAATATCATTCTATGCTCTAAGCATAAATAAATTGCTGTAAGTCGTTTGGCAGTCATTTCCATTTTTAAATACAGTTTACTAAACGCTTTTTTTTTTTTTTTTTTTTTTTTATGAATACGGCCATTGCAAAGAAAATACAAAATATATATCGTCTCTTCAGTCGGTTAAGTACCATACATGATTGGGTGATCATGTCTCTTTCGATTTATGATTGACTAGGCAGAAGATTTCCCACAGTAATTTGCCATTTCTTTCTTTCTGATTGCCAATTAAGGTTATAGGACACAGTCCCTCCTGTTATTTTAAGAGATGGATTTCTACCTTTCACAAGCGTATTTGCAGGTAAGTGAATGTAAAAAAAATTCGGCTCTCCGATTTCTACATTCCGAGCCGATATCTGTTAGTCCACAGCATATATCCCAAACTCTTACTTAATCCATTAAAAAATATAAATAAGTCATAAAGATATAGTATTATACAGTTTTTAAAATAGTAGAGAGACAATATAGAACATTTTAGGACTGATTTCCTTTGATTTTCGAAAATATCTCAAGTGATGTACACGAGATCATTAAGCAACTACTTAAAATAGCTAGATACAATAAAAATGACAGTCATATGTAGCGTTTAAATAATTATTATTAGGATTTGAAAAAAGGCTTCAACAATGTTACGCAAATGTACAGTAAAAATAAAATTTTCCTTTACTTTCTGATATAATTTAATTTGTATTTTGTCAATTATTAATGTTCTGTTCATTTTATTATTTTTCGCAAAATATCTCTTAATATATATTTTTAAAATCCGTAAAATCTTTCAAACAATAAAAGTAGAAGTATAAATTAATATATTTGAGATATTCCCGTATTTTATATAAAAAGTTAGTTAAAACATGACAAATTAAATGAAAGTAGTACAATATAATATTCTAAAATAATGCTACATTTACGAAATTATATCTTTCCTATTTTTTAAGAAGAGAACTAAATTGAAATTTGCGCAACAAATAGTCTCGTTTATGCTTAAACAATTGGGAAAACTTGAAAATAAAGTCATTTTTATAATACTGAAAGTTAACTTATAAGAAGTGTGAAGTCTTGCAGTCTGTGAATGTTTACAACATATTGCCATAACATTTGAAGAATTAGATTTTCAGCTTGGCAAAAGTCTTAAAATGTTGTTGATTTGACAAAAGATTATGTGAACTTTAATGATCTTTCATTTAGCTATTATATGATAGCATTTAATGGAAAACAACTATGTCTGAACTGTGTAGTCACTGTGGAAAAAAAGGTTAGTACCAAACTCCTTGTCTGACTGGGATAGCCAATATTTCAATAGGTATGTGTTAGTGAAGAAAAACAATAGAACAAACTTTTATGGTTTTTATGGTCACAATAATAATCGATATATAAAGGCAAAAAATAAGAGTCCAAAAGCCTCTGTCGAATATAATATTAATTTTTAAAAACTTCCTTTTTTTTAATTGTACTTTTGAAACAGAAATTGAGAATCGTTTGGTTGTTTAACAAGGTGTTTTCATTCATTATATCTTAGCATCTGAGTTGAAATATTAACGAACGCATCTAATTTAATTTTTTAATCAAATATCCAAATATTTGCCGATTTTTATCTATTATTTTCATTTTTTGTTCTTATTTAATAACATTTCAATTTTCTTGTCTCTTCATCAGATAAATGTAATGTGTTTCAAGCATTTTTTGTTTATAATCAGATCTGATGTTCACTGACTATAGTATTCTTTTCCATAACTGTTTGTTTCAGCATCCATATACTATAAAGAATAAAACTTTTTGACAATATGTATTATACTGGTTCCTTTAGCTCAATGCATTTCTTAATATTACTGTAAAACAGTCACATCGAAACTATGAGGAAAGAAATTAAATGCATTAGATTGTTACATAAATTCGTTCGATTTTATAATTTATTTTAATACTTATTTTTATTAATCGGTCGGATGAATAAATCAACAATGTATTCCACTTCATTGTTTACGACCTTCTACCAACTGTTCAATGCCTCAACGATAAAAATAATTAATTTTTGACTCGAAAAATAAATAAAAGCACGTTTTAAGCTCCACATCGTTGCTGAATAAAACACCCCTCAAATTGTTAGAAAGTGACAGAAAATGGTAGTAATTTGTAGGGGCTAAATCAGGAGAATATGGTGGGTGTCGCTGATCTTTCCAAGTGATCTCTTTAATTGCATGTTTGGTCACGTTAGCGACGTAGGGCCGAGCATTGTCGCATTTAATAATCACACTGTATCGCTTGTCAGGTTTTTTTTTTTTTAGCTGAATTGCCTATTTATTTGAAATAATAAGATTATTTTTCGAGATCATTCGCAGAACATCAGACCCCCCCCAAAAAAAAAACAACAAAAAACAAAAAAATAACATAACGAACGAATATATGTAACAAAGAAACAATTATGAATGTTCATCTGATAAATGCTGGTAATAGCAAATACAAAATGTGTTTACGTTTCTGTAATTGAGAACCTTCAATTTATTCAAACGTAGAAATTAGACAGAAAAGTTGAGCAAAATCCGAGGCTTGTCTTTTTCAAATCGTTTTCTAAGAAAGGAGGACAGATTTTCTTTATTTCAAATATTCTGACCAATTGAAAAGCTGACATACTTATAACAGATAAAGCTTATTCCACGTTCGAACAAGACAGCAGAAAACGTCTTTCCGAGTCCAAGATTTTGATTTATAGCTACCTTTGCCGCTAAATTCTTTTTGCTTAGTTCAGTTTCTAATTGGGAAAAGGATTCGACACTCACCTTGCTGCTACTGCAATCAACTGATTCAGTTATCCTTCTCTAAATATCCCCAGCCTCCATCCTTTGAATTTTTACATTCTTTCCTCCTTGAGATTTTAGTATCATTTGCATTTATTTATATTATAAAATTCTGATAAAACCTTATTGTCATTTCACTCCAAATGATACAACAATGTTTTCCATCATCTCACAATTTCTACAGTTTAAAATCTGTACAATCTCTGTTTTGAAATTTCTATTTTATTGATTTTTAATTTTCTGATTTTATTTCTACTTTATAGTTTTTTTATTTAGTTTTTGTTTTATTCAAATTTTCTCTCGTACGGAATGTTATCAACGTGTAGCAGAATAAAATCCTGAAAATTGAATTTGCAAACAAACAAAACGGATCGATATGTCAGCCAGTTTTTGGCGCATTTTATTCTTTCTCCTCCGAAGCGAACGGATAAGTACACCATGTACGCATGAAATTCTTGATGCCATTTCTCTCTCAAATTCAGTTGCTGTTTCAACTTGCTGTTTCTTGCTGAGAATTGACTCGGTAATTGACTCGTGTATACAGGGTATATACCGTTCTGCATAATTTGAATGGACAAAGAAAATCGAAATTGGCGAGTCAAAAGAAAGCCAAGCAGTATGACATTTTGCTTTGAGCTTATTGTTAATATTACTTGTTAACAAAGTATTTTAAAAATCGATCACATTCTCAAATATTTGAAAGAAAATGAAGCTTTAAAATACTTTTGTGTTGTGTGGTAATTTTATGTGTAACATTCTTGAAAAACCAAGAGAATTAAATCAGTTTTCATTGCTCACATTCTGGTATTGATTACGCTTAAATCTAGGCTGATGATAATAGTCTTTAGTTTTATTACAGATGAACACGACACAAGACGGGTGAAAAGTTATTATTTTATTATTTTATTTTTTATCATTTCACCCCAAGCAAGTCGATAATGTCGCTATGACGCTGGGGAAAGAGAATGATAAGTCTTTAGTGAAGAGAAGCTGGGAAAGGACAGTAAAGGAAATCTGAAGGGAGTTCCACAGGAGAGAAGTGTAAGAAAAGAAACTGTTAGAATACAAGTGGCAATTGAATTTAGCTAGTTCAACGGTAAAACAGTAAGACCTAGTTGCCAATCTAGTAGCACGCTTAAATTCATGGAGTCGAGGCAAAAAAGCTCATCAAAAAAGTTGCCATGAAAATATGTGTAGAAAAGACAAAAGAAATGAGTGAGAAAGTAAGTGAGGTCATGATACCAGATCCAGTTTGCTACATTAGAGACATTTCTTTGAATTTTGTCAAGAATCTCTAGATGTCCAGCAGAAGTACCAAACCAAATATGGCAACTGTATTCAATGCACTGATGAATAGTATATTTATAAATGGGCAGAATGGATTGTCACGAGAAAGAAATTTTGGCGCGACACAGTGAACCAACTTTCCTAGCTGTAGACGTAACAGTTGGACAGTCGCTCCACTTCATGTTATCAGAAAACGTGATCCCAAGTTCAAAGTTTCATTTTTGTGAAATCGTCTTTCATTATAGTAGGATTAATACATTTCAGGGCTTGCGGTTTTCTTTTTATATTAAACTAAAATAATAATTTTAAATTTTATAAAAATGTACAGAATTCTTACAGTAAACATCATTTTCTCATTATTTGCTCACAAGAATAGAATGCTATCAGCAACTTTTAAGATCGGCACACTCTCTATTGAACGGAATTTTAAGAAATTTAATGTAAAAGATCCAACTTCTATATTAGATGTAAAAGGTACTTGAAAACAATTAATTAATGGACGACAACATAATGTAATATTATGCAACATGCACCAGGTTTTAATGTTCCCTAAAGATTAAATACATTAATTTCCATCTCATCAACCACGGTGCTTTTCAACATTTTATACTTTATATATTTATTTCAAAATTTGTTGCATTTATCGTTGTATTGACTGTATGTATTGATGACAATTTAACCAAATGTTTAACAAAATATACATGTGCAAACATTTCCAATGACACTTGATTCTGCGCAACAGTAAACAAATACTAGACATGTTCGAGAAATTGCTTCATTACCAAAGTTAAAATTTTAGGCAGCATGAACTTTAAAGTTTGTTTGATGAGGTAGAAATTGTTAAACTGATTCATGATCATTAAACAAGACAGTATTGAACTATTAAGAAATATGTCACAAATTCGTTTGAATACAATACACCACTTAACAAAGAAAAATGCTGGAAATATTAATTTTAACAAATTGAAGTCAACTGAAAATTGTGATGCACAAGCAACTATCTGAGAGTACTAAAGAGATATTCGAAGTAAGTTGAGAACCAACTGTCCCGAAAACGCCACGATACCTCTTATTAAAACGTTTAGGAACACGCACCAAATCAATGTTTCCTCCTCAAAAGTCAAATCCACTTAGTAAATATATCATCTGAGCTTTCCAGAAAAGGGGATGCTGGATAAATCGGACGCTTGAAGAAGTGAGTGGTACCGAAAAAAGACCTTGTTTGGTTGAAGTGTCATTAAGATTTTGTTCTGGGTAAGAATCATCGGTAATGTTATTTTGTCGCAGAGATGGCATAAAAATTACTTACATTGCTTACTGTTTACATTGAAGACGAATCACAAACAATATGAAGACAGTCAAACGAAAGGCACAACAACGCTTCAGCCCATACGAGTAAATACTCGGCTAAATTAGGATTTAAAACTCTTGGGACATTGTCAAAAGATGTATTTATGGGGATTGTAAACAGATTGCATAAAGAATTAACAACTGCTGACAGTAGGTTTGTTCAAGTCATTAAAGGGAATAGAAATTATATCAGTAAATAATATATCTTTTTTTGTGCTTTGATGTTGTACCCAGATTATCACGAGTTGTTTTTGTATGCCATTACTTTGAATAGATTATTGTTACTCATTGGCATTAATTTATTATCATTAAATATATTCACATTGATTATTTGAGATGGTTGCATAAAAATTGTACAATTTAAAAATAGTTTTTATATATTCAAGCATAAATTCAATTCTATTTTATGCTGTGGCATAAAATGTCAGTATATTCATAGTACACAAAAATCACACATTTTGTAACTTTTCGACCACTAGTTTTATAATTATTGTAATTTTTCTTATTTATATAGAATGTTGGAACACGTTATTGAATTATGCAAATAATAGTTACTATATGTAAAACTGAATTAGTTTTTGTGTTTTCTTTTCCTTTTCGCAGTTGTAAATTTTATCTATCAAATTCTTGTTTCTAATTCTATAAGTGAGAAAATACTCATTTTTATATCATAATGAAACTGTATTTTCGGGGATAATTAACGTTTTATTGTTTCTTCATGATAGCTTTTCAGTAATAACCGGGGACTATAACTACCACCTTTTATGCAATAAGTTTGAGATTTTACAAACACACCGATTTTGTCTCCTTGTGCCTGACTTGAAAACAAAAAAGTTAAAATGAACTTCATTCTCTATTGAAAATTTCATATCGTTACTAACCTGAGAATGATTTCTGAAGTAAGTGTTAATGAGATCAAACGGAAGAGTAATCATGGAGAAACAGAAAATGGACGCTGATCTCAAGAGCGGAACAATATTACTATTTAAATAATTATAACACCACTGATAGTATTATTATTAATATTTTTTTCACGTTTCCTACTACATAGTGACTCCATATTTTCTTTAGATTCAACGCTAGTCTGGAATTTAATACATTAAATTTTTCACTTTTAGAAATAGCATTTGCTATCAGATGAAGAATATAATTCTCTTTTCAAACACCAACATTGTTAAATTGTTTAGCTATTTATTTTATTCGTTCATTCGATTATTTTAGTCAGCCATCTTTTCAAGAAACTTTTTCTTTTGGTTTAAATAGTTAATAGATTTTATCCTTATAAATTCACTTCGTTTTTATCAATGTTTTTTAAATGTATTTTCACACAAATATTATCTTTTGAATCTTGCTAAGCAGAAAGGAACGTAGAATCACGCATACAACATTCGCATCAGTATTTGTGCCGATTGCAATAATGCCAATTCAATTTCAGTTTCCAATTCTTTCAAGTTTTGCGTCCTTAGGACTGTGCCAAACGTTTCAGTAATTAAGACAGCGGTAATCAAGACGACTGCTTTAAAATGAATTATATTTTAGAAAATCAGAAAGTGAATGAAGGAGATCTAAGAAGAAAGAAGCAGCACAAACAGAGAAATTAAAGGTCAATCAGTTAACCGTAATAAGCTATTTTTTCAAAGATTTAAAAACATCAGAAACTATGGAAATAATTTACAAAAGACATGGAAAGGGCCACTGGTCAACGTTTAATCATCTGTCTGTTTCTTTTCACGCAAGAAAATGATAATTTTGAACAAAATAATGCTAAAAAATAGATTCTTTAAAGAATTAACAAGAAAGAAAATTAGTGGCTAGATCTAGTGTATCTAGTTTAGGTTACCTAAATGAGGTAGACATCATTCCCTTATGCTCTATATATTCTTAACAGAGGACAGGACTGGTGATCGTATCGGCTACTCAACATGTTGTGCAACACTGAAACCGTTTGGGCGGCCATTATACCGCTGGAATAGCACATAGAATTCCTGTTGAAGGAATAACAGTAAAACGGTTTGAACACTGTTCTGGAAGTACCTGGTCCTTTTCAACGTTTTCTCCAAAAATTATGTTATCCCACAGTATGATGCCAGCAGTTGAATGTGCTTATCACCAGTGAATATACTCTGAAAGTTTTATGTGGCAAACCCAAGCGCCTTGCATTAAGGTAGAAACACTACCCTCATCAATGAATACCACAGATCGATCATTCAGGTGACTCTCTCTTGACACAACCAGAGACACAAAGCTGTTGAGGCGTCAGGGTAATTATGTTGCAAGTAAAATATTCTTAAGGGTCACTTACTTATGTGGCCATATTTGTTTTGAACTGCGTAGTTTGCCACTGATTCTCCGAAGATTTGTTATACTCATACTTTACGCAAATGAAAATTGGTATGATCTTCTGAAATCTTATTTCCCACGGTGTATTTTTGTGTTTGCGTTTTACGCAAGAAAACTAGAGACCAAACATCACACAGACTTCGAACAAATAATCCTTCTTCTGTGTAATCAGATTGGGTATTAATTAAAACACAAAGATTAATGAAAACTTTTACTGGTTTTTCTTCAATTTTTAATTCATAAAGAATCGTGAGATATCAATTTCAGTTATCAACGTATTTTCCTTTACATCAAATATTCAATGAGAACGATTTTAAGATGAACTCATTCTTCTGGGAGTTGTTCGATATCATGAACTTGTGGAAACCGCTGATTACATTTTGCTTATCTGAAGCTGACAGGTGTGGCGGACTGAAATTCCTATCTCAACGTTATATTTGTTTATTGCAGTATGAAAACAATAATCGGAACGCAACAAAATCACTGGTCAATTTATTTGATAATTCCACTGCATCATTCACTGTGAGTTACTTTTCACTTTAACAGCTTATCCTGCTTTTAGCAATAGTTAATAATTATCTTTAATCTTATTAGGCTCAAGGAAGAACATTTACCCAAGAAGATTCGCTACACTAAAGATGGTCGGCCACTTGTATTTTGGTACACTGGCATGTCTTTTATTCTACCAACTAGTGTGTCTATTTGAATTTATATCTTGGTCAGCATATGAATTTCCCAGCGGGTCCTGTACATACAACTCTTACTGTGCAATAGTCGTAGAATAATATATTGAAGAATGGTAATCACTATCTGAATGATCGTAGACATGCGTGAGTAGAGGCCTGTGTTGACGCCCAAGGAAGTATACAGTTTATTATTGATCTCAGTACTTTATTTTAGAAACTGTGTACATATTGATTTATATATGGAACTATTTACTGTCCTCCATCTGTTCAGGATATTACAATAGTTTCTATCAGTTTACATAGGTTTGTCTGTCTTCTGAAAGATACAGGTTGATAGTTAATTTCAGCATCATATAACGCGGCTTGAATTTAGAAAGAGGTCAGGTTTTTGAATAATAATTTTAAAAATCAAGATCACTTTTCACGTTCAAATAAAAAATTGCGCATCCGTGTCTAGTTTAGTTTCTCCGCAATTTCTCATGCTTGTCTTTCATTCATTAAATATCTTTATTTATTTCTTATTTGTATTATAATATTTAGCATCGTCGCGTTGATTGGTTCGATATTAGCAAAGGTTACACGTTAGCAACCGAGAAAGTGCCATCGTTGAAGCAAGTTTAAATTTCTATTGTGATCTCCTTTATCACTCATATAAATCTTATAAAGTCGACCCCTCTTGCTTCGTGTTGATATCGTTTTATCATCAACTGGATCTTGAAAATAGCAAAAATATTTGAAACTCCACACTTCATGATCATTTACTCCAAACGTTACTGTAAAATGAGTGTTATATCCTTTGTCAGTTTTTTACGAGTCGGTAATAATAATAATAATAATAATAATAATAATAATAATAATAATAATTTTTTTTTTTTTTTTTTTTGATCGCTACAACAAACTTCCTCTATTAGTTTAGACCCTGCTGTAACAATAAAAGATTTAGAACAAGGAGAAGCTTATAAGTACCTAGGTGTAAATGAGATGAAGGAATTCACCATAAGAAAATGAAAGAAATAGTTAAAGAGTACTATAGAAGGGTACGACTGGTATTAAAAACTGAATTGAATTCTCAGAACAGAATTATGGCCATTAATAACCTTGCCATCCCAGTGGTCCAATATAGTTTCAACATCTTGAACTGGACTCTAAATGACATCAGACAAATGGATTTCTTTTTTCTAATATAAGATGCATCATCCAAAGGCTGATGTAGACCGTCTATACATACCCCGTAAAGAAGGTGGAAGAGGTCTTATTCAGCTAGAATTGTTTTACAAGACAACAACTATTGGCTTACTAACTTACATGGAAACAACAAATGACTGGATGATAAAATTATGAAACAACATGAAAACAGAAAGAAAAATATTCAATAATAAAAGAAGGCAGTAAATACAAACAACATTTACATTTAGTAGATTCTGTAGTAAATCAAAACAGAAGCCAAGAACCAACTATTGCAGCAAAAGATATGAAAAAGAAAGCCAAGAATAAAGCCCTTGAACAGATGAAACAACGCTGGCAAGACAAACCTCTGCATGGCCAATATCCAGAACGTGCAAATAAACCCAATGTTGATAAAGTTAATTCATCGATGGTTACGAGCATCTGGATTAAAGTCTGAAACTGAAGGGTTTTATTTTGCAGCGCAAGACCAGAGTCTTTTCACTAGGAATTTTCAGGCAAATATCATACATAATAATGTGGATCCAAAATGCAGGTTCTGTGACAAATACCAAGAAACAATAGACCATCTAATCTCAGGATGTTCTATACTTGCCCCAAATGAATATAAAAATCGTCACGATAGAGTGGGGCAATACTTACACTGGACAATGTGCAAACACTTTGGAAAATGTTTATGAACATCGGCCAGCGCCGGTTACAGAAATAGAAGATGTCACCATTCTTGGGATTATACCATCCACACAGACAGAAAAATTGAAGCAAATAGGCCGGACATTATTGTCAAAACCAGAAAGAAAAAAACTTGCCTACTAATTGATATGGCTTGTCCAGCGGATTGTAACATAGCAAACCAAGGAATTTGAAAAAACTATCAAAATACAAAGACCTGGAAATTGAAATAGAAAAATGTGGAAATTGAAAACAAGAATAATACCAGTGGTAATAGGTGCACTTGGAATTATAAAAAAATGGAACAAAACAACACATTGAAAGAATCCCTGAAACCCCAGCTTAAGAGACATACAGAAAATTGTCTTATTAAGTACAGCACACACACTAAGGAGAACTTTGTCTATGTAACGCTAGCAACTTCATCGGAGATAAAAAAAAAAAAAAAAAAAAAAAAATTAACATGAAATGTGGCCATAACAACACACCACGACCTGCCTTTAGGTCTTTCCGCAGACTTGGTAGGTAGTGTGTCCATAGCAGAAATCGAATGATGATGATGATGATAATAATAATAATAATAATAATAATAATGATAATAATAATCAGACTGACAACTTGGATTAAAGAACAAGAAAGTTGATGAGACAACACGAACACTTAAAAGTGAAAGATGAAGTCGATAGATTGTAAGTTAAGAGGAAAAAAGATTCATTAGCATTGAAGATTTGCGTCGACTCTTCTATGAAGGAACTGGTAGACTACACAAAGCAGTTTAATGCGGTAGAACTGATAAGAGAAAATTGTGAAATGAGAAGAGTTCAAAATAAGAAGCAAATGCATGTACATTTCAAGAGACATAGAAAATGATTGAAAGACAACATTTTTACGGAGAAGACAATGGAAGAGAGAAACTGAATTTAAAAGCAGATTAGAAGATTTCTATACGAACCGATTATATTGAAAACAAAACAGATAGGCTACAGTCATATACTAATTCTACACAAGACAGAAATAAAGATGATACAATCAAATGATGGGTGAATGTATTCAGGATGAATATAAGAATAGGTTTGACTGAATGAAAATGGTGATTCACTGAGAATTATGAAAATGAATGGGATTTTAGCATGAAAGGCAATAGTATATATCCAGAGGCCGGAGTCTGTCTTAAAGAACAAAAATAATAACATTTTTCATAATAAACAAATTTCCAGTAGACGCCAGAATATAACTGAAAAAAGAACAAAATAAAAGTTGAAATAATCTACACCTTGCAAACTACAACTTGAGAAATTTGCGGAAGGTTAATTTAATAATTGTGCTCATCATTGTTGGTACAGTCGCGGTTTACTAAGATATTGGAAGACTTTGTGATCTGAGAAAGAATCGAAAACCTACAGTCAATAAAGAATCAATAAAGACAGCTAGGAAACTAAAAAAGAATAATGAAGATTGTAATCACTTGGTCTCCAAAAAAAGCAGAGTTATTAATGGTGTCCCTGTTGAAAAAGTTCAATAAGTACAAATAATAAGAATTATCATAAAAGTATTCTATTTTGATGGTGCTTATGTTTTTAGCCTCTATCTCAAAATATAAATATACGAAGTCTTTTGTACTAGACCGTGTTCATAAGTAAAACTTTTCATTGAATAGTTTTTCTTTAAATGGATTTTGTCATTCGAGTCGCTTTTATTTAGTAGCATATAAAATTAAAGATGACTAAAACGAATAGTAACTAGATATATGTATGCTGAGGCTGAACTACTTATAGGTGATCCCCCACCCAGAATTTCGTCAAATAATATTTTACTTTCATCAAAAAGAGATGCTAAAACATGTGTTGCCATTCTAACCGTTTATATTTTTTACGGATGTCTTTAGACATAGAACATTAATTGTACTGTTTGTATATAAATGTCAAGTCAGATTTAATAGGCAGTTCTATTTTCACATTATGGTTCCTTTCTCTAAAAGTATCATTTTTAGCCACAGGTAGGAAACAGGCTATCCATATCAACAAATAATTTTTCTTAAATTTATTGATTCCTCATAGTGTCTGCATTACATCTTTAAGCGAGTGTTTAAATAGAAACTATTGATTAATTTCAAAGTAATATTTGAGAATACAAAAAGGAATAAAAAGTCTTATCTATAAGAAAATATTTATTGAAAAATCTTATCCGTGAGACAATATTCAATAATTTTTACAATAATGGAAATTTGTGTCCGAGAAATAAATAAACATTTTATTTAAATATTTAATGTGTAATTTTTAGATATTAAAATTAGGACAATCTTTAGAATTTGTTTCGAAATGTACAAATTTTCGAAATTGCGTTATGATAATTACTTTTCTTTCTTATTTAATTAAACTTTGGAAGTTTAAGCGCACTTTTTAAAGTTACATACCATGATTGTAGAAGGTTGTCACAAACCAAATTCTTTAGTTAATGTTTCTAAATCTTGTTGAAGTATTTTCCTCATTATTTATTACGTCTTTTTGCAGAATCAATTCCACATAGCTTTACACAAAAATGAAAATTTCTTCCTAAAATATGTTTCCATAATTGATTATAAAATGAAAATGATATCGACACAGACAAATGCCATTTTAGGATTTTCTAAATACATCAAGATTTCTTTCAATATTCTCTAGATGGTTCTACTTGATGAGATATTTTGCTTAGAGAGAAAATACGTCTCTGTTGATTTTTCAATGGCAGATGTCATTTCTTTAAATATAAGATAATATTATTTAAAAGACAATCTATTTAAAAGTTCCATTCTTCTGTGAACCCCATTTACAATCGGGCCATCTGATTATTTGATTATTAAGAATGACTTATTTATTTTCAAAATGTATAAATCTTCGATATTTTATATTTGATTTATTACATTTTTGGATTTCTTTTCCCAGTCGTAAAAAAACAAACAAACCAAAACCACGCATCATAATATGAACAGAAATATATTTCAAGAAGGTATTGCTATTTTGACAACAAAACCTGTCATTGTGTTCATGAGAGAGTAAGATAAAATTAGCGGATGCATATTATCTTATTTTATTTCTAATTGTTTGTTGAAATAATAATAAAAGAATTAGCCTATCAGTGGATTTAACCGTAGCAATAAGAATGTCCATTCTATAATGCAAGATAACTACAATCAGAAAATTTCTCATTAAAATAATTCATCGCTGCAGGGAAAGTTTTCGGTTTGGAATCTTTGTTTTTATTCCTGTTATTCCCTGTCGGGTAGAAGTGAATAGAAAAACTTTGCATTTCTGATTGTGTTGTAAAATGAAAGCAGAATTAGGAAATAAATGCAAATGATTGAAATCGCTGAATACAACGAAATCATGACAGTATCATGTTATTTGAAACATTTAGATGTTAGCAAACTTGCTAATAAAAGGAATTGCATTAAGCATTAGGCATATTTAAAGAATTAGCCACAAATAACCATTACATTTTAAATGCTTTAAATGAAATAACAAAACGTGCCTGTTCATAAATCTTCAAAAATAATATCTGTCGTTTGGCAATGATTTTAAAATAGTCATCCACTGTTTCAAATGACACGTTTTTAATTTCTACTGCTAGTTATCTGTATTGTGTGTTGGAAAAAGGACAGAGACTGAATAAACATTTTTCTTTATACGACTTGTAAATATTGGTTTGATAATTATTGGATTCTTCATTTGACTTGTTGGTTTTCATCCAACCTCTGACTGTTATAAAAATTGTGTATATTTTTTTTCATTTTGGAATAACTGTAGGTTTTGTTTAAAATATCTGAAGACTTTCAGCATTTGAATTTGAAACATTTTTCGTTTTATCATATATTTTCACTTGTCTACGAATGCCGTAAATTACGATGGAACTCACTAAATTAAATTTTTTTATATGAATTAATGTTTTCCCAATAAAATTGATTAGAACCAATGTTTATAAACTTTTATGTTTTTTAGCAATATATTTCATACTTTTCAACTTCTAATAGCTATACTTATTAAAACAATTGATAATATACTGTTTTGTAAGTGTCAGATTTCATTATAAATGTTTATTAAAAAAATAAATCCAAAGGATAAAGGCCATAGAAATATATATTTGGTTAACGCAATATTTCATATATTCCAATAAATTATTATTTTACATTTGAATATCCTTTTGTTGAAATTCTATAAATTTCCTCAGTCTTTCTTAACTTTTCTACTTTTTTGATTTTAGAATTACTTGCATCGATTACTTGCTATTCTTATGATCTTTGTGTGAATATTGTTTTCCATTCTCTTACATATCAGTTTTAATGATGGATTACATTTTTTTTTATTGGATAGGATATTGTGGAGAAATACTAGATGACATGGCGTTATTTTGACATCTTTAAACCATTTTGGTAACATGGGCAATGGCCAGCTTGAATTAAAATACTTATATAATTCTTTTTGCTTGCAACTTCTATTATTGTCCAAAAACTTACAACAATCGTTGGTGTTTATCTTGTCTTTTGAATGGATCAGTAATTTTATTGCTATTAATACTATCTAAGTATCATTCCAACTCACAGATGCTGTCTTCTGAGTCGTATTGGTCGGCTATTTCCAAGATGGATTATCCTTCAATTCAGCCATCTGCTTCATCAACTCTAACTTGATATAGGCTCATAAAACTATAATTTTGAGTAATATATTGTCATCGACTTTTCTCAACTTACATGTTTCTCTATACGATGGTAGTTTTATGTCTTTATCTCAGGTTCTTAATGTTTTCTTTCCGGTTACCTTCACAACATCAGATTTTGTTTTTCGATCAATCTCATTTTATTATCTATTTTTTCAAATCTCTTTTTGTTAAATTCTAAAAATAACTTTTGTATTGTTCTCATCATGCTATTGTTTTCCGTTTCTTTCTTTCTTTTTTAACATTCTGTGATGTCGATTCAATTTTTAAAAAGGTTTTGTTACTAACCCACAATAAGTTCATCATATCTTTTTCTTCTTTTGATTTTACAGGGTGCGATAGGTAAACTGTCGTCATTTTATATTTTTAATTTCGCGCACACGCGTTGTTGGTTTTTGATTTTGTCGACTGAACAGTATAATAGGGTCAGTTGAGCACCGTCTGGAGGAAAAAGTCCGCCTGAAATTTGGAAACGGCATATTGTACTGATTGGCATACGCGCAGATATCACCAAATACGGACATTTCAGTGTGTTTGGGTGTCAATCTAAGGATAGTGCAGAGGATTCAGAAAGAGTTGTATGATATATCCAGTCAACATCATAATGTTTGGAGTAATCACTAGTGATGCAGACGTTATGCTTTTATTGATCTTCACACAGTCCCTTAGACTCAACATGCCTTGAGGAGGTAGTGATTGTCGTGTAAAAAGGGTGGCTGCTAGAAGACCCTTTGGCAACAGGACTTTACACCATGACACACAAAAAAGAAAACTCAGTCATGTCTGTCAGACTATTTCTGTAACCACATCATCCATTACATCTGGCCACCTAACACCCCAGACAGCCACCCCAACGATTATTATGTGTGGGGTATAGTTGATCGAGAGACCAACAAAACTCCTTGTAACACCAAAGATGAAAAGAAGGAAGGATTATGGCAGCATTCACCAACTTGAATACAAAAACCGTCCAGAAAAGTTGCAGGACAATCCGAAGTCGTCCGGAGGTTGTCGTTGAAACCAATGGTATATATATATATATATATATATATATATATATATATATATATATATATATATATATATATATATATATTTTACATTTCAAAATGGGCAAAAACCATTGTATAATACGTAGGGTAATATGTAAATTTTCGATATGTTTTGACGCTTTGATAGATTGACTGAGAAGATAGTGTTTAAGTTAAAATACGTTTATAAATACAAGAAATAACTTGCAAAAATATAAGCACTAAATATATTAAAATATAAAATTTCGAAATTATTGAGGAAAATTTGAAAAGAAAATAGTTGAGATATGTGCGGATATAGTTGAAGTAAAACAAAAGAAGGAGGGAAAGGGAAGAGAGAGAGAGAGAGAGAGAGAGAGAGAGGAATAAAAAGAGAATAAGGTGGTGGTGCCGAGAGCGAGAAAGAAGCGAAAAAGAATAAATAAATAATAAAAAAGAAAAGTTTGAATATTAAAGATAAGTAAATGATAGGTAAGGAAGGAAAGAAAATTAAAAAGGTCATAAAAATAAAAAGCAAGACTAAAAAAAAAAGAAAAAAAGAAAGAAAAAACGAACAATTTAGTCAGAAAAGAAGACAATGCGAAAGCAAATATAACTGGTTCGAAATATAGGTGACAAAAAACAAAAAAATGTGGAAAGAAGAGGAATGAAAGGAGAGAATAGAAGGAAAGAAGGCAAAGAATATCAATGGAAAACAGAATCAAGAAAAAAGTTAAGGAAGTGACGGAAATAGGAACAATAGAAGATTGACAAAGATGGAAAGAGAGGAAGAAGTGGGATAAAGAAAGCAAAGACAATAAAAAGGAAGACTATGAAAAGATGAATAAGGAAAAGGCTAAGTCTGTGATTGTAATTATAGTAAAAA
Organism: Acanthosepion pharaonis; assembly: GCA_903632075.3. Lineage (NCBI taxonomy): Eukaryota > Metazoa > Mollusca > Cephalopoda > Sepiida > Sepiidae > Acanthosepion > Acanthosepion pharaonis. Next base: position 1,344,128 of record CAHIKZ030004884.1, read on the forward strand.
AGTATATTTTGGAGAAAGTGAAAGAGAAGGAAAGGGAAAAGATAGAGGGCAAATAGAGACATTGAGAAAAGAGAGAGAAAGTGAAAATGAAAAATAAAGAGATAAAATGAGAAAGAAAAGAGATATGGATAAAAATAGTGTACAGAAAACAGAGTGAGTAAGGAAAGAGAAAGTCAAAGAAGTTAGAGAGTGAAAACAAGGGAATAAAAGAGGATTATTGAAAAAAAAGAGAGAAAAAAGGACAGAAAGAGAGTGGCTGAGGAAAGAAAGACGGAAGAAAGAGACAGAGAATATAGAGGGAAAAGACAGAGAAAAAAGGAAAAAGTACAGGAGAAAGTAGGAAAAAAGAGAAAGACAATGACAAAGTGAGAAAGAAGAAAGATAGAGACAGATAAAGAATGAGAGGGGAAAAATTTCAATATTGCAAATCCTCTTGATACTGGTAGATGTCAGGATTAAAACTGGGATATTGTAAGAATGTCATTGCAAACAATTTTCATCAGTTTATACAAATAATGATGCAATTTTCTCACTTGAGGAAAAGGGACATTCTCTTATGGCATGTGAAAATAGCAATACGTCAAAATTCTGACTATAGATTATGAATTAAATGATATTGTATGGATGAAGTGGGAAAATAATTATCATTAAAGGAAGCATACATTGAATAGTTTACATTTATTAAGACTCCGTTTTTCAAACGGAGAATCACTATAGATGGAGTCATAGTCATAAGGATTCTTAATAAAATTACTTGGGAAATATTCTGTTAAGAGATATAATGAAATTGAAATTCAAATGCTCCTTACACTCATTTCTGATTATTAAAATAATGATAATTGATTTTTGAAAATAACGATAATTTTATTCAAATTCAGCGTGTATGCAATCTATAAAATTGTCCGACATGAAAAAAGCCGGTTTGTATTTAACGGTTTGAATTTTCCCTTGATCTGATTATCTAATAAAATAAGACAAATAGTTTGTTACACGTAACAACTGAGAGCAAAAAAAAAAAAAAAAAAAAAAAATCACACAAAACAAACAAACAAAAAACCAACGAAGTGAGGACAAAACTCTAATCGCTTTCGTCTGTTTGTAATTGCTAATTATTAAATGTTGTCATTTTGGCTCATATTCAATGTCACTCTATCGATATTGCTTGCTTTCTTGATTGTTGTTTATATTGACACGGTGGATATTTGTTAGATAAAGACAATTTTAATTTTTTTTAATGCATTGAGAGACTGGAGGGCCAATAATTGTCTGGTTCTTTGTTTTTCGTTCTTTTTTTAAATATCCGATAAGTCTTCTGTGTTACCCTTGTTAAATCTTTTGTGTACATATTTGTTTTAATTTTCTTGTATTTGTAATTTTTGTCTAATCTGTCCGTTTTTTCCATATTGTTTTCGTCGTTAACGAGCTGACTTGGTATTTTCAGTGGCCATATTTTGATTTTGTTCATTTGTTAGTTTCGTATTTTTCTCGATCGTTCTTTGTGTTTCTAGTCTTATTACTGTATTATTTTAATGTTGTTTGAATTTCTTCTTGTATTTTTTTAATACCTTTTCGTACGTGTAACCTTTTTGTATAGTTCTTTTAAAGGAAATTTGTGATTGCTTTGTATATTTAATTTTTGTCCGCCTTTTTTAAGTTCAACGTTTTATATCGTCTGTATTTTGCGTAAGGTTTTGTCTTTTGCACGTCCAAATGTTTTTATATATTTGTGTGATTTAATTATCCTTTTATTTTTAGTTTCGCCTATAGCCGAAACTTATCAATTAATTTTTACTTTTTTGCACCCCTCCCCTTTAAAAGAAATGGAAAAGAAGAAAAAAACAATACCTTCCTTTTTAATAATGAAAAGGAAGTAAAAAATGGCCGACTTTAGAAAGTCGGTCAGGAAACATTTATTTAATCCAAATAAAGAACCTCCTGACAAGGACAACACTGAATACCCACTGCTAAATTATTCATCCTCTAGTGAGGAGTCCGTTGGTAGTGAACCAGTTATAAAAAGTACGGAGGCCAAAAATGACCATACCCAAAAAACCCAAAAGAGTTCGGTGGCCAATAATGTCAAAAAATTAGACAATAATATGGAGGCCAAGAATGGCCAAAAAGACACGACCAGTAAACCGCTGAGGCCGGGAATTCGCCCTGTTGTTGGAAGTCCCCACTTAAATGCATCATCGATATTGCGGAGTTCTTGGAGCGTGCCAAGCATTACGCACACCTTGTAGTAGAAGGTGGGCTCTTTGAGGACCCCATTGAACTTAAGAAGATCGAAAAAAGAATGGTGTCGATTTTTGTCGTCGACAAGCGTATGCGCAAAACTTGTCGTTCGACGAAAGACACAGTGGTTAAAATATTACATTCCATGGGGTTTAAGCCACTTCGAAATGTTAAGGGCAAAGGCTTTTTGATGTGGGTCGTACTGTTACCCACTGCGGAAGATTGCGTAAAAGAAACTAGCCGAGAATTAATCACAAAAGATCTGATACTCTGAACAGAGTACGAAGGCAAGAGAAGAACCAGTATAGCAGTATAGCGGCTTTCTTGTCTCAGTACGGAGAAATTCTGGGTGCTTCCTGCGATAGCCTGACTGGGGGATGGAGTTTTGATATCATGTTGGACCGCAAAGCCTTCATCTCCATCCCCAACTGGAGCTGCCGGTCATAGTGACCGGCCGTAAACCAGTTTGTTGGAAGTGTGGAGAGACTGGTCACCTCTCCTCTTCCTCCCCAGAGAAGAAGCAACAGTAAGGGCGACGCCCGGCCTCAAAACCGATCTTAGAAGAACTTAAAAAGAAATATGATCCTGGATTCAAAAAAACAGAATAACTCAAAAAATTAAAACAAAATCTAGACAAACAACGGATCTCAAAATCCTCCCCCACTAAAAAGACTATTCCTTCCACATCCACTGCTCCACATTCAGCAAAATCTTCCCAGCCTTCCACCTTCAGCACAAGATCTCCTCCTCTACTAAAAAGGCCATTGCCTTCACATCCTCTGACCTATCACATTCTTTCCATCCCTCAACCCCTCTCAGTAGAGACCCCAGCCCCTCTGGACAATCTTATACGCCTCGCAACACCTCCAGTCCTTTCCCAATGAAAACCCCGGAAACTTCCCCTCCCCAAAACAAGTCCCTACGCAGGACTCAGCAGAAAAAAAGGAAAAGACAAAAACATATACTCAACTCTGGCGAAGATGTTTGAAAAATATACCCCTGCAGAAGCCGATAAGCACGTGATTACGGCAATAGGATAAAGGACTTAAAATATCTTCTATCAATAAAACATTTTACGGGCAAGGACACCGAAGATCCTAAAAACTTCCCAAATGCCGAAAGAGTGACTACAGTCATAAGAACTGGAATGGGGGCGAAACAGACTTGGGCCATGCTCGATGAAGCTATAGCCTCTTTTAAAATATCACCACCAATTGCCATTGCACAAAACGAAAAATTGAAAAAATGAAACAATTTTGTGCCGGGAGGGCCCCAGTTTTTGTTCACCCTTCCCTCTATAGAGCACTCAAATTGACTTTCCCTTGGGATATAGGCGGCCTCTCCCAAGACGGCAAATCAAGACTGAGATGGGCCATGGGTCAATGGGGGAGGCGGTCAGTATCCTTACCTCGTCCATGTTCATTTCAGGAAAGCAACCCTAATCGGTTTCCTCTATGGCTCTCTGGTTAGCAAGTATATGGTCATGCTGGAAGTGTCTCTTGTCTGGTGAGCAAGTCTTTGAAGGCTGCGTGTACTCTTCTCTTCGCGGATACAGCGGGCAAGCTTTGCGTGCTGGATGTTACCATAAAGGATAAGGCTCTGCGTCTCATTGGAGTTTATGCGCCCAATAACCATTCTGAGCGGCCTGATTTGTTTCGGCAGATCGAGCCGTTCTTGACGACATCACGTCGGGTAGTTTTAGCGGGGGATTGGAAAGCCGTCTTTGACCCCGATATAGATCGCATAGGGTACTAACAACCGGGACGTGAAACCATTTCGGGACTTTATCGACGGATTTGCTCTTGTCGATAAGTACCGGAATGAGCACCCTCGGGAGGTAGTTTGGACTTCGACAAATAGTGGCAGCTTGGCTCCTGGGGTGCTTTCTTGCTACCTCGACCGAGTCTTAGTTAGGAAAATCGATGTAGGACTCTTAGGGTTTCCAAACTTCCATTACATAGTTTATTCGGATCATAGGCCTGTCCGGGTCCGTGTAAACTTAGATAGGCCTAAGGTAAGGTTGGCTGGCTACTGGAAATTAAACTGCTCATCATTTGATGAGCAGGATTTTCGGGACCAGCTTTTACTAATGATACAGAGGGAATTGGCGGGTCGGTTGTTGGAAACGCCTGGTGGGATAAACTAAATTGAAAAATTAGAACGTTTACTGCCAATTTAAGTCGTCGACTCAATCTAGATAGATTAGCGGCGCAAACGGATTTAGAAGTAAAAGTCGATCGGGCAGTGAAATCCCGTGATAGTGGGGCAATAGTTATAGCTAAGGCAGAGTAGTCCTCCTTGCTTATCAAGAAGGATCAAATTCTGGTAGTTAGGGCTAGGTTAAAAAGAGAATCGGAGAGGAGAATCGGAGCGCGTCCCGGCGACATATCGCGTGCTTCACAATGCCGGATAAGTGGACCGTGACTACAAACGCGGGCGTATGCGAGGCCTTTCGAGATTACTTTCAGGAACTTTTCCCCAATCTGAGCCCTGCTCAGTTCGACGTCTATTTAGCCGACTTTCCCTATCCTGAGGCAGCTGAAACGGCTGGGTGCGAGGTTCCCATCACAGAGTCGGAAATCTGGGAAGCGCTGAAACAGGTTGACCTGGATAAATCTCTGGGACTAAATGGTCTTCCAAGTTTACTTGAGGCAGTCGCCCGTTTTTGTTCCATTGCTAGAACTGATTTTCAACAACTGGATGAAGCAGGGGTCTATGTCTCAACGCTTCACCAGGGGTGTGATCAAGTTGCTGCGTAAGGACAATAACAGTGGGTATGGGTTAGATAACTTTCGCCCTTTTACTATGTTAAAGTTTTGGCGAAGATCTTAGCCAAAAGTTTGTAGCTTGTCATATCTAGTCTGAGTGGCTCCGAACAGACTTGTGCTGTGAAGGACAGGGCTATTCAGGACAACCTTCATATGGTACGCTTGATCTTAGACGAAGTCGACAGTGAAGCCGCGCTGATCAATTTGGATCACTCCAAGGCCTTCGATAGGGTTGACCATCGTTTCCTGGAGGCTGTCCTTTCGGCAGCTGGTTTCGGACCCGATTTTCGCTCCTGGATCCGACTCTGTATGCGACTCCCGGTACGCTGGTGGAAGTGAATGGGGTAAGATCGGAGCCTTACGTATTTTCTCGCTGCATTCGTCAATGTTGTCCGATTTCGCCTTTGCTTTACGCTCATGCGTTGGAACCTTTCCTTCGCAAGTTAAAGGCGACTCCGGTCCTGCGCGGAATTTCCCTACCTGGGGATATCACCTCGGTCAGGTATTCTGTCTATGCTGTTGACGTTTCGGTTCTTGTGTCGAGCAGAGCCGAGATTGACGAAGTCAGCAAAGTGATCAGTGGTTATGAGATGGTGACAGGGGCCAAGATCAACCGCAATAAGTCTGTTGGCTTGCGGTTAGGTATGTGGAAGGGAGTTTCTCTTCCCGGACCTTTTCATTGGATGGTGAAGTCAAGATACTCGGCGTCTGGTTCGGTCCTGATCTCCAGTTGGAAATGAAATGGTCGGAGGTACAAGGGAAGACCGAGATCGCGGTTAATCTGTGGTCTCGGAGGAACCTTTCCTTGAAGGGGAAGGCGGAAGCATGTGTTTCACACATCTACCCGTTTCTCCTTTACCGACTCTCTGTACTTCCACTTCCGTATGCCACACTAATGTCATTAGTAAGGCTCTTGTTCTTTCTTGTGGAGAGACAAGGCCGCTATGGTATATAGGGAGATCTGTTGCCTTCATTCATCTGAAGGCGGTTTGGGTATGCTTAGCATTGATATTCGTCAATATATGCTTCGCATCGCCTTCCTAGACGTCCGTAGAAACTTCCCATCCCTGAGAAGTGTTCACTCGAGCGTGGTGGAGGCCCACTGTTTACCCCGAGCCGAATGCTCCTTCTACTATGAATGTCGTATTGCTGTGAAACGCCTCTTATGGGCGTCGGATGGCCTCTCCAACGTCCATGTCTCGTAGGGCATTGTATCAAGTATTAGTCAGGGGGTCTGTTCGCTCTTACGAAGCAGGAGTCTTGCTCAATATGGCTTGGGCGCCTGGTTTGAAATTCATCAATTTCGTATTTGTCATTGTGTCAGGGTGCATGCGTGTCTGTGTGAGTCCTTGGGATGGATGAATGTTTCTATATTTTTATAATCTCGCATCGATTTCGTCCAGTTAACTGATATTTCTGCCATATTTAAGGTTTGGGGGGTTATTACTAACTTGATTTTGTCTAGTTTCATGTAAATAGTTTATAACCATATTGTATGGATAGCTGATCAGGGAATGAGAAAAATAGGAAATTAGCAAACATTGCTAAGATCTACAAACGAGAAGAAGTTATGGAGAGACATGATCGCCTATATTCCGAAGGGACACGGTACATAGTAGAAAAAAAATCTGCTTTCGTTGTATACATATTGTAATTAAGCTGTTGTGATCATTTACCGGTTCAGCAGTCTCACAAATCATTAGTTACTTCCGTAATGCGTCAGACTTTTGATATTTTTTAGCCTCTGAAAATCTTGATATTAAATAAAACATCTGACGAGTTATTCTTCTTGTTTTCTTTATACAGTCATTAAAATCAAAAGTCATGATTATGTCATGAATTATGATGCAGCTTGATAATATTGCGCCCCTGGTTACTGTAAAGTAGACACTATCCATCACTTATTTGTTTAAAGATTAATTTATTTCAATTTAGGTTGTTTTTTTTTCTGTAGGGGTCACATGTCAAACAATAGCTTGATTCAGATATTTTCTCCTGCAAAATATAAATTATTCTCAGTATTTGGTTGCCTTAACCATGGAGCATTGTTCAGCAAGTAATCTTTGGCATGAAACACTTTTCTGTGTGTGATCTTGTAATTTTCTTGCCTTTATTTTGAATAATGCTCAAGTTAACGCACAGAAAGGTTCGCCTCTCTTCCGGTTCACACCCCTTCTCGGTCTTTTGAATATGAATAGAGCTTTATCACTTATTTCCGATTTAGGATTGGGTTTCCAGTTCCTTCTAAATTCTTCTCATTCTCTTTCACTCCCAGTGGCCCCTTGCGTCATTATCGCCTTGCTTGGAGCGAATTGATAAAAACACGGATAAATATATGCATGTTTTTGCAATTGTATTCACACTTGCACATGATTCAACATGTACAAGTACGAATACAAACGCGTTAATCAGAAAAATTGCAGTTTTTTTTTTTGGCATTAAGCAAAGTTGATATATAAATGCATTCATTTTCCAGTTACGATTTTTAAAAATCTGTGCTGTGCCTTGTGTAAAGTAGTTGAAGGTGATAGAATATATATAGAAGATGAGAATTTTTCAAAGCCCAAGAACTGTCATAAGTCTACACGTTCAGAATTTCCGTAAAAGATAAAACAAGTACTTCTACTAATAAATAGCGGAGAGTAAACACTATATAGTAGTTGTAAAAATTGTAAATTACAAAAGATGATGACATTGTTCTTATTTCTTTTGCTTTTGAATTAATCCATTGACAAAATTAACCTCATGAAAGAAATATTCATGAATTTCATAAAAGAATACTAGAGAAAATATAATTGGTTACATCTTTGCAGAGTTTTTGAGCATTTTACTTCAAATTTGTTTGGGGATGTCTACAAAATTTGATGGGACACCATATCGAGTAGCATAGGTACCATGTAGACAGACATATTTCTGCTGGAAGAGCTAATCAATTTTCTAGGAATAGTAGAAGAACACGTTGAACAATAATTAATATGATACAGTTCAATGTTCCATGCCTAATGCCCAAATGTGGACGATAGTAGTATCTTTATGGCAGCACCAAACCATGATCCTGGCAGTTGGCCCTTCTTGTTGTATGGGAATAGACTATGGAAGATGCCGTACATATAGACAAGTTTGCATGAAGTCATAAACAGCTCTAATCGCCGAACACGACAAAGCATCATTGGGCAAAGCAGGTAACCCTATTGCGACACCACTGGAGATGTGCAGGATAGTGATGTGGCGCAAATGGAAGATTTGATAAACGAATGCGTACTTAGAGCCCTACTGTAAATAAACAATTCCCAACGGGGATGTTAATAATCCTGGAACACCGCTTGCTTTGATATATGCTGTGGATATCGTGCAATCTTTTACTGGATCGTAACAACGTCGATCCGGGTGAATTACTGTATGTAAATGAAACTAGTTTAATAGTATAGGAAAATTTATTTAACATATATTACAAACATCAAATTTCCACTGTCCCGTCATATGAGGCATGCACAGCAAGTTCTGGAAGGGGAACAAAGTAACCATTAATGAAGCAAGTATAATTTATGAAAAGAACTATTATATATACTCGCACTAGATATTTCACCGCGCTTAAACTTGCTCAGACAGACAGTACACAGGTATGTCTACAGATGGCCGAAAACGAGAAAATTACTATCAGTTCTCGGTTTGGTCTACTTCATAAATCTGATAAAATGAATTTTAGCACAGTACATATGTATGTATATCTATCTATCTATCTATCTATCTATCTATATATATATATAAATAAAATCGCAGAGCCGAGTTTGAATTCAAGTCGAATCCATTACATTCCCTTACGTGCTAATACCCTTGGGAAAGGTATGAATTCTCTTCCTCTCCCTCCAGCTATGGGTAAAATAGTAGGACAGACTGGGTTCTATAGCCTTGGATGGCAACTGGTCTAGGAGAAGGACAACTCTGAACTCAAAATCTGCGGAGGGTCGTTTTGGGAACCTTGTGGCATTCGGTGCACCAGGTTTCTGTATTCGTCCCTTCGAAAAGTGTGGATGGTCCTGCACGAGGCCTTCACCACTATAATCAAATCTCATGTGCCGGTGTCGGGCTGTCGGTTTCCTGGAAACTGATCTGCTTGACCCTCATACGTCGAATCTCGTCGGGAGAGTCGATTAAAGATATAAATAAAAAGAAAGAACAGTAAGATATATAATCCTGTGTACTTATCGATATTTTTTATTTTTACAAAATAGTGCTCAATGTAAATTTACAGAGCATTAATATTATAAATTAATTGATTTAAAATATGGTTTTTCCGCTACACAGTTCTAACCATGTTTCAAAAATGGAAGGTCCGAATTTAATTTTGTAATTAAATTAAAGACATTAGTTCCATTTCATCCTCAAGCGAATTTTGGAGTAACTTTTAAAATTACTGGGTTTTAAAGACAGCAAAAATCATAATTCACGTTTCCAAGGATACAGAGAAATTCATTTCAACCAGAGGGGTGTTTGCGTGTTCATTATCGCTGTATTTTGATGTATCAGTTATTAGTTACGTTTTGGTAGTGGGTAGGGATGCATTCTTCAATGAAATCTGACATCCGTTAAATGCATGTCGTCTGGATTTTTTTTAAATTTTATTGTTAACGGCAAAAATTCTTACGGTACTTTTTCTATTTGTATATTTAAAGATTATTGGGGGGGTGTTTAGGTTAGAATACGTTTTGTTTAACTACGATTTGAAAATATTTTCACTTTTAAATTTTAATATGCTATATTTCTTTTAAGAACAAATAAATGTATTAGAATCCCTTACAGTATGTAGAGTTATTTTCACATCAACTATAAGTATAATATATACTATAGTATATATATATATATATATATATATATATATATATATATATATATATAACAGACCAATATATCCGGGTCGGATTGACATGTTGTCTTACTTTCGAATGACTGTGAGCAGCCCATGTCCGCCAGTGCCACTGTCTTGATTCCATTCACGCTTGGGATAAATAACCTTTGCTGACATCTTGTCCCTTTCCTGTTTTCCCTGGACACACACCGAAGCAATGTGGTCTAATCCATGACAACGGAAGCAACGCATTGTTGCTTGTATCCTGCGTGGCTGACGGGCATATGCATTTTCTCGGAGAACGGCGCACTCCTTGGAAATGTGATTCCACGAAGAGCATCGAGAGCATCGCATACCCTCCGGGTCTTTAACATTTTGAATTTTATCAGCTGCCACTCCCACTGATGAAATGTTAGCTGCCAGCTTTTTTTCCTCAGTCGGGGTCTGATCCTTCATTATTAACCGAGCTCGGTTTCGCAGTTGATTTGTAGTCATGTCTTCCATCCTGGAAGACGCTCGCAGCAATTGCATGACGTGGGCTGTTAATCCTGCTATGGATGCACATGCTAGCCCTTGTTCGGATATCGCACAAAATCAGCTAGAAACACATCTACAGGCTCGTCTAGGCGCAGTCGGCACTCCATGTACTGCTCGTATGCTAAGAAAAGATCCGACGCAAAGACAATCTGCAGGGTTCGTTTTATCTGTTTGGCATCTACTTTTTGTTCTGTACTTAACTGCTAGTAGACAGAAAATGCCCCACCAGTCAATCTCAAGGGAAGAACACTTTCAATCTCCTTGACTCGACACAGATCACAAACAATTTCTGCTTTTTCAAGTCATTCAGTAACTGCCTATCCATTCACTGAGCAATCAAATTCGGGTATCAATTGATGTCTATCGTCCTATCCGCCATGATGCTGAAATATCTTGTCGGGAATTTGAAGTGGTAGCTCAAGTTCAAAGCAAAAATCAAACAATTCGAAAGTCCAAGTACTGTAGATCTAGTAGAAAGAAATGCTTCAATCATGATTCGTAGGATCAATGTTAAAAATCCCAGTACACATAAACGGCTATAAACCGATTGCACCGTTAAACAGTCACTTCCCAAAAATAAAGTAAAAGAACATGCTATATAACAGTTCTGTGTAGGACACAGGTTCGATTCCTGTCGGAGGATACGTATTTCTTGGACATTCAGGCCGGTAAATGTTAATACTGTTTATTATAAATAGAGAATTTACTTAAATAAAATAACGTATAACCAGTATACATATATATATATATATATATATATATATATATATATATATATATATATATATGTGTGTGTGTGTGTGTGTGTGTGTGTGTGTGTGTTCGATGTATACAGTGAAGTGCTCCAAATTAGAAAGCTTTAAAGAATATACCACGTAAAGGATATCGTCTTATATGCATATACGTATATATAATGCATATAAACATACATACACTTTCATAATATATATATATATATATATATATATATATATATATATATATATATATATATATATATATATATATATATATATATATATATATATATATATATATATATATTGCAAGGAATAGATACAAATTATTTCCTAAAGGCATTATGAAAAAAAAAAAATAAGAGATGATAACACTTACAGAACAGACCAACAGGTTTTGTTTCCAAGCTCATCAGGGTCGACTGGGAACAATTTAACAATTATTGCAATATATATTGACTCACACAAACACCATACATACAATTAAAACATTAAAAAATGAAATGATTAATGGTATGAGAGAAAAAAAAATTCAAACCGCGCGAATTTGTACAGCACAAAGGAAAAAAGAATGGGGAGTGTAAGGGGAATGTATGATAAACACTAGAGTCTAATAACGTGAAGCCCAAGGAGACAGTCTTTTTGCTTGCAAAGAGATGGCTCCCTGGACTGAATATACAGAGACTCAAGTGCCCTCAAATGAAGTGGAGAGTGCGAACTGGACAGTACAGTAAACCAATTCGGACTGAAATTCTTCGCACAATCCCTGCAATTTATCAAATGTTCAGTGATCGCTGACCCAGAAGTATTAACCAACTGGCTCTTACGGGCACCCGGATTGAGAACTCGCAAAGGGACATGCTGCCTGATCCTACAATCTAAATGTTGGGAAGTCCTTCCTATGTAGTTGCTACCGCAACCACATTTAAAATAATAAATAATGGAAGAAGCATGATGGCGAGGAAGAGGATCCTTACGCATAGAGGAAAAGGCAGAACAAGTCGCAAAATGAATCCTTATTTGAGCAGAATATATATATATATATATATATATATATATATATATATATGTGTGTGTGTGTGTGCGTGTGTGTGTGTGCGTGTGTGTGAGTGTTCGATTTATATAGTGAAGTGTTTCAAATTAAAGTCATGTACTGACTAACACTGGCTACGTGACATAACGTGGGTTTATGTATCCAAGCACATTCCAAGACTTTCAGTAGCAAGATCTTATAGTTTTCTCAGGGTAGATTTAAGGATCCGACACTAGTTTACGCAAAAGATTGCTTACATGCCACATCTCTTACACGCAGCAACCCTACTCTTTACTTTACAGAAATTGAACATGACGCGTCTAACAGTTGCTTGCCTTACTCATTACCAGCCACTTAGATATTAATCCACATTTTCTCACAAGATATGAAAAGTAAGAGTTTTAAAATGCTCTTAACTTGAAGAACAACTGCTCAAATGAACTTTGTCGAAAATCTAATAACCTCACGCTGACGTTGTTTTGAAGATCAAGAATTTTTAAGTTGGATAGTTTCTCAGACACCTGCTACATCTTTTGGGAACAAAACACCTTTTGCTAAAATCTTGTTTTCTTCAAATTGCCTTTCCACCTACAATATGGGATATATTATAGTATATAATACATTTTATTTCATTTCTTCGAGAGTGAAACTATTTGAAATATTTATATTTATTTACTGTCTTCCTTTATAGCAGTTTCAAGTAGACGTTGCATACAACTTTGCGGTAAAGGAAACAAAAATAATGACAGGTGAATTCTATTTATGTTGTTACCCAGTGATAATAGATAGGCTCTTAATACGCAGTCAATCCTCGTTTTCAGGATTTGACACTGTGATATCAAACATAAACGCCTACTTACTGTGATAACTTCAGATAATAGTTAGATTTCCTAATTCTAAGTTTTAAATAGATCAGATAACTTTACATCCTGCAGCACTTTACATCCTGGGTTTGTAAAATTTCTTATACATCATTAGTCTGCTTGTCTTTCTCTTTCAACCCCCTTCCTTTTTTTTCTCTCTTTCTCTTTCTCTCTCTCTTTATATCTGGAGAGCTTGACAATAAAATGAGTTCTTATTTATTTGAGTAAAATCTCATTTTAATCATTTCTAACAACTTTTCTTATCGTATGAATAGCGAGGTAAAATTGACAGTGAAAGTATTGGCGAGAATCTCCTGTTTTGATTGGGATAACCTGTTTATATTTCAAAACTTTCAAATATGTAACTTAAACATTTATGAAGACAGTTTCCAGATATACGGAACATTAATGCTAACAACAAAGCAAATGAACCTGTGTACATTAATGTCTTCGACAGAGTGGCAGTAATGGAAATAAATCCATATTCTATCACATTGAATCATATGTAATTTTCGCTTCTGGAAACCAATAGTAATGACGAATGTTTCATTATAACCGATTTGTAAATATATCAATAAAAGTTGATGAAAAATGGATTACAGTATTCACCGGGAAAGGCAGTGAATTGACAATGAATTGACATCACAACAACCCCCCAAAGTTTAGCTTTATATGTTTATGTGCAGCAGCTGCAATGTGCCCATAAAAATGTTTTAAAATCGCTCTGCGCTCGTCAGTGGGAAAGTGTTATTCTTCTCCATGACAATGCAAAGCCTGATCGCCGCAAAATGCTTTGATGGAGAAAATATGCGACAATGAAAACCAGTTTAAGATGTATTTCGAAAACTTTATCATATCAAAACCTGTGTAATTTCCCAAAAAGAGTAACGAATATGTGGTAACAAGCCACTGCAAATCATGGTGAATATGTACTTGAATAAAATGTAATTATATTGGTGTTTTGATGAACAAAGTTGATAAAAAAAAAAACAGATATTATTTATGACTGAGCCTAAAAAATAAGTGCATTACAAAGAATTATGTCCTTCTGGTGTATTTTCCAGGGAACAAGACTGCATGACTTTTCCTGTTACCCAGTCCTGGGATTGAAATCATGATCACTAATTCAGTTACTAGATCGGGTTCAGTGGAAGAGACAACTGATATCATAATAATAAATTAATTAAGCAGAATTAACTGATACTTGTTATCTTGCCTGGTATGAGTAGCAAAATGGGAAAGAATTACTCCTGTAGACTGAACAAAATATTCTGTTCGAAGTTCCCAAACGCTTACCAGCTATGGCAGACATTTGAAGAAGGCCAGTGTACAGTAACCGAAACATTGTAACTATAACAAACAAGATGAAAACACTCGTCCAAGCAAATCAGCTTATAAATTATACTCAGTTTTGCTAATTTTTGTTTGGAAACATTTCGCAGTGAAAAGTTTTGAATGTGAGACTAATTTCTGCGCACTTATCTCTTTAGTACACCACATCGCATCTTATTTTTTGTCGATATAAAAACTAGTTCGATGAATCGGTAGACAGCAATGCTTCGCTTAAATTACGTCAGTTGATAAAGCTGAAATCGATGTGCAGCTGCAACAGATAATTACTGTCCCTAGATATTGGTACAATTTCAGACATGTCCAATCACATCTCGGTTGGTGTTCTTATTAGGGTCAGACGAATGGAAAATCTGTCATATCCATTCTGGTTGCCAAAGAACTGATTCATGAAGAAAATCTTTCCATTTAGATTTTTACCGTTTTCATGTGACTGGAAATTCAATGCTTATTGAAAATACAGTAGGCGATGAGTCAAGTCGACTTTCTGATTAAAGACGTAGTATTGATTTTCTGGTATAAAGCCACATTTCTGGGGCAAACATTCAAGTTTTTAAAAAGTAGTCAGTCCTATGTTTGAAAGTGTAAACGTCAAATTCCGATCACTATAAATCAGAGGTTTTGTAATATTTTATACAAACAAACTTATCTTACATTCAAGTTCTGAAACTATTTTCAATCAATTCATTTGATTTGATTATATTTTTAAATAAACTTAGCTTTCTAGTGGTCGATTTCACTACCAACAGTTTGCAAGATAGGAAAACATTTTTGTTATATAAAAGCTGTTTTATCTTAGCTCCTTATGTAGTAGATCACCCCAAATCGATATTCACAAGTGTACTTGCTTCTCTACATGTAAAGTTAGAATTCAAACGATGAAACTAAATCTGATTAAAATATCACATTTATTTGGAATCCAGTAAATAATGAAATGTTTACGTTCAACAAAATGTCATTGGTTATAGTAAATGATCTTTTTATGATAACAACGTTTATAAAAAGAATCGTTGCCGAAATATTCTATATTCATTTTAGTGATATTTTACTTGTTTCTGAATTCTTAATAAAAATTAAATTTCTGTTCAGAAAATGAATAGTAACTCTTTATGCACATCTTGCCTCAAAATAGCAGGAAAAATTGAAATCTTGGAAAACATTAAATCTTGTGTATATATATATATAAAATATTAAATGAAAAAATGCAAGATCGTTTTTTTTGTATAAAATGAAAAGAGTAAACACTTAGATAAAATTAGTGATATAACTAACAGTAACAACAAACAATCAACAACAGCAACACATACAATAATAATAATAATAATAATAGGTATATAAAATATATATATATATATATATATATATATATATATATATATATATATATATATGATGTTAAAACATCCAGGAATACATATACATATTGTGTCTGTGCTTCTGCATTTGAGTGTAGAAATAATAATTCTGTTAACATCTATTTTAACAAAACACAATTTTTCTTGGAAAGAAACTTTAGAAAATTGTCTAATTTAAAGACCCGATAATGCACAAAATAGTAAGACAAGTACTGAAAAGAGTAAACACTTAGATAAAATTAACAACAATGAAACAACAATAACTTATAGCAACAACAGAATGCGGTTAACAACAACTCAAAAGAAAATAAAACAACATGGAACTTAAAAATACAATGACAACAGCAAACAACAACAACAATAATAATAATAATAATAATAATAATAATAATAATAATAATAATAATAATAATAACTAACTGGTATTAAAAACAAATTAAAGAACAAATTTAAAGCCATTAATAACCTAGCCATCCCAGTGGTCCAATATAGTTTTTTCCTTTTTGCTTTTTTATCCCAACTGAGTCTTTAGTAAAATGGAATATTCTGCGAATAATGGACGGAAATGGATATAATTATTGAAATAATAGAATGCTGACGACAAATAATTCAGACAATGCAATAACCTGAAGCTAACAGTGTAATGTATATCTAGTCAGTTTTACTATTGTTTGTAACTATTAAATTTGCAGTTTGTTTGTGAGTATCTAGAGCAAATCATGGAAATATATCTTCATTCGTTATAAATAATTTGATTATTAATTCTCCTTTGACTGACTATACTACTTTACAAATACAAAATGACATATCACAGTAACCGGAGGTTTTGAAATCCCAAAATGCGATGACTGAATATGTGCTTATGAGAAACCATGTTTATATGATTATCGTCTTTGAAAAATTGGGAAGAGAAACAGATTAGTCATGTCAATTTCTTTCGAGTTTCAATTATTCCAAGTGTTATAAATTTGGCTAGACTGAAAAAAAAAGTTATTCAAGCATTAAAAATAAGAACCAATATTGTAAAAAGAGAGCTTCATTGCTTTATATGATGAGCAAATTCGGAGACTGTGACGACGCTCTTAAACTAATTAGATCGAATGACGATCATTTTGTGAGTGTCTTACCATTTGTGTATTTATAAGGTTGAAAATGTTGCTGCCAATTAAACTAATTACTTTCAAGTTTGTAATTACAAAATCATAGACAGTTTACCTTTTTACAATATTAGATCAACAAGTTAGGAGTTCATTTATGTTAATCTATTCATTGTTCCTCTAAATTGGAGATTGACATAAGTGAAATTATATATGCTATTAGTCTAAGTGCTCAAAATATTTCAATGTTGACTTTCTTTAATGGATTAGAAAATATAATCAAGCAACGAGTTTTAATTGATGGTTGCCAACGAATTATTTTTCCTTCCTTTTCTCGGAAAATATTCTTTAGACGACATTTTCTTGATTTAGTGTATTTTTTTACTTTTAAACTACATTACACAGGCTGTTTTTTTTCTGATTCAAGAATATAAAATCTCACTCTACTGATGTAGTTTCTAATTCTTTTTCTTGTTGACATGATTATACTACCTTTTATTTTCTTCCGTTGTATATAATGCTATTCTGTGAAAGATTAAATAAAATATAGGAATCAAGACTTCTCTCTGTTTTTAGTATTTAATTTCTATATGAACTGTAAAATTATCTCACCGACACTAAAATGCAGAGAAATCATTGGTATATTTAAGCTATAATTCTTCAAGAAATGATGAAAAATAATAAAAACTCAATTCTAGCAAAGTTAATGTTAACGGTTTAAGAAATAAAATCGAGAAAAGACAATAACAACCAAAAATGATGATTGAGGAAACAAGTTGATAATGTATAGCCGTCTTAGGAAAATTAAATAGGAAAAGCCGAGAAAGAAAAAAAAAAACAAACTAAAAATGGATCAGATTTGAAAGCCAAGACAAATTTATTTTTTTAAAATGAATTTCAGTATTTTGAAATCAATGTTAGCTACGATCAGTTGAACTGTTGCGGCTATTTGTTTAATTATTTTTATGTTTTATTTGCAGTGTTTTTTTTTTTTTTGTTTTTTTTTAGCTCTACCTAATTCATTCTAGTATTGTCTAACACTACGGAAAGAGAGAGGAATTTAGATTCAAACTGTATTTTTGATGTAGGAAACATAGTCTAGTTGTTTGGTATTTTGTATACACCTATTTTAACCCGTATTACAGTGTGCTAAAAATGCTAAATTCACACATTTTCCATAATCTGTCCAAAAAAAAAAAACATCAGAATCGTTTTTGAAATCTGTTTTTTATCGGGCCATTATTTATTTATTTATTTGGTTCCTGATACTTTGATTGATGAGGATTGAAAGAGATCAACAAGTTATTCCTAAATGTATATCTCTCTATATATCAGCTTATGTTGATGCAACTTTATCAAAACATTTTTCATTACAAATTTAATATAATCAATAAACATAAGGTACAAATATAAGACTTGTGTTAAAACACGTGTTTCCTTAGTGAGCAACAGGAGAAAGTTGGCCGTCTTTCTGTGACTGTTGTCTGCGCATACATTTTGTACGCTTTTAATGGTATACAGAAGGAACATTGTCGTTATTCAGTGACTGATAACCCGAGAAAAGAAAATGAAAAAATAAGACGATGATATGTTACAACACGAAATTTAGTAGTTAGAAAAGAAAATAATTCATCAAAAGCATCACGCTAAAGAGTTAGTGAAACAAATCTAAAAAGTATATTGGGAAACGGAGTTATAACTGCAAGAAATTCAGACGAAAATAAAATAAAAAGTGATGACAAGAAAAGGGAAAACGAAGAAAATTCTAAATTGTCAATGTGTATTTTAATAGCAATACATAAGCAGTTTCCGTATAAATAGAAGTAAAAAGAACAAATAAAAATACTCATAAGAGATACAGGAAAAGTCTAATGACTCAGTAACAAAAATGGGAGAAAAGAGAAATTTAGAATTGAGAAAGTCAATAAAGGATATTTGCAAGGATATTTCTAATTCTTGTTGCCGCAACAGTGTAAAAAATAATGAAAGACAGCACGCATCCCGGATAATACTTGTTTAAACTGTTAGACTCTTTTGTTCTATTAATTCTAGAACAAAGCACTTGATGGACAGATCCCATCCTTAGGCTCTGCGTAAAATGACTGTTGCCGCACGCTGACAATTTTCAACGTATTTTAAACGTTATTACTTTTCTTCATTCGATGTCGTGTTGTGTGTGTGTGTGTGTGTGTGTGTGTGTGTGTGTACATAGTGATTGCTGTTCAATTTCATTGCACAGAGGCAAGAAGAATAAATAAATAAATAAATGTATTAGTGAAAACGTCTTTTACAGTAATAGAGACTCGGTGTCACTTGATGTCAAGTCCAATCCACACTATCGGTAATAATAATAATAATAATAATAATAATAATAATAATAATAATGAAAAGATGCACATTAGAATGAACAAGATCAAATTAAAAATATACAACCAGCTGACTATTCAGACAAATGATATAAGCACAAATCAGAAAATATCATCGAAAACAAAACTGTCTAGCGCTTTGAAAATGAGACAGCTAACTGAACCCAGGTGTTGGGGAATAGATTTACTCATTATAAACAAAGACATTTGTCAGAGATTGAAATTAAAGAGAGTGGAAAGTTCGTAAAATCTAATAATTTTATTTATGTCAGGTCACTCTACGAGTGCTGTTGATATCATGTTACCCATTACACTTAGTCAGACACTCAGGTCATCGGCGACTAAACCGGTTCTCCAATGCGTCTTTTCTTGTGAGAAGGGTTGCTAGACATCCAGCAGTATTAAAATCAAGACCTGTCAAAGAGCGGATGAATCTTCTTATAGTGTCAATGGCCATTTACCACACGATATGACAGAGGGCGATCCATAGTTATGTCTACAGTTAGTGACGGTGATGAGACGCTTTCTAGACTCAGCTCAACGGCCATTAACTTTTCATTTAAACTCAAGCGACAACTCTCTTTTTCTATTTACAGTGTCCTTTTAGGATTTAGGTGATCATGGCTCTTCACAACTTCTTGTCCTTTCAGTCTTCTTGTCTTAAGTAACTCTTCCTTTACGACAATGTTTATCATTGCGATACTTGATTTTATTTTACGCAAGCATGTCAAGTAGCTTACTCACTATTGTTCTCAGCTTCTTTTTTACCTTATAATACAGTAATGTATTCAGTGTCTTAAAAAAATTGAAATTTTTAAAAAATTTTTAAAAAAATTTTAAAAAAAAGGTTCGAAAAAAAATTTTTTCCCCCTTTTTAAAAAAATTTTTTTTAAAAAAAAAAAAAAATTTGGAAAAAAATTTTTGAAAAACCCAAAGAAAATTTTTTCCCTAAAAATTTGGAAAAAAAAAGGGAAAAAAAAAAAAAAATTTTTTTTTTTTAAAAAAAAAAAAAAAAAAAAAAAAGGGAAAAAAAAAATTTAAAAAAATTTAAAAATTTTTAAAAAAAAAAAAAAAAAAAATCCAAAAGGGGGGGGCCTTGGGTTTTTTTTTAAAAAAAAAAAAAGGGAAATTTCCAAAACCCCCAAAAGAAAAAAAAGGGAAAAAAAAAAAAAAAAAAAAAAAAAAAAAAAAATTTTTTTTTTAAAAAAAAATTGGGGGGGGAAAAAATAAACAAATAAAAAAAATTAATAATAATAATAAAAAAAATTTTTTTTTTTTAAAAAAAAAAATTTTTTTTTTTTTAAAACCCCCCCGGGTTTTTAAAAAGGTTTTTTAAAATTTTTGGGGAAAATTTTTTAAAAAAAAAATTTTTAAAAAAAATTTTAAAAAAAAAAAAAAAAAAAAAAAATTTTTTTTTTTTTAACTATTTTTTAAAAATTTTTTTTTTTTTTTTTAAAAATTTGGAAAAATTTTAAATTTTTAAATTTTTTTTTAATTTTTTTAAATTTCCCAATTTTTAAAAAAAATAAAAAAAAAAATTTTTTTAAAACCCAAAAAAAAAACCTTTTTTTTTTTAAAAAAATTTTTTAAATTTAATCTTTTAAAAAAAAAAAAATTTTTTTTTTTTTGGTTTTTTTTTCCAAGTGTTATAAATTTGGCTAGACTGAAAAAAAAATTATTAAAATTAAAAAAAAAGAACCAATATTGTAAAAAAAGAGCTTCATTTTTTTATATGATGAGCAAATTGGGGAAATGTGACGACCTCTTAAACTAATTAGATCGGAAAGACGATCATTTTGTGAGTTCTTACCATTTGGGAAAAGGTTGAAAAAAGTTGCCAATTAAACTAATTTCTTTTTAAGTTTTTAATTACAAAACATAACAGTTTTTCCTTTTTTCAATATTAGATCAAAAGTTAGGGTTCATTTATGTTTAAACTTTCTTTTTTAAATTGGGGATTGACATAATGAAAAATTTTATATCTTTTTAGTCTAAGTGCTCAAAAAAATTTCAATGTTGACTTTTTTTAAAGGATTAGAAAATATAAGCAAAAGTTTTAAAATTTATGGTTGCCAAACAATTATTTTTTTTTTTCGGGAAAAAATTTTTTTGAAAGACATTTTTTTGATTTAGTGTATTTTTTACTTTTAAACTTTCTTAAAAGGCTGTTTTTTTTTTGATTCAAAATTAAAATCTCACCTACCGATGTAGTTTCTAATTTTTTCCCTTGGTTCAGATTTATACCTTTTATTTTCTTCCGTTGTATATAATCTTTCCCTTTGGTTAAAAAAAAAAATAGGAATTTTTGGGGCTTTTCTCTTTTTTAAATTTAATTTCTATATGAACTGTAAAATTATTTACCGACAATTTAAAAAGCAAAAAATCATTGGGATTTTAAGCTATAATTTTCGAAATGATGAAAAAATTAAAAATCAATTCTAGAAAAATTAATTTAACGGTTTTAAAAAAAAATCGAGAAAAAACAATAACAACCAAAAGGGGTGATTGAGGAAACAAGTTGATAATGTTGCCCTTTTAGGAAAAATTAAATAGGAAAAGCCGGAAAAAAAAAAAAAACAAACTAAAAAAGGATCAATTTTAAAACCCAAAACAAATTTTTTTTTAAAATGAATTTCAGTATTTTAAAAACAATAAGGAAAAATCAGTTGAACTGTGGGGTATTTTGTTTAATTATTTTATGTTTTATTTGCAGTGTTTTTTTTTTTTTTTTTTTTTAGCCAATTTTAAATTTATTCTAGTTTGTCTAACACTCGGAAAAAGAGAGAATTTAGATTCAAAATGTTTTTTATGTAAAACATTTTGTCTAATTGTTTGGATTTTTTACCTTAATTTTAACCCTTTTTACGGTTTAAAATGGTAAAAATTTCCCCCCTTTAAACTGTCCAAAAAAAAAAAATCAGAATCGTTTTTTTAAATCTGTTTTTTTCGGGGCCCTTTTTTATTTATTTATTTGGTTTTTGGGTCTTTGATTGATGAGGATTGAAAAGGGGATCAACAAATTTTCCCAAATGTATATCTCTATATATCAAACTTATGGTTTTGAACTTTTCAAAACATTTTTTTAAAATTTAAATAATCAATAAACATAAAAAAATAAAACTTGGGGTTTTAAAAAACTGTTTTCCCTTTGTGAGCAACAGGAGAAAGTTTGGCCCCCCTTTTGACTGTTGTCTGCCCTTTTTTGTACGCTTTTTAATTTTCAGAAGGAAAATTTGTTATTCAGGGCTGATAACCCGAGAAAAAAAAATGGGAAAAAAAAACGATGATATTTTACACTTACTCTTATGTCTATCGTCTTTTTCATGTTGACTTGAATATCGTCTAATGTTTATTATGTTTTAATAACTATGTCCTGAAGAAGGTCTACTAGACCGAAACGTCTGACGTCGACATTGAAATAACATTAATACAGCATATTTGCATATTAGGATTTTTGTTTTTTCCATATTTTTTTCATATATATATATATATATATATATATATATATATATATATATATATATATATAATATTAAATCTATATTTGTATACAGGCGTAAGTATCTAATATCTAATTTACATGTATATACTAATGATGAAGAAGTAATCATTGACTTATAGAATTTCGAATACTAAAAATGAGTTAGATGTTAATATTCTGTAGATATAGTTTTGCAATTAGATTGTTTCAGTTACCCTCTACACCTTATACAACTTGTAGGAATATTTGTGTATCTTACATTTACGGTAAACCCGTGTTATTTTCAATACCTGATTATAATATAAAAATTTCGGTCTAAATATGCTTTGATTGGCATGATTTATATATCATTAAATTAAAAAAAAGTTATATGGATGTTTTAAATCAATGTTTTTCGTGTTTTTTTAGGTGGAAAAATTTATGATTTTCAAGCCGAGTGAACGAGAAAGTACAAATTCATATCTAAAATCATTTTCTTAATGACATATCTTTTTTCTAAATTTGATACAATACAGTAATCTGGAGCCATGACACCGTGAGAAGATAAACCTTGATCCAATTTCTAAAAACGGATTGTCTCCTAGGCAAGCCCCAAAACAATACTGATAATGTCTCCACCTCCCAATATCATATCCGGCAGACTATAAGAGTGGATGAGATTAAAAAGTGGAAAATCGGCATCACGTATTTTTAAGTACACACAAAGTCAATTGTTCAAATTTTGTTTACAACATATACAACAACACAAGGGCACCGACAAAAAGCTATTTGACAAACAAGTCCGTTTTTCGTTAATGAATTCTTCGTATTAAATTCAATGTTTATTTCAATTCAAGAAGTTTACACGCATTTACAGTATTCTGTACACATTTGAAAATGGCATCCTATGTGTTGAAATATGTTTTATTTAATGCGAGTTTATTCTTTTATAGTATATTGTTTAAAATGAAATTGTTTGTATCATACAGATATTGTTACGGCTCACACACACACACCCAGATACACACACAGGCACGTGTGTGTGTGTGTGTGTGTGTGTGTGTGTGTGTGTGTGTACAGAAAAGTGGTCAATATCCACTTCAGAATTAACTGCCTTGATAAATAAAAAGATGGCGTGGAAAAATAAATACTTTTTTATGTGAAATGAAGATTTTTTTATTTATTTGAGATTTCTGTAAAGACCGGACCAAATGATAAACTGAAGGTTGCATAAGCGAAATTTACCAACCGAGGTTTACCAATTTTTGTCATGTCACAAAATAACGAAGAACTTGATAATGGCATATCATTTCACATTTTCTGTTAACTAATTAAGGTTTGATTGTTTCAATGACAGCGATTGTCAAAAAAAAAAAATAATAAAAAAAATACTGTTCCCACTTAAACATGTGGGAATAGTATTTTTTTTAGCTGACGAAAGGGTCCATATTAGAAAGCCTTTGTCATTTCTACCATACAGACAAAATCATTTGCTTCAGAAAAATAACAAACATTTCTTAATTCTGCTAAACATTTGATTCCTTCTTTCTACTTTGTCGTCAAGTTTGCAACTTTTATTGCAATTTCTTTAAAAAAACAACGGAATGTTTTCGTTAAACTTAAGGAGTTGATTGCGCATGGAAATAATGTTCATTAGGACTTTTTTGTTTTATCGGGTGTGGTAGGCACACATCAAAGCGACTAATATAACTAAGTTTGTACTAATAATTTGATAAATTTGATATTTTGAGTATGCTCTCTATTTCCCGTATCATATAAAGTTAATTTTTATCAATTTAAACTGGTCTATCAGATAATAAAACAAAGTCGCGCACAAAACTATACAAACCATCTTTGACACGTCGAACATTCTCAGTAATAAAAGCTGGTTTTGCATCTCAATCTTTTCTTAAAATATTCGAAATGAAGTTCAGATTGTAAAATCTATTCTTAAAAAAATATTGATAGTTTTTTTGGTGATGTCACTGTTTCTTATAAAAAGTGCAACGTAAAAAATGTATTTATAAATAAATACAAATGATCTAGCCATACAAACATATTTGATTAACCCAATGTCTCAATTCTTTCCAAGCTCCTTTAGGATGTATTTTATCCATAGATTCCTTTTCTTTAATATCTGTGAATTGCCATAAAGGAGAAGGTTTAAGGTTTTTAAGGCCTTCTTAATGGTTATAAATTCAAAGTTTTCTTTCTCTTAAACTCTTTACCGTCCAAGACGAGAGTTTAGTCTACTCTGCTACTTAACCTATGGATGGAATGAGAGAAAATATAAAATGATGCCTTTTCTAAGGTCATTAATAGGAAATTAATGTAACAGTCTAGACCGGAATATATTATATATTTCAATAAGTAATTATTTTATTATTCTATGTATTAAAGCTTCATGACATTCTATAAGGTCATTGATTCTGTTAAATTTTCTTCTCACTCATATTTAAAATTGCTTGCAGCAGCTTTATTCTTTCCCAGAGTAATCTTCTTTGTTTCAATAATCTTTTCTATATCATAATTCTAGCCAATATTCGTAATAGTCGGCAATTTTTCTCTGTTTCTATTCAAAACGTAAATTTATTGAAATATTTTCTTGCTGGTCAATCCAATCCTTATTACTCTTTTAATTCTTATCAAATCTCTTTTTGTAACATTCTTAAAGCAACGATTTCATGCTTTTATCTTTTCAATGATTTAATTGTTTTTATTTGTTCTGTAATTATTCATTAATTTTTCTCATTTTCCATTTTATATTACCAACACTCAATAACTTTACAATATCTTGTTTCTTTTTTGAGGTTATCTCCGTTTTACGACCGATGGTAATCTTTATAAATTTGAATGAAAAAAATAAATATAAGTAACTATGCTATTGGAATTAATCGTTATAATTACACTTAAGCGGAATTTATATTAAATTAGCGCTAAAGTGGAATTCTATTACCGTTTTCCATTCATAGTTAATTTCAACAGTTATATTTAGATTCTGAACATTTAAAAACTGATTTCACTATACGAGTTGCATTATAATATTTGACATCATCAATAAGTAATTGTAACTATTTGATTTAAAATATTTTTACCTATAATACGGACATAAGTTCATATAGCATATTTATTGTGAGAATTTTACCAGTGTCGATTAAATGATAGTAACAGTATTCTGAAAAACTTGACTTGCATAATAAAATACAACATAGTTGCAGACACACACACATGAAAAATCTGTTCTAGGATTCCATTAGAGGTAGTGATCAATAACTCAAAGGTTTTGCAAACGAACATATTCTGGCTCAGTTAAGCACAGAAGAAAAGCTTAATAAAACTGTTTTAATTGGAGCTGAGAGATGTTTCCGTTGATATTGGATTGGATTTGTAAAATGTCGAATACAAGAAATATTAGAATTTAGTCTTTGCAAAATATTGACACACATCTAATTTATAATATTCCTGAGGACAGGTATAAACCCATAGCTTTTTTATCTTTGATAATTAAAACTATTTTTTCCCGTTAAGAATTTACACGAACCTGAAAATTAATTTGTACATCCATACAAATGTATATTTTATTTAAATTTATTTTCCGAATCTAATTTGTTTGAAATATACATCTGACTAAGTTCTAATCAAATTGATAATGACTATTTTCTATTGTAATTTGCTTATAATGAATTAGTATATTTCCTCGTTGACCTTTCTCATTTGACGGAATTATATATTGTAAAATCAGTTTTAGAATATTTTTTGTTTTTAGTCATTTTGTTTCTTTGCTCAAACTGCGTTCAAATCATGGAATCGATCACTCCTTCTGCTTCCTCTGAAGCACAGAAGTGAATAGCCGAAAATAAACTTGGTACAGATGAGCAATACAAAAGCAATGAATTGGCAGACTTCGACACCATAAATTTACCCGATTATATTTGCTTGCCAGTCTCAAATATTACTTTATCTGTCCGATGCGGGTAGGAGCGGAAGCGATGCGCGCAACAAATCAATTGGTCAAATGCTCATATCACACACTTACGCACATATTCACATACACGCATTCCCACACACATGTGAGAGCGAGAGAGAAATAGATAGATAGATAGGTAGATAGAGAGAGAGAGAGAGAGAGAGAGAGAGAAAGTGAGAAAGAGAAAGAGAGGAGAGAGAGAGAGAGAGAGCAAGGGAGGAGAGAGAGGTCAGAATAAAATGAATGCCAATGGTAAGCATCACGTTAGAGAAGATGAATGAATTAGGAAACTGCTGCAACTTTTGCATTCGTTTTTCCCAGCAATTTATCACAAGCCGAAAAACAGAATCAGAACAGAAAGTTTGTTTTGTCAGACAACCCATTTTTGGATCTCTTCCCAGAAACTGACTAAAAGGGAAAGGCATCCGATAGAAGCAAATTTATCTGAAAATAGTCAATACGTTTGAATTTCAAACAAATCGCAACAGCTTTGATAAATATATAAAAAAAATGCATATTTATAAATAAAACTAAATGCTAATTTTGAGTACCCTGTCCAGGATAGCTTTTTCTTTGTCGAAAGGACACTAGGGTACATATGCAAGGCGTTGGTGTTTATATCTGAGTAAATCTTCCAATGACAACGGAATCGTCTCTTGACTCCTCAGGTGATTCTTTCATCTACTTTTGACTAATAATTACACTTTATTAGTTATCCGTTTTTCCTTTAAGGCTCCACTTCTCAGGACTGCAGCATGTTAGACAAAATATCTGACAGTATAGAAATGCCTTTTTATCTTTGTCTCTACATTCATCTGCGAAAATCTCGGTGTTTGTCGATTTTAATGCCCATCATCAAGTGGCTTAATCATTATAATATTACTGTCATTACCAGTATTCAGATTGTTTTCAGTTTCTCAACTTATTACTCAAAGAGATTTTTCTACTCGTTCTCCAAATAATTCTAACCAATATGATTCTTTACTCAATTTATTTATTACTTCCTCGCACCTTGCAACTCTGTCCTCCAGGCAATTCGTATCACACTGCAGTATCTGTTGATATTTCCTTTGAATCGTCTATTAGACACGAACCCCCTATTAAGATGAGTTTTTCTCTTGTCACTGTACTGATTTGAAGTAATTAGATAAAACCACAACCTTTTCTTTAGTTCTAACCTGCTTGTTCTGCTACTATAATCCAAAGGAAAGCAATTTTTACAGCTATATCAATATGATAGCCCTGATTACCAAAGACATCTCCTAATTTCTGTAATATTTGTAAAAGTGTCCTCAAAATTGTTGTTCGCTGTATAGCCTCTCATAATTTCGGTTGTGGTGACTATTGGTGACCCTGTAAGAATGTGTTAAATCTTCAATAAGGCAAGTCCGCAACCCCTCCTCCTTGCTTTGCTTGTAAATTCTCTTCCATTTCTACTGTCGACACACCAAGAGTACCTGGCTTTTCATCTAGTACAGTCTCTACTGTAGGATGTACATTTGACTCCGTCCATGGTTTCCGCTATCATCTCCAAAGTTGCTCAATACAAACCTTGGGAACTCGATTGTTCTCAAGTAATGTACGTCTGAACTGATACCTTTTTTCTCCAAGCTCTATAATAGTTGCTTTGCTGATTCTTGCTTTCCAGATTGCTGAAAATACTCTTCTGTAGTACATGGTTTTGAAATCTGGTGAACCATCTGATCCTTCCAATTATCGACTGGTAGTCTTTTACAACTTTTGGCAAAATACTGGAGGCGCTAATCAGTTCCGGGGGTTGATTAGGCATCTCACCTCGCACTGTCTTCTGATGTGCTGGTAGTTATTTTTGAAAGAGTTTGTTAAGCTTTAGATAAGAATAGAGAAGACATTTAACAGGGTGTGTCAGACTGTCAGTTTCCTTGATTTTCTTATCAAACCATATAATGTAAGTTGTATTGAACGGACAGTACTCTAGATTTTTTTCGATAATGCAATGTATCTCTTGGATTTATTTTGATCCTTATTTTCATCAATGACCTTTGCAATGTCATCAGTTCCTAACTTGGTATCTATGTTGATGACACAACTATTTACTTCTGTCTTAATAGTAAGTCTGATAAGTTCAATAAAATCAAATTGGCAGCTTATCTCGAAAATGACTTCCGGTCTGTTGTTAACTGGATCAAGAATTAAGTTAATTTTGACGCCTCCAAAACGAAACTTCTCTCTATTGATCATCTTAACGAACAATTTTTTTTGCTTTCTATCAATATGGCTGATGCTAACCTCCAGTAGAGCAACTCACTGCGGCCTCTTGATTTCCCCGTTTACACTGACATGAAGTGGAACGATTATGTTGAATCAACTGTTAAGTCTGCTGCTTGGAAAGTCGGTTCACTTTGTCGTGCTAAACAATTTTCTCGCCAGTATCATGCACATGTATAAGTCTATCATTCGTAAATATAGCTGCCACATCTGGTCTAGTGCTTTTGCTATATATCTAGAGATTCTTATCAAAATCAAAAACTAATCTTTTACGTTATCGGTTCTGACTAGGCATCTCGGCTTCAGTCACATTCCTACCGCCGTAACTAAGTGTCCTTATAACTATTCTATAAATATTTTCATGGTAATTGTTCTGATGAACTTTCTTCTTTGGTACGTTGACTTCACGAATTTAAACACACTACTAGATTGGCAGATAGGTCTCATAAGACAACAGTTGAACTACGATCTTCAAAAATTTTAAATGCACTGTCAACCATCTTCTTCTGTCTCCTTGAATGTTGTTCTTGCATTTTCCTCTGTTTCTTTCACTCTCAGTAACAGTTTTTGCATTTAATAGTTTTATCGTGTTGCTTGCAACGAGATGATTAAAAAAGAAGAATAGTTCAATGACAGCGACAATAAAAGCTATGTCAATGCTAAATTAGCTTAAATAGATAAAAATATCTTCTTTTACTAATTGACAAATTAGTCTTGTTTCTTTCAAACGTCAAGTGGCAAAATGGACCCCAACAACATAATTTCTATCGATTATGTGGCGTATTGAGACACTAAGCAAAAAACTTGTAGCATCGATAATTGCAGATGTTCCAATAGCAGTCATAGATTTTGTAAAGAGTTTCCTCTTGGAATACATGCAACAATTTTTTTAGTTTTCCTGCCTTTGGTGTTGGCTCCTACTGTTTAATCCATAGGTGAGAGGAGAGAAAGATTCATTTCTTTCCCAAGGACATTTTTATGAAGGTAAAATGTGAAGAATTAGGCAGGAATTCGAACTCGGTTCACCAATTTCTCTTTTAGAGTCGCTAACCGTTACACTCTCCACACGTACACACGCATATGCACACATACACACGTACACGCACATAAACGCACATACAAATAGACACTGTCCTGAGTGGATGAATTGTTTCAACAACTTTCGACACCGAACATTGTGAAGAATAATTCAGTAGTCAAATAGATGATTCTCTTTATAGAAAACGACGAGAAGGAGTTAACATCTTGTGATGTAAAGTGAAAAATAACTTTAAATCTCTCTAAACACTCTTGATTAAGAACTGAGTATGTTGTTACTTAAGATACGATTGGGATCAAGCTTAATAAAGCAGGAATACTAGACTATGGAAAGGTTACTGCCACTGTTTCGATGACGCAATTATGCATTCAACCTTCATAGTTTAATGTAACATCAGCGACAAAATAGACAATGAATATTATATAAACTATTGGTTTGTGCACGAGGATAAAAAATGTCCGACTCTTATACTCATGTGCGTGTCGTATCGTTTTCAGGTTTTTAATCTATTTTTATTATGTCTGTGGTATCATTCATTTGGCGACACATGTGAATATTGAGCCAAATCTAACAACTTTCCTGGAAGTGAAAATTAAAGATAAAACGAATCATTGAATCTTGAATAGTTTTTGTTTATTTGAAACACACGCGCGCAAAAATACACTCACATACATACACAAAGAGCGATTCTTTTATTACAAAATATGCGCACACATACATACACACAGATAAAGAGAGAGAAAAAAGAGAGAAGGACTAAAAAATATAATGAAGAAACTAAAAATATAATAAATAATAAACTTATATATATATATAGTATATATATATATATATATATATATATATATATATATATTCATGAATTATGAAAATTTTAATCATTTCAAACAAGACTAGTAAGCAGTGAAAGTGAGAGAAAAGATTGGGTATATGGGGAATTAAGGAAAGGATAAAAGATGAACGGGATTTAAGAAGAGAGAAGATGGCGATTGATATTGCATTTAAATCTTTGAAGATTGTAGTTATCAGGGACGTAAACGGGAGTTCCACAGCCGATAAGACGAGAAGAGATATTGTTGAAGTGGAAGTAGTGGTTATATTTAACGATTGCAGCAGTAAAAGGGTAGGAAACTAGATCAGGTGAAAATAGATACCAATCAGTGTTACTAGATTGGTACCTGACCAATCTGGTAGCACGCTTAAATTCATGTAGTCGGGTCAAGAGGGAAAAAATCACGACAGAACAGCTGCCATGAAAATATTTGTAGAAAAGGCAGAGGGAAGGCACGTCGCGTCTGTGAGAAAGTGACTGAAGTCGAAATGCCAAGTCAGGATCGATCACATTGCAGATCCTTCTTTGGATTTTGTCAAGAACCACGAAATGAATAGCAGGAGCACCAGACCAGATATGGCAGCAGTATTCAATGTGCGGACGAATGGTAAATTTGTAAATGTAAAAGGTGGACTTTGACGAGAAAATCTTTCAGGCACGACAAAGTAACGTAGTAGATGCAGCTATTGTTTCGATGTATGCATTCCACTTCAAGTCAGTTGAAAACGTAAAGCCAAGAAGGCACAATGTGTTGCTCTCCACGAGTCTAGCACCGCCATGCTGATGGCGGTCAGGGAAGTTTCTCTATGGCGATTTTCTTATGGAGGCATTAAAATTTATAAGCCATTTCCTGTCCCAGTTAACCATTGATTTGAGATCATTTTCAAGAGTACGGCCAGGTTAAAAGATTTGCTATTGAGACAGGAGTAAATGCCATCTGCATAAATGCCTACTTGGGTGCTGATGACATCAGTAAGAGCATTGACAAAGATCAGAAACA
Source organism: Acanthosepion pharaonis (assembly GCA_903632075.3). Taxonomy (NCBI): domain Eukaryota; kingdom Metazoa; phylum Mollusca; class Cephalopoda; order Sepiida; family Sepiidae; genus Acanthosepion; species Acanthosepion pharaonis. Next base: position 1,375,860 of record CAHIKZ030004884.1, read on the forward strand.
GTGCAGGACGTAGAATAGAGCCTTGGAAGATATACCCGCGTTCGTGTGAAAGGATCTGGAATCAAGCCCGATCAAAACGACCTTTATTTCACGAGTTAATAGAAACGATTGGATTAAATCAAACACTCGTCCTGTAATAGCATAGCCTTGAAGTTTACGTAGAAGACCAGCGTGCCAAAATCTGTAAAACACCTTCGAGACATCTAGAACAACAGCTCGACCTTCGCTGTTATGATCAAGAGTTTGATATTCAGTGATGGCCGTGCGCCCATTAGCGGTAGAGCTAACAAAACGGAAGCCATATCGTTTGTTAGAGAGTAGGTCGCTTAACCGTTTCAGTATTGGTTAAAACACTGAATACTTTGCCGAAAAGCGGTAGGCGACTAATAAAGCGATAGTTATAGGGGTCAGAATGCTCTCCAGAGTTTTTAAAACAGGGACTACAGAGGAGGACTTCCAACAAATAGGAAGCAGAGGCAATAGTTGTAGAGTTGTTTGGAGTCAGCTCGGTAACTCATTTCTGTAGGACAACTGGCATTCCGTCACCTCCACTTACTTTTTGGAAGTTTAATTTAGAAATGATGCCTGAGACCAGTGACGGGATTATGTGCATATCACTCAGTAGAACCTCTGTTCTAGTGGGTGGTGGGGATCAGGTGTAGACACTAGAAATGAGTTGAGTGTTAAGTTGGAAGGGAATTTCTGAGCAAAGCATTCAACCTTATTTGCTATAGGACTTTGAATTGATTGAATAGCGGATAGATTGAACAGGACTTTGAATTGATTGAATAGCGGATAGATTGAACATTTGCTGTTGTTCAGCACACTCTTGCAGAGCCGCTAATAATCTCTAGAACCGAACTTGCAAGATGCTATGTGTTGTTTCATACACTCATTTCTTCGTTTCTTTGAGGACACGCTTGCACCCATTACGAGGTTAGACAAAGAGATGTTTATTATAATCAGACGTGTCTCTCTGGTAGAGCCGGAAGAAGTGATTCCTGTGGGCAATATCGAGCGAGCTTGCAGGTGAGAACCAAGGAGATGAAAGTGATTTAACTTGGTATTTCCCTGCTGTAATGAAACCATCGATGCCGGCTTTCACCCAGGAGGAGACCATAGACGCGCATTTTTGAATAGCATGATTAAAAACTTCACTCCAAGGGACGTCACGAAAGAAATCATGGAACTAATCCCATTCCTCCAGTTGATAACAGAAAAAATATTATATTGGCAGGTGGTTCTTGGCTGGTGGTCGTGGTGGCGAAGCGTAAAGAGGTGCGGTAGTCACCTGATGAGAGTTTCAAGAGAGCAGAGCTGCATATATATATATATATATATATAAATATATATATATATATATATATATATATATATATATATATATATATATATATATATATATACCGGATGTAACGGCAAAATTGTCCAAATCGTGCAAAATTGTACATTTGTAAGATTAAAATTTGAAACGTTGTATCTTAGAAATGATTTGAGATAACCTACTGGAATTATCGGAGGTTTTTCTAACACTATTGAACTCTACTTTGAGCAAAAAGAATGTATAATTACTCTTAAAAGTTTAGCAGAAGAAACGTGATAAAATCGATCATAAGCGAAAATGACAGGTTCATCATTAATTAATCATAGCTAAGGATTGGAAGCTCATGAAAGGATTGATATATATATATATATATATATATATATATATATATATATATATATATATTATTCAGGACCATTTTTCAACTTATGTTTAACGTACGATTTCATCTTTATGACTTTTTTCACTGCTCTTTGTACTGTTATAGCTGAAACTCCTCTCCCACGTGCCAATTGTCTTATGTTTGAGTTGGATCTTTTCTAATTAGTTCCTTTAGCCCTGTTGAAATGATGAATCCTTTTTTTTCCTCTCTACTGTTCTCTTTTTTAAAAAACTTATTCACCGTTCACTTGATAATTATTGAATAGACTTTGAAGATCGGACCGAGAGTATGAATGTTGGTACCATTACTGAAGGCCTGAATGATCTTTTTCCTCTCAATATTGCCCAGTTGGGACGACAGTGAGGCCGACACGAAACGATTTTAACCTGATCTATTTTTTGCTAAACATCTAAAAGGGTTTTTCAGTGATTCTTATGATAAATGATGTCAAGATTGCTAAACGTCTTATCGGAAAACCTGGAAAAAAGAAACTCAATTAATTTAGTGTTTTTAAGATATTAAACATTTTGTGTGATGGACGATTATGCTGTTACACGATTTGGGTAATTTTGCTTTAACACCAGATATATATTGATGATGAATAATAAATATATAAGATAAAATTTAAAATAATTTTTGTAATTGAACGCCTAAATGCATATTTAGAATATACATAAATTTAAATGATAATTACATATGCACATATTATTTCCTTAGGAAAGACTCTTTCTCTCTCTTTCTCCCACAGAAACACACACACACACACACACACACACACACACACACACACATATATATATATATATATATATATATATATATATATATATAAAGCAATTTTGAAAAAAAATTTCCATGTTCGTTATCAGAAAATAAATTTTTGAACGTAAAGCATTTGGACCTTCGATTGAAACTGTGTCGTTAGATAAATTAGATTTTAACTAATTTCAATAGTTTTTTCTCTTTCTTTCATTTATGTGTGTTAACTTTATCTTTTTCTTTTATGTATCGTAGATTGGTTTAATATACAAAGAACAGATAATAAATTGAAATAGCCCGGATGTATATTAACTGTACTGAACTTATAGATTATGCCACTTTCAATGCAAATTGTTATATATTTACTATTCCATCAGATTTTCAACCAACTTTACTCCTTTCCTCTCACTCGTGCGCGTGCTCGCTCTCACAATCGCACATGTAAATTTATGTACAAATCTATGTCTCTCTCTCTCTCTCTATCTACAATTCAAATCGATTACGGTCATGCAGACATTCACATAAGCATAAATACTTCTACTATGTGGGATGTCCATCTTTAGACGTGTGTTATTATAGCCTTCCACAATTTCCTATCCTTTGAAACTTTTATTAAGTTTTGTCTTTTCGTTATCTCTCCCAATCAATGTTGTGCCATCCATTTATAGAAGCTCGTTAAGTAGGTTTATTCACTGTTTTCCTCTGTCCATCTTGCCTTTACAATGATATGTGTCTGATTTTATAGGACCTCCTTTCCTTATTTTGTATCCTGGAAATTTCAACAGTTTCTTTCTGATTTGAAATGGAAGCTCCGTCTTTTGTGTTTCCATTTTCCTTAAAGCTTCTTCGTTGCTTAACTGTTGTAGTTATGGCCCTTCTCAATCGATTTCAGTTACGCAGAAGGAAAATAACGTGTGGACGGTTTGGATTTTCTTTTCAACTACATGAGACTGAGTTTTGAAAGGAAAATTCGAAATAAATATCTGCTCCCATGATGATAGATTTTTAATCATTGTCTTCTATAATATTTACAATGAAAGGATTATTTCAAAGAGTTTTATGGGATTTGCATTCTTTCCACTGGTAGAAAATGCAGTAGTTCACATTTCATTACATTGGGTTAATTAATAATTTGTTTTTTCTTCAGATTTAATATGCACATTACAAAATTATATTTATAAAATAATTCTTTTTTAGTTACAAACTGGAATCAGTGTCCGACAATTGAATAATGCAGAAGTTTTTCTTTCCATGTTGTTATTTGTTGTTTTTTTTCTTTTACCAGAATTGTTTACTATAATCGAACATAAAGCTAACAAAGTTAACTTGCATTAAAGATCATAAAATATAAAGATTTTGTTGATTCATCACTGAATTGATTTTGTCTATGTCGATGAGTTGAATAGTAGCTGTTGAGAGGACTTTTCATCGATTGAATGTGTGTGAGATAAACTTGCAACATTTTTTACTTCCTCGGTTAAGTCTCAGAAACTTTTTATTTTTATTTTAAAGAAAATGCTAAGTTGAGTTTGGTATGAACTTAATTTCAGTAACTTTGGTAGAATCCGGTTATATCCAGTCTTCCATCAGATCCGGAAAGAAGAAAACAAGTTTTGAGAAGTCAGAATATACTTGTGAATAAATATACAAGTTGTCAGTTTACACATCAGGGACGTCAATAATCGGCAGATGAAGAAATTCAACTTTCTAGGTAAAGTAGCAAAAGACGATGGAAATCCAGAGAATTAGCGAAAGATGCTCCCAGACATTAAGCAAGCTATTAAATGAGATCAAAATAACATTAAAAACAAGGAAACTATTGCTGGACTGGTATGTGAAATCTACCTTCCGATATGGTAGTGACTACTGGACAAGTGACTACTATTACAAGTGAAGCTGAGGACTGAAGTAAACGTTGAGAATAATATGGACAGAGCATGTAACAAATAAGGAAGTTTTAAGAATACGACCTACAAAGCAAATGATGTAAACAACTAAAGAATGTTTGAGATACATCATGATGAAAGAAAGCTTAGAGATTTTAACATTCATGAATCACATCGAAGGTAAGGGAATCTGGGGAAAGCATTAAGTAATCTGCTTGATATTATTGTTCAAATAGACGGGAAAAAAAAAACAAAAACAAGTGTAGCAAAATAAAAAGAAATCGTAAAGGAGAAAATATAGTTGAAATCTAGAAAATAAAAGAAGTTATGGAGAGCCATAATCCTCTACACTTTGGAGAGTGAGACATAGACACATAGAACCCTTTAAGAAAAATTGTCTTTATTTTTAAGGTTTTCAGTGGAATGTGAAGAGTAAATCGTAAACAAATAGGCTATATTGTTTGCAAGCGTAAAACAGCATATTTTTTTTATTAAATTCCAAACTGCGTGTGTTTGTGTGTGTGAAACAAACAAACACAGAAACAGAGAAAATATGATGCCATCAGTAGAAAATTACTTTCCTTTCGTTTTTGCTTAAAACTTTATCACTCTGTATGTGACCTGTCACTGAAGGTGACACTGATTACTAATTACCATGTTTCAAAAACAGAAACTAAATACTTCAAATTCAATTATAGAATTAAATTAATGTCCCTAGCCCTCTTTCATATACAAACAACCCTTTTAGAAAAAATCTTTATGTATACAATTACCAATTTAACGGCGAAACAAAAATGCCGAAAAACCTTTTGTCGTTGATAAAGACCAGACAACATGAGTTGAACGGATTGCCATCATTCGTTGAAAAGGGCACTTCTCTACCTTAACTTAACTTCTTTTCTTAAGTAATTCATATTTTGATACAATAATTGTAAGTGAAAATGATTACCCTACCACCCCTTGTCAAAATGTTTGAATTTCCCCATAGCCATAGAAACTAATATTATGAAGGTATGTGCTTATAAAATTCAGTAAATTTCAAAATAAGTTATTCCAAAATTCGCTTGAAAATGAAACAGGACTAGGGACTTTAATTTAAATCTATAATTGAATTTGAAGTATTTAGTTTCTGTTTTTAAACATGGTAATTCCAGTATAGCGATGGAACCATATTTTTAAGTTATAAATTTATATATATATATATATATATATATATATATATATAGAGAGAGAGAGAGAGAGGTGCATACATATTGAACATTTTTTCAGTTTTAACTGTTAGCTATTTTCAATCTTTTTTTTCCATATTATTCAATCATTTCTTGTCTATGTTTTTATGTTTTCTGTCCATTCTTTTTTCCTTCTTATTTCTCATTCAGCCACTTTATCTTTTCCAGATTTTTCTTTCCTTCTCAATTCCCCTTTCTAGAGTTCTATATTTCTCCCAACTCCCCTTCTTCTATTGGCATGGTCTCTCTCTTCTGTAGATATGGACTTCTAAATCCGTATCGTCAATTGATAATTTCTTTGACGAGACGGAAAAATCCTAGCCAGCTTTGAAGTCAGATATTATTATCTTCTGCTTCAACAAATTTTATTGTCTGCATCCAAACCAATTCTGGTTTGAGTTTACATGATTTACTTTAGGCGTTTAATGCTTTAAGATTTTAAAAGCAAAGACTTTTCGCCGTCTTTTTAAATGCCGAGTATCTCGTATTAGTATTTTTAGACTTTTATCCATAGAAGGGAAAAATATTTTTACATTTTGTTTTAAACGTCAGACCTTAAACACACAGACACATGTAAAAAGATTTCTCTATATCTCTGTCTATACCCCCCTCTCGTACATATATCTCAATCCTATCCCACAAAAGTAACAGTAGCTATTATGATACCACTTGCTTCAGCAACAGTTTTAATGATATATGGATATACCAGATTGATTCGTGAGTAGCGAAAAAACTATTTGTAACATGCGCAATATATTATGGGAAAACGATATATAGATTTTTTCATATCAAGAACAATTTTATGGAAAAAAAAAATATGAGAAACTGGAAAAAAAGTTTTCATGTGAGGTGTTTTGTCCTTTAGGACTTAATTGGACGAAAGTGATAAAACATCACTTTCGTCCGATTAAAACATAAAGGTCGAAACGCGTCACACGAATATTTATTACACTTTGTCATGCTTTTCACTACAATATATTATAAAGGTAATATGCAATCTTTAATCAGACGCTATATCTTATTACTATAAATCTTATATTTAGTGGAACACGTGTTTGAGTAGAAATACTTGCTTTTTAAAATGGTAAGCATTCATTACACTGTTTAAAAAGGAATATCTACCAAGGGATATCTATAATACATTGCAATTTTCACAGTGGGAATCAATGCAGTAACACGTATACTTATGCTGAAAACACGTATACTGATGTTCGAGAAAATTAATTATTTCTATGCTGAGAAAACCTCGAGAAACAACGAAATTATTTACATTAATTACATTTGGACTAATATGCTCATCTTTTTTCTTATTACAACGTTTAGGTCGTTGTGCTTCAGGTCTCTGAACAAAGACTAATAATGCGCTGTTCAGTGTGTTTAGGGGGCATAGTTATTGTGAATTCAGTCTCTCACTTAATAGAAACTGAACATTACTTAAAAATAATATATATATATATATATATATATATATAATTAATGAGGTCCAAACAATTTAGTTCATACAGATGATCATTTCGTTCATGGGAATTAATTACCTTGACATCACACTTAACTTGAATAATAATACATTTAAACCTTACCACAAGGAACACAAAACTCCTAATTATATTAACACTCGAACCGCCTCCATACCATCTTGAAGGAGACACCAATTACCGTTGGTTCTAGAATCAATAAACTATCATCTAATAAGAATATATTTGATAAGAATAAAGCATTGTTCGAGATGCCCCACCACCGGAAAAATGTTTTTTCACATAAACTATTTTACTTAAGCCCTACAAATAACCATAGTTAAGTTAAGAGTAGTAATCCACACAAAAATAGAAAAAGAAATATTATTTGGTTCAGCCCCCACCCACCTTTTGTAGATTATCTAGAATTAATATTGGACACATTTTCCTGAAACTTATAAACAGAATTTTTCAGAATAACAACCCTCTTGGTAAGATCTTCAATAGAAAAAAAAAACATTAAAATAAGTTATTCATGTACTAACAACATGTTTAGAGTAATTGACTATCACAACAATCCTTAACAAATTCGGGGGTGTCAACAAGAATTCTAATACCCCCACCTTGCAATTGTAGAAATAGCAACCTTTACCCAGTCGAGATCAAAATGTAGAGCATGTGATGTTATTCATCAAGCCACCATTTACCCTAAAGAAAAAAATCAAATCACCAAATTTATATTGGGATTTCTGTGAGGGAATGGAAAAAAAAAAGACTTTACAACCACAGACACACTTTTTCCAATCTAAGACTAAAACACCAAACTACTCTCTCCCAAAAATTTTGGGAACTGAAGGAGAAAGATTTGAACCCTCAAATTGACTGGGAATTTATAAGTTTTGTTCGGACTCCAAATAGCTTTAAGGGTAGATGCAATTTATGTTTGAAGGAAAAATTAAAATCATTAAATTTAAGAATCAAGATATTCTTCTAAACCAAAGCAATCATTTGGTATCGAAGTGTCGCCATAGGAAAAAAAATTCCAACTGACATAACATTATTTTAACCCCACACTCCAAATGTCGCCACAGGAACAAATTTCAACTAACATATTATCAGCCGAACCTTGCACTCCTCTCATTTATATTTTTAAATGTGATTTTTTTTTTTATATTCTGACATATTCCCAATATACACATTTTTTTCTATATGTGAAATTGTTTTCGGGATGTGGAATTTCCTTCCATATTTAAATATTTCTCTCCCTGTTACATGTTTTCTGTATGTGGAATTTTCTACTATATTTAATTGTTTTTCCTTCGTTAACTCTACTATTTCTAACATTCATTATTAGGCCCATGAGGTTTTTAATTCCTTTATATTACTCTATTTTCCTTTGACTTCTTATTGTCTACCTTATTATAATACTAATTTTATATATATATATATATATATATATATATATATATATATATATATATATATATATATTTAATTTAAATTTAATCCTTTATAAATTTTTAAATAATTGTTATAGGTTTGATATAATTTAAACTATAAACTTAATATTTGAAATATTATTAAAATTATATTGATATTATGCGATTGTTAATATTTAAATGAAATTAATATATTAATAATTTACTTTAATTTTTTTTACTGTGACTTTTACTATATAGTTACAGATGTAGTACTGGATGGATTAATATTAACATCTTTTCTATAAAAGTATTAATTTTAAATTCTTACTTCCATTCTATAATATTTTAAACTCCTCTCTGAATTTTTTATGGCCTTTTTTGTTCATTCTTCTTCCTTGCACAGGTGTTGATAGGTTACATTTATGTCAGTGTCTATTTTCAGTTGACTCTACTACAACCACCTGAGGGCCCTTAACCCTCTATATCTATATGACTCCCCTCTCTATTATAGGTCAATTCTTACTGCTTCTCCTTTTATTCTTTCTTTTTCTTTTTTCCTTCCTTTGGCTTTCAAATTTCCTGTTAAGAAACGTGGGAATTTATTCATTTTTAGTAAGTCCCGGGAAAAACTACTTTCCCATGGACGAAATGATCACCTGTATGAGGTAAATTGTTTGGATCTCATTAATTGCAATTCACTTATATTCTCTATAATAAAAGAAATATATATTGAGCTCTCTTCTGTGGATCAGTTTAAATATTTTATATTAATAGGATCTACTTGGATTACTTACCCACGTATTTTTTTACCTGATATATATATATATATATATATATATATATATATATATATATATATATATATATAGTGCCATGGATCACATAGATTAAATAAATCATTCAGTTCGAAATTCATTGAAGATTACCCGGATCAAATGACGCTTGAAAAGGTCAGAGAACAGGAAAGTCGAAAGATTGTAATAATGACAATAAAGAATTGTCAGAATATAAATAATGATAGCAATTCATCATAGATGTTCAGACACAATCAAAGAAATAGTTAGATGATTAAGTTACAGATAACTTTAAAACCATTAATAAAATGAAAAAAAAAAAACTGAACATAGAAAGATTAAAAAGAACATCACAGTTTCGGAATGTAAAATAGACTATAGATATATAATAACAATGTCCAGTTTTATAATGGCACCCCAAAAAAAAAAACAAGAAAAAAAAAACAGAAACAGCAACAAAAAAAAAACAACAAACAAATAAAAACACTATAAGCAAGGAATATGTCAGAATTTTGTTAGTAGACGAAGATGTGTCCAAATGATGCAATATAATATTTAATATTTACAACCGCAAAACTTGTAATAAAGGCAAAGTCTTTGATATATTTATTTATAATCGCAGTCGTGTAACACAGGGTTTAAAATTAAGGCAAGCAAGGTTAACAAGAAAATACTTCTGATAATGATGAATGGACTTGATCCGTGAATATCGCTTTGATGCTTCTACTGCTCTTACACCAGTTGATCAATGTAGTGAAATGCTTGCAGTATTGAGAAGTTGTAGTGCATTATTTTGAGAACTGTTATCTCTTCACGCAACTCGCAATTCTTTATTGAGGCGAAAATATCTGAAAAACAGAAAATGTCGACTTCGTCTTCTGATGTTCTGTTTTTCTGTTTGTTTATTGTTTTCTGTGACAAAGAAGAGATGTCTATAAAGTTGGCTGCTCGCCAAGGAAAACGACGTTTCATCAAAAGCTGTATGCTGCATCATTATTTGAGGATTATCTAATCAGAACAAATATCACCAAATATCATGAATAGTGATTAGTATATTGCCTGACTACATGGAGATCATAATTGTCATAGCTGACTTTCGGAAGAAACTGATATTTTCAAACGCAAACCATGTTTAAAGTCAACATATCAAAAACTATGTGTAAATTAATATTGAGTCTAATCCAGCAAAAGAAGAAAAAATCGAACAAAAAACATGCAGCCATAAATCTTGGTGAATCAACCTAATGAGAAAGAAAAAATGTCTAAAAAGAAAACACAAAATCTAATGAGTCTACTCTTTTTGTAAAATCTAAAATAAAAATCAGACTCATTGCAGACTTCATTGAGAAGATAGCCACATATTAAATGTTTAGTTAGACTGAAAATGTAAGCGTCAACCATAAACAAATAAACATAATATTTCCATGTTCGTCTCAAAAGATCATGCGCATGCGTGAATAAAAAAAAAAAAATTAGCTTTATGTTGACTTTCTTTATGATATTCGTTTCGTGGTTTGTATATATTCCAACACATATACACATTATTAAATGGATATATAAGGAAACAAACGCATTCATATATAAAGAAATAAAAATATTCACACATGAAGAATATATAAACAAAGCATTCATACTTTATCTATACAGAGAAGTAAATCTTCATATATCCGCATCATGTACCGATATTTACATGCATGCCAGTACATTCAGTATAGATTCATGGATATACCTCTGTATAATGGGTATACAATTTATGCATTGAAAAATAAATGGTTAGTTGTTAAGACCAGCTTAAACTTGGCACAGAGTCATAAGGACAGTGCATTCTGTCAGGCTCGAACTCACTATTTAACTAATTTTCCACGAGAGTAAATGGCTAATAATTTCCTGGTAGTGACTTGCCCAAGTGGAAATTAAATAAGTTAACTTTCTTCAAAGTAGTATAAGAATCTTTATTCGAAATTGAGAATTTTTATTTGTTAGTCACAACGTTTAAACGAACAAGTTCTAATTGTAGATCTTATTGACAAGTATTATTTCCTGGGCGTGTGATAAAAATAATTATAAGTGATTAAGTAGACTTGGTCAAAGCAAGGGCGTACCAGAGTGGTGTCTAGTGAGAATATAACTGATATAATAGTAAAAATATAGGACCAGTCAACATCATACACATACACGATTTTACCACTGAATAAGCATATTGACATTGGAATTTACTTAAAATACTACAAAAGACTGGCGACAGTCAATTCATTCCAAAAAGACAAAAAGTGTTATATTTGTAAACAATTTTAGGGTTAGTTAATTCCAAATTAATTAACTGTCGTAAAATAGATAGCACCAAAATTGGTAATTCCATTTAAAATCTTTGATCACATTATCGTACATTTCAGCAATAAAGAAATAAAAATAGCTGCATGTGTTTCAGTCCAATCTGCAGAATTAAGGAAACGAAACAGGATATTGTATAATATGCCACTGCAAGATGGTGGCATAGTGCGTCAAAATCATCCCAATAATATCTTCATTAAATCTGTGTTAATATCATAGCAACCAGAAGAATATACCTTTTTAATCTTCTTCAACAGGGAAAGCAATAAACGACTGAAATCGGGAACAGACGTTTGAAAATTTGACTGAATCAACTTTTTTTTAATCAAACATCTCTTGATCAATTTCCGAATAGTAAGTATCTTGCCGAGGAATATTCAACTGTTCGTGTTCCCTTATTGTATTGAGACAATTTGGAAGCACTGGTCTTTCAGCATCGATAAAGAACATGAGAAAATTCAGTTCTGAAATTCTGCATTATTTACTGATGGTTATACAATAATCATAATGCGCAAATGAAAAAAAAAATACACCATTTAAATGGAACGATTTATTTTCATGCTATACAACGAATTAGATTCATGAATGATATTTTGAAGAAGTTAGTAAGCGATTCTAATGACATGAATTTAATTGAACACGTTTAAATATTAGAATAATAAAAGTATCTACAAAACAAAAAAATGTTTTGTGCTTTCAATACGACCTTGTCGGAAATCCCACAAAAATATATCAGAAATATTCGATTTCAGAAAGAGCAAAACGTTTCAAACCTGTCAATGACTGGTTTGTCAAATTTGTATTAAATTCTTATATTGCTGATGTTACTGAATGAAATATCTCGTTTCAAAACAGTTGTTTATTTACTCCTATTCATATATCAGTATTATTATTTGTTCATACTATCTGCGTATCATTAATATATCTCCATATATGATTAATAGATTTGCACATAGAATTTCATAGGTATATTTTGAATATTAATTTGTAAAAACACTGGAGATCTAAATCGCATTTTGACTTGATAAGTTAGGCTTCCATATTATCGAATGTTGGAGAAGTGTTTTATTAGTGTAGCACTGAGTCAGCCTAAAATCAATTATATGCTTTTTAATATATGTATTTAAAATATAATTACATAAATCACATATATTTCAATATATAAATATATATATTGCTATACATTTATACATATATAAATGTTTAATAAACATCAAACACAACGGACACATGCAAGGATATAAGATATATATCGACAAAAAGAATTCAGATTTTAGTAAATTCAAGCGAGAAGTTCAGTCTTTAAATTTTATTGTGACTTTCCGAATATGTTGCACACTCGAATTCGAATAGACACTGTTGGTTGAATTAAAACCTGACTATATATATATATATATATATATATATATATATATATGTGTGTGTGTGGTGTTGTGTTGAAAGGTTTTCCTCAAAACCTACTTACCAATATCTGACCAAACGATTTTTTCTAAGGGTGAAAAGTTCATTCCCAATTTGAAAATGTTTCAACACCTTGAAGATGCCTGAAGTTCGATTGATGGCACTCAATTACAATTTATTCAATGGGCTAAAACATAGGTTCCTTTGAACAATAACAAAACAGTTTAAATAAGTAAAACATGTAAGATGAAACAATCCATGTATATCGTTTGAATGAGTTCTACTTCAGAAATAATAAAAGAATTTGAAGTGTAATATATTTGCTAATTCATTAATCGTCATTGCTAGCTGAAAGATACAAAATGATTGCTATAAATAAATATTAACTGACTGAGATTTTAACACTCCACAAAATGTTTTGTAAATGGAAGTCAATTTTTTTATGATTAGACAAGCAATTTCTGAATGCCACTGTAAAGGAAGTGCAAGAAGCTTTTGGGTTTATTCACAATATTTTTGTGAATTACAAGCAGTTTTACTTGTTTGCTGAATAAAAAGAAGCCTATTTTCGACATTTGAATTTTTGGAACTACAAATTTAATTTTAATATGAGCATTTAAATTGAATTTTTGAAAATAAAACTTTGTTTATTTAATTTTTTATGTTGTAAAAACTAAAAGAACACTCAAAACAGTAAATAAGAATATTACAAAATAAATATTAGATTTATAATATTTTAAATGGCGATTTTGAAAACATCACGGTATTGTGGTGTAACGGATATCGTCTAAGAATAAGAAATCACAGTTCAAATTCCAATCACTTTACGTGGAAGAATTATGAATTCATTTCTACGGACTGGATTCTATAGCCTTCGTTGACAACCAGTCTATAGCAGAAAGAAATGGCAAATTACAGCGGGAAAATCTTCTTAGTCGAAACCAAAAATTATCGCCTAAGCATGTATCACGTATGGCACTTAACTGACTGACTGTAAGTACTGTGGCAATGCTCCACAGTAAAACAGTGATTGTTAGAGACAAACTGAGGTAGACAAGTTGAATTCAGAATGAACATTTATTATGTGTGACAATTACAAATCTTAATAATACGCGAGTAGATGTGTTGGGTAGATCTGGTTAAGCAAGTCATGGAAATTTGTCAACTAATTCGTGGTGTCTACTTTTCTACATTTACTAATCACGCCATAAGTAGGCAGGTTTCTAACTTAACCAGCAAGGAAACATTTCATTAAATGAGATGGATACAGAGATTTGAGGAAACCTAGTAAAAACAATAAGTATAGTCAGTGAGACTAAGTACTACTTAGTAAGTGTTTTGAGAAACAGCGATAATTTGATAAAAAGAAAAAGTTGTGGAAAATTTCCTGGCGGTGTCATGGAATCGATTGCGTTACATTAAAAACAATCGGCTCTCTTCAAGAAAACCTTGTTCAATCATCGGTTCACATTCTGTCCATAATCCAAAATTGTCCATTGAAATCTGCTGCTTTTAATCAATGTGTCTGTGAACGTGTTTCCTATGGATGTGGACATCCCACGCAGGCAACAGCAACAACGAATTCAGTGTACTGATGACGGCAGTGAGCGACTAATGATAATCACTAATGTTGATGTTCCACCATTGTTAGCAGCGAACGAGGAACAACTGATCTGATAATCACATGCAAGTGTAGTTTGTAATTTTTCCTTGTTAATAATTGAGAGCTCGTTGACAGGAAATTAAAAAACGAACAAAATATAAAAATAATTTATAAAGATTTCAAACATAGTAATTCGCTATCTTTAGGTAAAAGTCTAAATGTGGATGGTACCAAAATCGTCTTCATTTGCTTGACAGTTGATAGTCTATGTGCGTGTAAGAACGCTGCGTATATATATATATATATATATATATATATATATATATATATGTGTGTGTGTGTATGCAATGTGTGTAATAGTCCAAGGTTGTTTTTTTATGGAGTGGTTGGTTCTTTCCAAGATAGTCTTACTGATTCTGCCGATTTCTGGTCTAGTAGGGTTTATAAGCCTAGTAGATGGCCTAGTTCTGAATTCGGGTTTATGGTCTTTTAACAAGACATAAGTTCCTTTGTTTGTAGTTTACTGATCCGATCACTAATCTGTAGTTTATCAGTAATTGATTTACTAATACAGTTAATCTTATCTAACTGCTTAAAATTATTGGTATCAATTTTTTTGTAGCTTCTGGTCAGACTATTGTATTGTTTTACGCGAGAGGTTAGCACCCCACTCACACACTTGGAATTAAAATGTATACATTTTGTCAGGAAGACCAGCCGATATTAGCATCTATTCTAACGTTATTTCAATGAAAAAATAAATTGAATAACATATGTATTTTTCTTTTCTCCTCAGTAATATTATTATTTTAAACTTAATAGAGATTAAATTTAGATTTTAAAATTGGTAATTTTGTACTTTTAATATCAAATTTTATCATATAATTTAATACTTATTGGTTAGAATAAATTCTATTTTAGTATAACCCCAACTTTAAAGCTCTTAATAGCTATTATAACCTTACTTCGTTGTCAAGTTTTTTGAATTCTTGTATACTTGTGTTTTGATTTGTCATTCTAGCTTATGTAATAGCGTTTCCCCTTGCGAAGGATCGTTAATTAATTTGAGACTTTTAAAACCATTTGTTCTACATTCAACATTATCATTTGATAAGACACTGGCTATTTTTGTAGTGATTTTACAACGTTTTTATGTTATAATTTTTAAATAAATAATTATATCTGCTCTATTCTGTATTGAGCACTCTTAAGAATAGTAATTGTTGTTTATTGGATTTTATTCCGTATACACCAATCCTATATTTGGATATATATATATATATATATATATATATATATATATATATATATATGAAGATTAGTAGTCCAGGAATGCGGGTTAGCAGAAAAATATATGTACAAGTCTCTGTAAGTGAAGCCGTAATTATCTCACTTTCTGGAGTCTCGTATAACTGAGTGAACATCCTGTCTCGACGTTTTTCTCACGCTATCTCTCCTTAGTATAAGTATACTTTGGACGAGTCCATCTTGTGTACAAGGGGCGAGCCCCACAATACCCCCGCCTCCTTAGCTTCTTTTTTGGGGGGAGTTAATATTTTTCCGCTTATGGTTTATTATTAGCGTTTCTGTGAATTTTCTTTTCCTGCTTCTTCTTCTAATCTCCGTGGCTACTTGTGGTCTTTGAATTTCAAATGCTTCAAAAATCGCTTCCATTGTGTCTTCATTTTCTGAAGGTGACGAGCTTGGCTCGTCTACCCGTTTTTTTTGTGTTTTTTTTTTTTATATCTGATTGATATGTCTCCTGTGAGTGAATTTTTCGCCTTGGATCGTATACAGAACATTCCTCAGTCTGTTTATTATCGTACCTGGTTCCCAGTATGCCATATTATTCTTGAACATTCTGAAATAGACCCGTTCGCCTGGTTTGAAGGATCTTTTAAGCACTATCGGTGTATGCCGGTTTTTATTTTTGCTGGGTAATAGTTTAACAAAAGCAGACCGTATTTTGCGGGCAAACACCACTTCAGCTGGCGAAAGGCCGGATGGTATGTTTCCGTTCGGGGTGATTCTGTAGACTTGTAGGAACTGTTGTATGGCTCTTTCTTTTGGTACGTCCTCTGCTTTTGTCAAGGCTCTCTTAAGCATATCCACAAACCTTTCGGCTTGCCTGTTAGATCGTGGATGGTATGGTGCTATTTTAATATGCTTGACTTGATAAGTCGCTCGAGGTGAATTTTGTACCATTATCTGTTACCAGGCAATCTACAACGCCGAATCTTGAGAATAACTCGTGTAGACAATTAATAGTTTTCCTTCGTAGGGTTTTTGTATCCGAAAACTTCAGGCCACTTGCTAAAGCTATCTACCATTATCAAGTAGTAATATCCATCTATGGGTCCTGCATAGTCCGCATGGATTCTAGACCAAGGTCTGTCCACCTTAGACCATGGTTCTTGCATCATAGGTGGTACCTTTGCTGCCGCGGCACAGCCTCTACATTTTTCCACCATTTGCGTAATGTCGTTATCCATATTAGGTTAATACACGAAACTTATCATTAACGCTTTCATACGATTTTTCCCTGGCTGTCCTAGATGAAAGTCCTTCAGAATTCGTATTTGTAATGATTTGGGTAGGACCACTCTTTCATTATAAAGTAATACGTGATCAGAAATTGAAAAGTTGTCCGCTAGATTGCTTGCATTTTCTTCTATTTTTCTCTTTTGTACTTCGTATGAATCTATCCATTTCAGCTTCTCTTCTTATTTTTAACAAGGTCACTGGTAATTCCCTTATTGTATTGTTTAGCACTTTACTAATTTCGTCTTCGGCTCGCAAAGCCGCTATTACAGAGTCTTCCAGAAGTTCGCATTTCGCAGGTACCAATCTAGATAATCCATCCGCATGTCCGATTTTCTTCGACGGTAGGAACTCTAGTTTGAAATTATAATTCAATAATATAGTTCCCCATCTCAGAAGTCTGTTGACTGTAAATTGGTAGTCCTTTTTTCGATCCGAATATAGTGAGAAGAGGTTTTATGGTCAGTTTGAAGAGTAAACTCGCTTCCATATATGTATTTGTGGAAGCGAGTTATGGCGAATATTATTCCTAACGCTTCATTTTCAATTTGTGAATAATTCCTCTCTGCTGGTAACAATAATCTAGATGCGTGAGCTATCGGTTTCCTTGTGCCATCCTGCATCTTGTGTAATATACAAGCTCCCATTCCGTGTAAGCTTGTGTCATTAGCAATGATAATTTCCAGGGATCAAAATGCGTCAGTGCTAGATCAGACGTTAATTTCCTTATGATCTCATAAACGCTTTCTGACAGTCTTCCGTCCTGTTCCATTTGTTCACTTTTTTCAATAATTCATTGAGGGGAGCCCTCAATTTGTGCATGTTTTCAATGAATTCACCGTAATAGTTCGCTAGACCAAGAAAGCTTTGCAACTCTGCGACATTTTTCGGCTCAGACATATTTTTTATTGCAGATGCCCTATCTGGATCTGGTTTTCTGCCACTTTCATTGATTATATGGCCTAGATACTTGATTTCTTTTAGAAAAAAATCGCATTTTTTCTCCTTCACTTTAAAACCAAAATCCTGAATTCGTTTAAAGACTTCTTTAATATGCGTTGCGTGTTCTTCTACATTATCGCTTTTGATTAAAATGTCGTCTAAGTAAGCAGTAGCAAAGTTCTGTCCCATGAGCATGGTATCCATCGTCTGTTGGAAGATTGACGGTGCTACTTTTATCCCAAATGGCAATCTGTTAAATTTGTAAAAATATGTGTAATAATGTAAGAATACAAACTTGAAATGAAGATTAGTAGTCCAGTGCGGGCTAGTAGAAAAGTATATGTACAAGTCTCTGTAAGTGAAGCCGTAATTATCTCACTTTCTGGACTCTCTGAGTGAACACCCTGTCTCGACGTTTTTTGTCACGCTATCTCTCCGTAGTATAAGTATACTTTGGACGAGTCCATCTTGTGTACAAGGAGCGAGCCCCACAATACATTATTTGATAATAATTCATCTGTACCCCATTAAGGATTAAGTCTATATATATATATATATATATATATATATATATATATATATATATATATACGGTATACCGGATAGAGTAAAGGAGTGTTTTTTAATAATACTAAAATCGCTTGGTGTTGGATAATGATGAAATCCCTTCTATAGAAATTTGTTTCTCAAACGTTTCTTCATCTCTTCCTTTGTTTTTTTTTTTTTCATGTCACCAATAATGAAATAATAACTTACAAAATTAAACCCAGAATTCCAATTTGTCATCCAGAAGATTTATGTTCTGTTGACGCGGGGATGGGGGCTATAAACACTATAATATTTAAAGAGCACCCTAAGAAAAAGTTAAATTAGAAAATTAGTAAATACAAGAATATTCAGGAAATAAAATTGTTTTGTTGTTACTTCCGTTTCAGTCTGCTTTTATGGTACAAACAACTTATAAGTTATAAACTCTTTTTCATAATATAAGAAGAACTTGAAGATTAGAAAGTACAATCATGTCAGTCGCATATTGAAGTGGCACGTTACATTTATTATGCGTGTGACACCATTTTGTTCTTCGGCTTACTTACCTTATATCTTATATCTTGGAAATGAGGTCAATAAACTTATTGATTAAATAATGATTCCAGACTGAAGAGGAAATTACGTGTCTTGTTCGTATCAGTTAATTTTTATATGGTTATATGATGGATTATGTCTGAAATTGCTCAGAATAATCGAAGAATAACGAAAATATTAATCGGAAATTACAACATATTTTATTCACTATCCTGAGATAGATTCAGATAGATAGAGAAATAAACAGCCATAATGAACTTATAAAGTATATTTTTAATTTTAATTTTGGTATGAAGACATCTATTTTTTAAATGAAGAAATTTAATCAATATATCATTCACAGTGAATTTACGTACAGGTTCTTACATTTCACCTTTCTTGGCAGACATATTATCAGAATGTGGGATGTTTAACAAAAATGTGATAGAAACATTAACAAAAATAAAAAGAGACTAAATAAAATCGTTTAGACTATACACCCAATACATGTTAAAAAATTGAATTTGAATTTCAAATTCCTAGCGTCCTCTCTCTTTCGTGTTTATGCGTAGCTACATCAAAGTAAACAACATTTTAGTCTGATGAAGGACGAAACGCGTCACACGAAAACTTTTTCTACTTTCTCATAGATTTCCCTCAAATTGTTCTTGATATATAAAATTTTATATATCGTTTTCCCATAAAGAAATAGTATTTTGTATATTTATACTAGATACCAGATATCGTCATAGATATCGGGGTAGGTGAATGAAGGAACTGGGGAAATTCATGTCTTTTTACTTTTTGCTTTATGCACACAGACACACATACACACACGCATATATATATATATATATATATATATATATATATATATATATATATATATGAATAGCGCACTAGCTAACCATTCTGGCAGAGAAGTTTACTGATAAATCGAGTAATTATTATTATTCCTTTATTCTGAATGTGTCAAGGTTGTTGTGTCGATGTCTTGAATACCAAGGAAGATACTAAATGTCAAATCATAACAAGAAATTCCGTTTCGAAATACACTTACTGAACCCAAAATACATCTTGCGATCGTAAAGTGTATTTTACACCAAGTTCATAGATATAGTTTATACTTTAATGGATGGAGCTAATTGCCACAATACCTACAGAGATGATTTTGATGACCACATCAATTATTTGACATTTATTTTCAGTTGTTTTGGTGACGACGATTTCTGGCCTTTGGTGTTCAATAACTTGATTTGTTTCAAAATCATAGTTCCACACTATTTTTGGCTTGTCTTTTACTACCATAATTCTCAATGGTATCTATTTGTACCATTTCTAGGACAAGTTGAAACCATATTTATTACAAAACAGACAGTACAATGTAAGGCGAACATAGCTATGTCGCATTTTGTACTCTCTCTGGGCAAGCATTTTACAGCTACTGAGTGCATGTATGACATTCTCTTGTCTCCACTAATCCTACACATTGTGCTATCTATGGTATGGTATACATTATTGCTAAGGTATTCGTATGTAAGCTTGTTTCTGCTTAGTCATTATTATATTTTCAGTTCCACATTTCAGGTCACCGTACTTCAACCATTCCTGAGAAGCTTCATGCTTTTTCAATCCTTACGTTGCTCTTTCAAATTGTCTATGCAGTTGTATATCCAATAGTTGGTCACATTTATACCGCCCATTTTTTGCCTTAAGTTCTTCTTTTTCGTCTCCTTCACCTTAATCAATACCCTTTTGTGCTGCTGTATATTGTAGCAGTTTCTCTTCACTGTTCACCAATTAGTCTGTCAGAAACCATCGTTCACCTTCAACACAGTTAGTGAATCTTTTCAGCCTTCACCCTGCATTGAATTATTCAGATGGTATTTCAGTGTCACCAAAATTCACATTCATTTCTCTCATTATAGTCAACACAGCACACTTAGAACTCCTGAACCACACTCCTATATAATTACTGCATTCATGCTTTGTCTTTACTATAGAATCAGTCTGGCTCTCCGATTCTACGAATAGCATCAAATCATCTATAAAGAGCAAGTGATTTACGATTGATCCATTTTTCCAAACTGGTAACCCATTTGTGTGCAATAAAATTAAGTATCAAAGCAATAATAAATATGAAGGGTGAAACTGAGTCACGTCAAAAAGTATCTGTCTTTATCATATGGTCGTTAAGATATTCATTATTTGAATCTGTTATGGTCCGGTTCCTTGTACCACGGTGATAGTCCAAGATAGAACCAATAAAGGAAAACTCGAACACGGATATGGAATAACACAGATATATTACAAATAGGAATATATACAGAGAAGTAGAAAGTGTTAGTACGAACAATCAGGTTTAGTAGTACTTGTTTGAACGCGACTCTGTTTCGGACTGCCTCTGACTCGACTGACTGACTAACAGACTTCTGACGGACCTCACTCCAGACTTCAGACTGAACAGTATTTAGTCATACCCCCCCCACGAGGGCATCATGTGGCACAAGGCCGGTTTAACGTGGGATCTTCGAGCCCGTGGGCTCGGCCAAAAATATGCTCTTTGAACCCGTATAAACGGGTTCAGGGTCGGTTTACCTCCCCGAAAGAGACTCCGCCCTTCGGCGTAGCCTCGTTCGGGTTCCTCTCCGCCCGAATTCAGAGAGTTCAAGCGATCAGCCGATCAGCCGGTCGCCCGATTCAGACTGAACTCCTTGTCATTATGGGTAAGGTCCCATAACAGAATCAATCTTGAAATCTTTCCAATCATTAATAATATTTTTTCATAATATTGTCTTCTATACTGAATATCTGGAGTGTTTTGAAGATCCATGAATGAGGCACCATAACATAAAACTTTATCCAAGCCATACATAGATTGGTTTTATATTTCTAACAGCGCGCATCAGGATCATTTTGCCCATCACTAAATGATGCTTACCTTGCGAGCCCATGCGATAATATTTCTGCTTATAAGGGGGTAGGTCATTTTCCTGAACGAACTTTTCAAAGTAAATTAAAGTGCACAATTAGCCAGAAATTTCCAACCACGTTGCACTTACCTTTGTCTTTCATTGTAAATACCGTTATACAGGTCACCATCCAATCAGAACTAGAGCTACCAGAAGCAGATGACCTGCTATTCTGCGGTGGAAAATCTCTTCAACCAAAATCTCTTTATCTCATCGGATATAGGTGCTCACCAATCTGACATCTTCTTCACTTGTACGGACACATCTTCAACATTCTATACGAATAGGATCCTTCTTAGGAATGCTCATTTGTTATCTCTTTCTGATTATGGCAGAGAATCTTGCCGTAGATTCCCTTACAATATACCCTAGATCCTGCAACATCAGGACCTTCATTCTAAGTCGTGTTAGCTTCAAGACCGTTGAAGAATTGTAGCATGTTGTTTTCGTACATACGATTTTACTGGAATTGTTGGAATTGTAGCGTTTTGTATAACGTATGTGTTTTCGGTAGGATTCTTTGTTTCAACTGCTTCATAACTGTTCTGAAACCATTTGCACGTATCTTGTATTTTCCTCCCAGCTCATTTCGATTCCTCTACTTAACATGTTTCTAGTTCCTTTTATACTACCATTCTGTCTTGCTCAGATGTTTTCTTATCTGTTCAATGACTTCATCTCTATCCCTTTCTTTCACTACGTTCTTTTTCTTTCTTTTACTTTCCTATCTTTTTCCATATTATTTGTTGGTACGAACTGAAAGATATAACTCTTTTTCGATGGTTTCTCTCAACCGTCATGGAAGGTTCATGAAAGTTCAATCATTTGTCTATGCAAGCAACCTGTTCAACAATTTATTTTGACCTTCATCCAGTAATTTTATGGACAGGTGTTTCCATTATCCTCAGTTCATTTATATCAGACTGCAGCTCATATTTGTTATATTTTTTAATGATTTCACTGTCATTTCTTGCTTTGTTGGCAACTTTTCTACTAGTCCGTGCAATTTTAAAACCACTTAGTCTTCCTATGCTCCGTATCATATTTACCTGGTTCATCAATTTTCTTGTAGACATATTGAAACTCCTTTTCCCTACTTCAGATTCATAAATTAAATTGCCTTCTCGTGGCATTCAATTGCGATCTTATATTTGAACTTCGATCAAATTGCGTCGTTTGCGTTCAATAGTTGATGTTCTTTGGTCAGTTGCAGGATAACGACCCCGACGGAAGTCTGGCCTTCCTCTCTCGTGAACCTAACTTCACACCTGATGGACAAGGGAACTTTACCGTTGTCAGTTCCAGTTCCACCGTTAGTGATTATTATTTTGCATCATTTCTATTGAGTTGAACTGCTTCAGGTGTTTTCAACGCCTAGAGTTTTTTTCTTCTCTCTTGAAAGCACCTAGGAGACGTTCCTACGCTCTCATCAAGGATGACTTATAACGCGCTAGATGTAATTTCTCTCATCGTGATGGTTTGTGTTAGGTGGCCTTCCATAATGTTTTTATCATCACTATTAATATGTGGGTAAGCGATTACGGTTCATTCGGACCCACATATCCTCATCGATGGTAATTATCCCACGCCAGATCAAAACTTCGTACTGTTATTATTATTATTAAATTCTCCTAATTTTTCCCAAGTAAATCTTATGTCATAATTTAATGATCGGGAGGAGGCCATAAATAATCTTGGGCCTTGTCGTTTGTCATAAACACAATCTTTCACAGAATTCTGGCCGTTTTCTGAAGCATCTCAGTTCGAATCAGTCCTAATTTAACCCAGCCATTTAAAACTTTTTCCATCACAGTTCCAATGGCACCTACAACAACAAGAATAATTTCGATTTCTTTATCTTCTACAAGTGTGCTATCACAGGCTTCAAATTTTGATACCATTCTTCCTTCTCCCCTTCTATTTCAGTTACCCTTACGTCCCCTGTTACCGTTATATAGATGACCGACTATGTTTGTCTTTCTTCTGAACACTAATGATATTTTCTTGCCTCAATTACATTATAACATTGCACGGTGAAGTCTCACACCGATTTTTACCCTCTTATTATTCACTACTGCAAGTGATTTATGCTCATAACACATTTTGCTTTCTACAGTTTCATTTACCACATAGCATCCAATGTACAATCCGTGCGATATTATTGTGTTTTCGTTTCTATTCTTGTTGCGCCAGTATGCAGCATTCAATTATTATTACTCTTATATAATAATAATAATAATAATAATACATCAGGTGTGTAAATGTTCCCGGCGTTCTTTTTAGTAATAAAAGATCTAGAGAAGAAAAGATCTAGAGAAGAAAATTAAATTAATAAATGTCTGAGATTAACAGTATCTCAAATTATTAGCATGAGATTGTAGAGAAATCGACGCAAGATATATGAAATGAGTACCTGGAATGGATTCCGAATAATCGATATAACATCTTATATTCGAATTTATCTAGAGAGAACATGAGAGAATGATTTAATCCAAGGATGCAAATCCATACAGAATAATGCAAATAACTGTAATATTAAACACCACAGGGGAATAAAAATGGCCAAGTACTGTACGTATCTCCGTAAATGTATGTTATGTTCTCAGCCCAACCAAGAAAAATTCTGCGGTTAGGTAATTTGATGAGATGTTTGGAAATAGCTCGGCCAGTAAATGTTTCACATCCATTCAAAGATATGACTGGTTAATAAATTCCTGAGAGAAAAACACTGACGAACCTTGATGGTGGGATCGCTGCAGTAAAAAATCCATGACGTGTTCGCAGAAAGTACCATCGATTGCACATTGGACACTGTATTGTCGAATATTAGAAAACGAAATTCTAAAAATAAAAATATTCCAATTCTACAGATTAGACTGTAAGAAAAATGCAGTACTCACAAACTTTTGTTCTACACGACGATGAATTTGCATAAAAACAAGAATGAACAAAATGTCATATCGCAAAAACTTTATAAAAATGTGCCGAAATTAGAGAACAAAATTGTAAACGTTCATGTTAATTAAAATATTAATGGTTTAATATTGAGAGAAAATATTAATAAGATGTCTATAGATCATGTTTTTAATAAATTATGCAGATTTATTACCACAACACTTCACTAGTTTGTCACATTGTTTAGGCGTTGTTTGATTTCTTGTCACTAATCCGTGTTCTTGTCACTAATCCGTGTTCTTGTCACTAATCCCTCATTGTGTTGATTCCTTTCACTAAGATTATCGCCGATGATCTTCTAAAGGGTTTCAATTGGATTGAGAACTAGATTTTGGCGAATCGTGCTATTGTCTCCACATTTTAATCTTCGAAAAATTGTTTTACAGTGTGACAAGTGGCATTATCCTACATTTTAATGGATCCAGTGAATGGAGTTTTTACAGAGAAAGAACAATAGTTATTCAATAATATTCGTATAGACGACAGCATTTATTTTGTCGTTTCACTGAATGAGTGAGCCAAAAACAGTATTAGAGATTAGAGGTCATCCACTGCATCAATATGTTAGCCTTTCCGTATTTAACAGATTTTTTTCACACATTCAGAAAGAAATATTTCAACTTTATACTGTTTAATATACGACCTTGCTAGGAGAGACAATCAATTTAGTCATACTTTCATCACTGGAGAATACTTTCGGGAGAATAGGATATATAATTTTCTATATATTAGAACAATGTTAAGTAATTAAAGGAGAAAATGGAAAATTCTATGTAACGCGTTTCGTCCTCTAAAAGGACTTTATTAGACTAAAATTATGGAATTATATATATATATATATATATATATATATATATATATATATATATATATATATATATATATATATAGGGGAGGAAAATAAATGAAAATAACATAATTATGCACCTAGACCTTGTTTCTTAAATCTATTTCGTTGCAAATTGTTATACTGAAACAATCCATGTATTTCCTGCATATTGATTATGCGAAATAACATTACCTGATATTGTAAATAAGCAAAATATCGAATAGATGTAGATTTTACTTATAAAGCAGAAACAAACAATACCATTTGGTTCCTCTATATAATATTATACCGTACCTATAATGATCTAAAACTAAGTGTCTATCGTAAATTTAATAACAAAAATGATCCCATAAATTTCTATTCACACCATAACAACAACAACAACAACAGCATTTGAATAAGTATTCCTTTTAAGAGCACTTAGAATTTATAGATCTCGGTATTTAAATGATCAAAGGGAATACATTGAAAATTCTTTTAAGCACCTTTAGTATCCTTATGATTTCATATTTAATGCTAAGAGGAAAGTTAATCAAATTTATAAAATAAACAAATGAACGTTGTAAATATCTAGACACATATACTACCAGCCAACTCAATATCAAGTACAATTAAAAAGAATATATCTAAACCTGATTTAAAATTTGTTGCATCTACTTCTAAAACAATAAATGACTTAATAGTAAACAAAATAATAACAACTTAAACCTTGAAGCAGAAATTTACTTTTGACTGTAACAAACGTCATGGAAAATATATAGGTGGGAATTCAATGACTTTTAATGAAAGATTATATGAACACAAAAGAAATCCTTTACAAAACAACATAATGAACATCGTTTATTGAATCTAACCATAATTTCGGCTTGAAGAATGCTGCAGGGATAGGGTGAAGTAATTTACTAAGGCGAACATTTGTAGAAATTCACTTTCCCAGTCTTCCACAGTAAATTTGCGTCTAGGTTCTTACAACAGGTCACCTTTCTTAACGAATCTTCTACTGTCGAGGTGTAGGATATTTTAAACAACAATGATAACGTTGGGAAAATGAATGAAATATTTCGTCTCTACATACCGGAACGTCGGAAATTTAAAAATTTAAATTTAAATTTTAATGTCCCTACATCTTCAGAGTTTCCTCTAGGTGTGTAAGCCTTCATACCCAACTGCATATGGTTCCCAAAGTATTACAGTTTTTGTTGAATTTCTCTTAAGAAAACGAAATGCGTTACACCGAGCAATTTTGCGTAATCTCTATTGTTTCAAATAAACTGCTAGTTTGCAAAGGCTACTCTAACTTGTTGGTTATTTTTTCTGATGAAATGTTTGACGACAGAAAAACTTGCTTAAGATAAAGGACGATACATTACATTGGCTTCCACGTACTTCATTTTACATACCTTGTTATTTTATATCAGAAATTTTTCCCGCCAGTTTAATTCTGGAAGATAGCGTTTTTAAGGTAAGTAGTTTTTGTAATTATAATCATCAATATCAAAGAATTTATTATAATTAATAAAATTAAATATTCCTTTATCTTGTCTCTACTTTGAATTTCGCAGAATTACATGCTCTCTTCAGTAAACATGGACCCATGTTTTAAAACTAAAATCACCTGAACAGTGGTTGTGGTTCTTCGAAACAGAAAGTAGAGACAAGATAGGTGAGCATTTAATTACACATGTTCTCTTCTCTCTCTCTCTCTCTCTCTCTCTCTCACACATACACACAAATATATATATATATATATATATATATATATATATATATATATATATAATAATACGAAAATATACGATCCGCACAAAATATATGACCCATTATACAAAATCTGACCAAATGACAGAATCAGAAAGTTTAAAAGTCCGTTCTTGGTCGAGCTAAAAACCTTTTAACATCTTGCTTACACCATTTAAATAGATGTTATCCTTTAAGATAGGTTTTATTTGTTTATATATAGCTGGAAATGAAGTATTTCATGTACTTGTTTGCCAGAAACTATCAACAGATCTGTCCGTGCTTGTGAAAGCCGGCTCAAAGTTCAAGTAAATCAATTTTTCTTACTTAGGACAAGCAGTCTGCTCATTCAAATTGTATAGCGCCTACTAATGACGAGACGCTGCAGCTATTCCATATACTCTTTTCATGTTACCAAAATGCAATACTTTATTTTCCCGTCATGCCTTGTAAAATATCGATAATGTGAAAGCAGCCAATCGGTACTTCTATTCTCATAAATGGCCTTCATAACTGATATCGACTCGATGCTTGCTGAGACCACATCAGTTTTGGGGAAAACCATACGCGACCTTCCATATTTAAGTACAAATACGAGCTGGGAAAAATAAACAATATTTTTAACTAGATCCCTGTAATCCGTGGTATCAGAAATATGATTTATTGAATACATATGTTAAAAGTCTCATTCAATGTCTTTTACACACACACACACACACACACACACACACACACACACACACACACACACACACACACACATATATATATATATATGCATGTTTCATTATACTTTAGCCTTTATCAAGGATGATTCGATGTTTCAGCTTAGTTGAGTGTGTGCGTTCTGTGTATGTATCATGTGTGCGGTAGGGAAACCGTATTCGGAAATTAAAAAACCTCCCTACCACACACACTGATACATACACAGAATGCACACACTCAACTAAGCTGAAACATCGAATCATCCTTCGTAATGGCTAAAGGTATAGCAGAAAGCGCTCGGAAATATAAAACATTCGGACAGTTCTTGCACACCCTTTGTCCAGAAAAGAAAGCTCTTGTCAGAACACAAGAAAAATTAAATAAAAAGCTCAACCGTAGTACCTTGTCTGTCGTTTTTAATGAAACATGCATAAAGGAAGGATTGCTGCCTAAATATACAACTATATATATATATATATATATATATATATATATATATATATATATATATATATATATATATATCCCTCCAAAACTACCAAAATCATTTATTTTGAAGCGGGTACTAGCATTTTTTATGGTACATTTAATGTCTAAAAGATATAACGAATATGCTATATATATTAGAAAGATAACGAAAATATTTACAATAATCTCTAATGTTTAGAGATTATGCATTTTGTTCTCAGTCGCAAAAATTGTAATAATTCATTCTTAATATTTAAAATACCAATATTTTATAATCATGAGGTTATTTTATCCAAGCAACCTGTGAAAATCCTTTACATGGCTATAGATGAAAGACACTCAACCTAGTCGCAGTTGAATTGATCGTTAAGCTCTAAATTTGTAATGTTTGATTGTTTCAGCAAGTTTAATTACTCCTTCTAAATGTTTATCATTAAATTAATGAACAATATATATTCAATGTCAAGCACGTTATACAAACGGCACTGAAAGCAAGAATCGGGCTGTTATATATTTAATATATATGTATATAATTATATACATATTTTTTGCGTAATGAACAAAACAAAACATATGTTTATTTTACGCTTTGAAAAAAATATTTGATGATATAGATTTCATTTATAACTACATAAAAATGCAAACGATTATTTAAAATAAACAAGTCAGTAATTACTTCACCTGATGATTTTTATCGCTTCATAAGTTGGAGATCAAAAAATTAGTGAATACATCTTGCACCTGAGAGAGATGCAGGCCGAAACATAACGTGCGAAAGAGGAAAGAGGAGGTTACTAGTCTGGATATTTTTTTTTTTAAATCATACAATTCATCTCAAAACATCATAGAATTGCCGAACATTGTTTGGAATAGTGAACTTCAAATTATACCGATATATTGCGACATACCTAAACCACAATCAACTTATATTTCATTAAAAATGAAAGAAAGATATGAGATTTGGTAAATGAAAATTTTCCTTATATTATTTCTGCTATGATGAGCATCGCTGACCTAACACGTATTGTAAAATCCTAAACTCAATAAATATAAAATGATATTACTAATTTTTACGTTAATTTAAAAAAGTGAGTGTTGACAAATAATATAATTCTTTATTTCTTAAATATAAATACAGAACTCTTTGAAACTTCTTATTTCACTACGTTCCGAATTTAAAATACTGTCTAGGTTCAAAGACGTTAATTTCCATCCCAAATTAACAATCAAATCCTGATTTTTAACTTGTTTCCAATATATGGTCTCTACTATTAAACATGGACTACAATTTATAATTTCTATATATGCACATAAATAAATTTTTCGCATATTTTTTGCAGAAATGCACACTGGAAATACTGTAAAAGCGACTATTTGCAAAATTGACATTATGCTTACAATAGAAGGAAAATGGCTTTGCGGGTATTTTCGTGTTTCATGATATGATTTCAAATGTAAACTGATTTTCGTACATTAACGACAACATTTAATTCATTGTTTCCTAAAGGCGATTGTCAAACCTTGTACTCAGTAAAATAATTATACAATAACCAGATGTTCAACTTTTAATGATAATTCTAGTACTTGCCTACATTTGTTCTTATTTTGTCACTTTTAAGACTATATATATATATAGATATATATATATATATATATATATATATATATATATATATATATATATATATATATATATATATATATGGTTTTAGTGGTTCTAACTTTAGAGCCAATCTCTTAATTCTCTTAATTGTATTCTGCCGAAATTGCTTTATTCCAAAAGCTGTTTAAAGACCTACTCCAGCGTTTGAACCATTGCAGTTTCTGATGTCATCAAATGTCATTATCATGTCATGTTCCAAAAGAAGCAAACAAAGTTTATGACGGTTCAGTTGCTTTTCATTAATACATTGGACTTGACAGTCTGCGTGTTCAAGACTAATTTTCTCTTCATTATTGTCTGGCTTAACAATTGACTGTAGAATTTATTTTTAGTTGATTCGATCTCATTAGAATGTTATTGTCTCCTGCTGACTCAATAAGTAATTGCCATCATTCAATTCAGAGGTGGCTAATCAATTATAGTATAATAATAATTGTTAAAAGAAATAGTCGCTATCTCTATTTTATCTGTTAACGAAATAATAAGACCGATCCGATTTGCAATGATATTCCAAACTTCGTATTATGTACAGTTATTTCCCGAAAAGTAACTTTCTTCCGTCTCGAACTCCTCTTTTTTTCAACTCGTGAGTGTTTTATGTTTTCATTCCAATGCTGACTTTAATGAACTTCTAATTAAAAATGGGATGTATTCAGTATATAGCTTTTACAGATGCCAGGTCAATCAAAATGTAATTTATTTTACAAAAATGTTCAATCTTTAGAGTGACTGCAAACCAATCAGTTTTAAAATGGTCTTGTCCGCATCTGCATCAAGTCGCCGCATACATCAAGCCTTTTTTGCGTAATGTTGTGAATGAACTCACCGTCAGACATTGATTCCAAGAGAGAGATTTGTTCTTTTGTGATAAACCCCGTAGTATTCAGCCAAAAGTCCTGGATGATGAGGCCTTGAAGACGATTATAGAGAAGGACAACAGTAGTGACCTTCCTGGTTTCTGATGAAAGTATAACAAAAATCCATTACATTCTCAGTCCCCCAACATACCTATATTTGATTGAGTGCTCACCAGTAAGGACAATTAGGTTCTGTATGACATTTTCATTCGTTGTCACCACAGGATCCTGTGCTTCACAACACAGGATCATGCTCTGTATCTGGCAGACTAGTAGATAAGTGTTGCGCTATGAGCTGCTACTAACGGGACATCACTGCGGACCTGTACTCGTAACAGTTGAAACGTGTGCATTAGACACTGAAGCAAAAAGAGACATCATTAGTTAATCCCAAGAGTGTACTGTTCCTCCATGACAATGCTTGGCCTCATATGGCGCGGGTGGCCAGGGATACCTTTATAGCGACTTGGCTGGGAGATACTGGGCAGTCCATCTTACTTCCCTGACCTTTACCACCTTCTTTCATTCTCTGGACAACCGCCCTTGTAAATCTTTCAGAAATGAGGCAGACTTGCGGCAGGCATTCACAGACATCTGGTTTTTATCGCCAGAGCATTGAGAATCTTGGAGACACGTTGGAAAAAGGTTCTACATGCCATTAGGGATTACTTTGAGGAGCATGTCAAATTTGCTGCATACATTTTTTCTAATAAAAACAAAACGGCAAGGACTTTTTGGTTACATAAGGTAAATCCTAAATTATTTATTTACAGTTTTCAATGTTCATCTACTCAGCACCAATGGGAACTTAGACGTGGTGTAATGGTTAGCAAGATCAGTTACAATTGAACAGTGAGTTCGATCCTCACTGGGTGTCTCATACTTTCGGCCACGTCTAAGCTACGCATAGAAAATCATCATCTGCTCTGCAACGATTTTTTTTATTAAATTCCTCATACTCTTGTAACATGCTTAATTTGACGAAGAGTTTCTTGAAGTAAAAATATTGGATATGAATACAACAAAATAGATTCATAAAGAATGGAAATAACAATAGAAATCTTCTGGTAGTAAAATGGAAAAAAATAGTAAAATGGAAAAAATAGATTTAAATAAAATTAATGTTGTTCTGAAATAATAAATATTGGTTGAAGCAATTATACAAGAAGAATGAAAAAGAAATTGTAGATATTTATCAGCAAATACACAAAAGAGAAATAACAATTGTATGTTGATTAAAAAAAAAAAATAAACAGAATCCGCGGGAAAATACATTTGTTTTGTTAACAAACAACAGAGTTTGAATAAAACAATAAACTTACGTTAGAAAATTAACGAACTGTGGGATTATTAGTGGTGTATTTTTCAGCATTCTGTCTTGTACTATTATGACTGCTCTTAGAACAACTATTATAGATCTTAATACCAATAAAAAAGCAAAATTGAAAAGGTGTCAGTCATGTGCAGATTTGAGAAAGGGAAAAGGGATTCAACAATAAGAAATATGAGGGAAAAAAGGAAACCATTACACTAGGAATAACGCAACTACTGGGATAATATTTATAAGTATAAACTTAATTGCGGAGGGAGAAGTATCTACGATATTTTAATTATTAGGATGAAGAGAAAGATGAAAATGTTAATCATAAATAGAAGCAGGAATAATAAGTTAACATTATCTAAAGACAAACTAGCTGGAAAAATAATAATCTCTTTCTGATTTACCATAGATATCTACGTTGAATAATTAATGCTTGTAACAGATCTGCGTGATTTTTTTGTACTTTCCTTAAATTAAAAAACAGTTTCGAACTATCTTTTTTGTCATGTTTTTTTTTAATTCTTAAACAACGGACATCATCAATTGTTATTTCATTGGAGATAATCAGATGTTGTTTATTGACGATTTAATTTTTTTTTTATCAAAACAGGCACCATTCACTCATTGATGCAAGACCATTTGGCAACTCTAGGATTAATGGAATCATTATCTACTAGGGTTCCTATTACGTCATTTCTTGGATTATTTGCTAGAAAAATAAACCTAGTGACACAGATAGCCCTGAATGCACAAAAAAAGAGGTGAGAAAATAGTGGTGTAAAAATTTTTGCATCAAATGTTTTAACTAGCATCATATTGTGAAAAATTTTAAATTCAGGAATATAAGATTTGTTTTATTGTCCTTTTTCTTTATTTCCTATTAGATGAAAGATTTAAGATATAATTCTAATAGTCTTTGAAGATAATTAAAATGAAAATACCATTTAAGATGAAATTTTTAATTTTCATCCGTTTCGCATGTACATAAATGTAAAACTTTCCCATTGTTAAAAAAGTGTGTTCTTTTCTGATAACTTTTGCATGCACTTATTAAAATGTAGCAAAAAATTGAAATTATGCATCTGCATGATTATTAATACAACGGGAAAAATTAGCAAGACAAGAAATGATGATCTTCAAAAAACGCCGAGGAAAATATTTAAATTGTTGGGTAATTCATGTTAAAATGATAAAAACATTACCCCCGCTTGAAAAAATAAATTGAGAACTATATAAAAAAAGAAAATAAATAAAGGTTTCGGTTCGGAATTCCAATGTATATCACCTGAAGAAGACCGGAGCGTACAACGGCCGAAAAGAGGTGAACTTTTTAAAAATTTGTGAAATACGTATCGTGTTATTTTGTAAAACATTTTTTGTCTAAAAAAAACCCGTCGGACATTACATTTTCGACATTATTATTGCAGAAAAATATGAAAAACTAAAAAAACAAACTAAATACAAGTAGTGAAAATATTTCAGTAATAATATTTCGATAGTAATAGTTTTGATAGTTTTTACATATATCTAATGGAGTAAATTCGCTTTATACACTAAGTAAATACGTAATTATGTAAGAACCCAGCATTGTTTCTTACCGAGTATTAAATAACACCCCAAGTCATTTAGCAAAAATAATGAAACTTTCATTCTAAAAGATTTTCTGTTTAATATTTTGCGTTCTTTGAATATTTCCGAAAATATTTTTGGGTAAAGTCAAATCATTTGAGTAGTAAAAAAAGGGGGATTGAAATGTTCAGTAAACCATTTGAATGACTCATGAATGCGTGACATTATTGCAGCTTCAGTCGTGATGAGAAATATTTAACCACTCTTCCGTAAACTTCTTTTCTTTTTAAACTGTCATTCTATTAGCTGTGAAATGTCACGATGTAAACCAAAAAGAGACAAGCCTAAAAAATCAGTTAAAGAATCAGTGGATATACTAATTAGAGTCAGTCGAGCGTATTTCTTCGCGGGTTTTAAAGAACAAGTTTGCAAAAAATACCGAAGCAAAATATGAGATATATATATATATATATATATATATATATATATATATATATATATATATATATATATATATATATATATATATATATATGTATGTTTGTAAATGTTTGGGTATAGAGTTAAAAATGTGTTTACATCAACTGACTTCCCCTGCTTCCTATTTTTATAAGTTTAATGAACAAAACTCTTTTAAATTCTGTTGTTTACTTCATTTGATTTAAATTGATTTTTGTCAATATTAAGAAACTACGTGAATAAGTGCTTGAATATTTGCCACATTATGCTCAGGTGCATAAGCAGAGTTCACATGCTTGTGAAATCAGTGGAACACAGCTATCAAAGTATCTAAGCAAATGTTTTAAAAAGATTTCGTCGGTGTCTTTAATACTGAGATATTGGCAAGAATGTTAATCAATTATCCATTTTCTTGTTCAGTGAGGGAACGTGCATGGATGAACAATCGGAATTGAGTACGAAGTAAGCTTGTCTCTAGCAGTCTTTATAGAAGATATATTGTCATTGACAACTAAGGAAAAGTGATTCTTGGAAAATACATGCAATGTCAGTCCCCGCCAAGTGTCTTTACGGGCACTCTTTGAACCGTAGACGGGTAATATTTACCGAGTATTCCTTAATAGAGACATTAGATGTACACACGAAAGGGAATTTCTTATCTAGCACTATGGAGGTGTGACCTTAAGAGCACTCATGGTACAGCAATCTTCACTGAGTGTTTCTTAAGTGTGTTTTTAGTTGTATACAAGAAAGGGCAATTATTAACTAGTACTATGGTGAGAAGCGTATGCTTAGGGGGTACTCATAGAATGGCAATCTTCAACGAGGGTTAAGGAAGTGCACATGAAAATACAAGTCAAACTGAATGTGAAGGCAATGGGAGCACAAACAACAGAGTGTAATCCACACTGAGTGCTAAGATGTGTCTTTTTTTAGCATTCATGGAAGAGCAAGCTTTATTGAGTGTTAAGGAAATAAGTATTTAAGAGTATATACAAAAGGGCAGTACTGACTGAGTGCCAAACCGTATGTGGTTTTAGAAGCGCTCATGGAAATAACATTAACTTTTCATGTATACTCGAAGTCATTTTCTGTTATTACTATGGTTGAAGAGAGAAATAAAAATAAAATGTATTGCTCAGCACAGGGATTGAGCTCACAAGCTTCAGTCAATCAACTGGAATTAAGAGTTTTAATGGAGATGTCGAAACCTGTTGACTAGAATAGGATCATCCATAAAAGCCAAGGGTTTTTTTTTCTCTCTCGTCAGTTTTTTTTTTTGTTGTTGTTTTTTTGTCGGATAGGTTATGTCACTCAGCTCCCCTCACAAATAAAATGAAAGGGAGCAGTTTCTCAGTCGAGTGCTGAGGAAGCCATGTCGTGAATCGGATTAGGATAGTATAGGGTAGTTATGACCAGCCTCAACCCCCTACCCTTTTCGGCCTCGTGCCATAATTGTATTTTATTTTACAATAAATACCGTGCTGAGGAAGCCATCCATAGTGTGGAAAAGCAGACTTGGAAATCCAAACAAAGTCTATTCTGAGTATAAAATAGTCTGAGTCGTTTTTCTCATTTAACTTCTATGTTAAGTTTTATTTTCAAATGTTTAAAACGCTAATTTCACTTCTCGTTGAAATGTTATCTCCCAAGTGTTCAAAGAAATGTACGAATTACAAAATCCTGTAAAGATACTAAATATTTTTCTTTCGTTATAGACTTGCAATAACGATGTGATTAATCTAGGAAGTAACACCGCTTATGCTGAGCTGTGTCACGCAACATCTGGAGCCTATATGGGAAGTACTGCAAAAATATAACAGATAAATGCTTTCGTTTTTTAAGGATTTTCCTTATTCTTAATATTCTCTTGGTAAAATCTTATTCGTTTTGTTTAGTTATTTTGTGGCGTAGGAATTAGGCTTTATCCAGAGTAATTTTCTTTTAATCGTTAACATAACTAATCGTGATTATTCAAGTAGTTTTGAAAAATTCAACAGTGGTGGGGGTGTCAATTGTTGGATTAGTGTTACACTCTTTACGAAGAAATATACTGGGACAATTTAAATTTACAAGGACCCATTAAGTTTGAAACGGACATCGTTTAAGTTTTACTGCAAGAAAAGGCTTCGCATTGTCTTGATTTCTTTAAATCACAAGGGCTTACAAGTTATGAATTCTCAGTTCGTAAACTTAACATGTACAAAAATGAGATGAAATTGTCTTAGAATATTTTTGTTAATATTCCACTTTCTCAGAATGTATGTGAGGATATAGAATATTTACAACAAAATAGTAAATTCAGAAGGCTTTTTAAACTGAGGTATCATAGAAAAATAACTTTAAATTTGAGAAATACTTTGTTTCAAGATAAGAAAAATCTAATCTTACTGAGTTGGGACGAAATGATTAATATAAAAAAAATAAGGCACAAGGAATGTCTTTATGGAACTAAACTTTGCCTTAGGAATTAAGGGTTTTTATTTTTATTCTAATATTAATTTAGAATTTTTCTCTACACTTTACAAAAACGTTGCTTCTAAACTGTAATAGATACGAGGGACCGCTGAATTTTTTTATGACGAGCTACTTCCCTTAACTGTCCGGAGTAACCAAACCTCTTTTTGTAAAGTCTTCTTGAAATAGCCATGAATCATATAACATCCTTTTGTAGCTTTGACGTAAGACGTAAATTTGAGCTAATTTGGCATTTCTAATTCGACCTTACCTCTAGATTTCAATGCAAATTAGGTTAATGTTTTTCCTCATACTTATATGCAAGTGGCAATTAAGATTTTAATAATTTTGTCACTTAATCGGAGTAAGAAACATGGTTAATCAAGTTTCCTTGAACTCTAATCAAAACTTGAATTCAAGGAGGCGAAAAATATCAAATTGAAGTGTAAACACATTAAACAAAAACTCAACCACGAGTAAAAGAAAACACTTTGAGCCAAAAAATATCGGGTGACAAAAACGTTCGTGTGGTTTTCAATATTCTTAGATATATGATTAAAAATCAAGACATCTTCAAATCTCTATTCTGTACATCTTTAAAACAATATGAAGCACACACAACTTACAATCAAATAACATCTTGAATAGTCACAATATTTTACCAGTGAGATCTACAGGGTGAACAAAAAATGCTAAAATATGTATATAATTGAAGTGTAAATTAGTGACGATATTGTTCAAAAGGAGATGAATCTCTCAAACACACACTAAATGCATTAGTGTTCCATATCGTCGGTGAAAATATACGTCTGCTTCTATATCACATTGACAAAAAATAGGAAAATAGTTACTTTACAAACACAAAACTAACAAACAGTATCGCATCTGTTTGCGTGCCGCTTTCGCGAATAAAAATCGAATTGGTTTTAATAGATTATGAACGCGTTGGTTCTAAACAACGCTCAAGAGCGATTACATTCCTCGATATATAAAGATGAAACACGAATACACTTGTTTCATCCACAAAAAATAATGCTATGAATGTTGGAATAGCTCTGATGTTGTGTCCGGTGATTAATATACACTTGAAAAACAATAACAAGACGCATTTATCCTGAACGACTTCAAAGGTCCGATAGGATCAAGCGTGAGTCAACCGCAAAGGATGATTTTTTTTTTTACATAAAAAATAAAACCTGGTTGGAAATTTCCCCACACATTATATTCTCCAGATAACGTTTGGATTATCCTATCTTTCTTTCTCAAAATAATCATGAGTATTAAGAGACATTATAATAAAGGATCAAATTGGGAAGTGACAATGAATAGACCACAAGTAAAAACTCTTAGTATTCATAAACGAGTTCCTATCCCACGAACGCAGGTGTTCCCAAGGCTCCATTCTTGGCCCCACTCTATTCCTTATTTTCATCAACGACCTTCCTGATCCCATAGATTCCCAAGTTGCCATCTACGTGGACGACACTACAATTTACTCCTGCCTCAAAAACAAATCTAGTGTCGCTGACAAAACTAACCTGGCCGCTCGTCTTGAAATGGACCTCCAATCGGTTGTTAATTGGGGCAAGAATTGGCTGGTCAACTTTAACGCCTCAAAGACTAAACTACTCTCTATTAATCACCATAGAGATCCTTCCCTGCCCCCCATTAGAATGTCTGATAGTCAACTTCTTGAGAGCAACTCCCTGCGTCTGCTCGGTCTCACGTTGACCGCTGACCTGAGATGGAACAAATATATTGAGTCAATTGCTTCTTCCATCGCGAGGAAAGTTGGCTCTCCGTGCCGCGCCAGGAAATTTTTCTCCCCGGAATCGATACTTCAAATATACAAATCAACCATTCGCCCTTGCATGGAGTATTGCTGTCATATATGGTCTGGGTCACCTTCTGTTTACCTCGGAGTTCTTGACAAGATCCAGAGACGGATATGTAATGTAATTGGCCCTGATCTGGCGTCTCGTCTACAGTTACTCTCTCACAGACGCGCCGTCGCCTCTCTCTGTCTTTTCTACAAATACTTTCATGGTAATTGCTCCAATGAGCTGCTTTCACTGGTTCCCAGACTCCATGAATTCAAGCGCCCTACGAGGCTGGCATCCCGCTCCCACGATTACGCTGTAGAAACTTTTAAATGTCACCGTCTCTTCTACTCCAATAGCTTCATACCTCGCACCTCTCGCCTGTGGAACACCCTTCCAAATTACTGTTTCCCTGAGAGCTATAATCTCCAACTATTCAAATGTAATGTAAATCGACACCTCCAGTTACCTTGATCTACCCACTATCCTTCTTCTCATCCTTTCTTCTATCACTCCTATCAGCTCTCGCTCCAAATCTTCTGCAACCCCCTGCATCCTAGTGGCTTCACGCCTTGCTCGGGGCGTAATGCTTAATATATATATATATATATATATATATATATATATATGTGTACCAATTTCTCATTCCAATATGTATTATTGAATATAACAGACAAGAATTGCGTAAATTAAACCCTGTTTAAAGTACTATAAATGTATTAACTTAATCCTAGAAATAAAATTCTGTATTGTTATCTGTTAGAGTTCTTTAAAAAACAAAGGAAATTATAAATAGTATGTTTGGAAGCTCTCTGATCAAAAGACACCATAGGAATATGTAAGTTTCAAGTTGATTTAAAAACCAATATATTTTTGATTCACCCCTAATATTAACACTTATCGTTCAATGTATGAAGATAATTAACATCTTCTTCAGTAGCAAATGTCAATGAATGCAGAAATTCATAGAGACAAACACTTTTAAGTCTCAATATATCATATGGTCAGGCATTACTTACAATATATCATATGGTCAGGCATTACTTACAATATATCATATGGTCAGGCATTACTTACAATATATCATATGGTCAGGCATTACTTACTACTCGTTAAGTCTTATATGTCGACTAATTAGACATATACAGAACGGAAAAAGAAACTAGAGCTGTCGATTAAAAATATTTCATTTGATAGTGACATAAATTGGAGAAAAACATTAACTCTGGTTTAAGAAACGATAAAAAGTCAATAAAAATGATCGTTCGCCATCATTTAACTAATTGGCGAAGGAAACATTTTTACTTTATATCTTAAAGTTTTACATGTTTTCTTCACATTTTCATCGAAAGTGTCGGCAAATAACAAGTAATCAGGAAAAATATGAAAAACTCCATATTTTTTACCTTTAAGAGAGTTACCAATACTGCATGGCCTCTGGCTTAGTTGATTAATTGGTAGATTGCCATTGCTATATTCAACCTATCAAGACTTTCTTCCTTTTTTAGCAGGATGAAGTCGTTGAAAGTTACAAAGTTTTAAGATGCCAGGGAAAGGGGATTACCTAATTTTCATAATTTGCTTCTATTGCTTTTCAAATATATTTTTTAATTATTTCTGTTCTTAAACCTGACAAAAATTTCCAGGCTTTTTTCTTTTTCCCTTACTACTTTGTTTTTCTTCCCATTTTTAATACTTTATTTAATTCATCCTTTTCCCAAATTCTTTCTGACACATTTGTTTGCTTTCTCTCTGTTGACTGCTAACTTTACACTGCTAACTTTTCAATTGATTCAATCTTCATTATCGCCAAATTCCGAGAAGAACCAAAAATTGTAATTTGATTTGACATTCAAATACTTAAATAGAATCGCTACCCTCCTGAACAAACCCCACCCCCACCAAATATTCGGGTATTTTAACGAAATTTGGCGAGTAAATTCGATTGAAAAGACACATTTTTATTTGAACATTTATATATAAAAATAAATATCTTGGTGACAAGAAAAAACACAGAGGTCATGGGACATGCAATACGTGAAAAGATAAACAAACACCCCGCAAAGAAAGCAAGCACATAAATATTTTCTACAGTCATTAGTGTCACATTAGTCTTTAGTAATTCTATTAAGAAATGTCGATTTTAAAGCACTGAACACCTGCTGAAAACTTAGAAATACTTTCTATGTAATAAAGCTAAAGTAAACTATAGGCAATGCTATATATATATATATATATATATATATATATATATATATATATATATATATATATATATATATATTATTGTTGTATCCATTGAGGACGTAGTTCATCATGGGGTATTTCTTGACTGTTAATTTCCATGTCTTCTTGCAAAAGATAGTGGGGTATTCTTTCTGTTGAATTCTCTTCATTTTGAAATTCAGTCGTCCTTCTCTTAGACATTTTCCGCTGAGGTCTAGAGAATCTAGTCTACCCTGTTCTTTAACCCATAGTTCTAGTGGATGAGAAGTAATTGATTTGTACCTTTCCCAAAAGTATTTGTGCGAACGTAAATGCAATGTCCTAGGATTGAATTTGAACTCGGCTCGCCTATTTCTCTTACCGAGCTCCGTTAACCATCACATTAAAACGCATACATTTTAAATCAATAAACCAAAAGGTAACAGCCAAAAAAAAAAAAAAAATGTTGAGCTGTTTGTCTGACGACATTTCTATATTAAGTTATAGTGATGAGAAACGAAATTTCTTTTTTCATATAGTGAAACAGGCTGTTACTCGGTAATTACATCAATTCTTGTTATAAATTATTATGCAAGCAATATACAATGATTTTAGTTAATGTATTTTCGGAAACAATGTCACGGATCACTTTTCTTTTTGAAGAAAAGCATGTACTATCCTGATTATAATACACCTTTTGCATTTCCTCACACCTATGATCAACCAGCTAAACTCAACGTTGATGGCATCATACTGATATATAAGAAGATGAAAAATATAAAAATGTATGTACATATATTTTGTGCCAAATATATATATATATATATATATATATATATATATCTGTGTGTGTGTGTGTGTAATCTAATATATAATAAATAATCTACGTATACAAACTATAAAATTTGTATGAGATTATAAGCTTACACACACACACATATATATATATATACACACACACACATATATATATATATATATATATATATATATATATATACGCACACGTAATTATTTAAGACATTATAAAGAATTTAGAGATTCATTAAAACTTCTTAATATGCTAGAAA
This sequence comes from Acanthosepion pharaonis, assembly GCA_903632075.3. Lineage (NCBI taxonomy): Eukaryota > Metazoa > Mollusca > Cephalopoda > Sepiida > Sepiidae > Acanthosepion > Acanthosepion pharaonis. Next base: position 1,418,076 of record CAHIKZ030004884.1, read on the forward strand.
TTAATTATGCAAGTGAATGAAACTATTCTATTTATTTATTGAAATCCTAAACTTACTCAACACATAAATAAATTAATAAAAATACATAATATCGAACAAATATTCAATAAAACGTTGGTACACTATGTAATGTTGCTTTGTATATATATATATATATATATATATATATATATATATATATATATATATATATGCGTATACCTGTATGTGCATTGTATAATGTTGTAAGATGTTGGCAAAAATCTATTTATTTAATTCATGTGAAATAAGTAACATGTCCGGAAACGTCGCATGCGATATTTGAGTTTTGCATTAAATCTTCGAAAACTTGAATTATTATTCATATAAAACCATTAATCATTTTCTGACACTAAGCACCACAAGGTTTGCACCCAGACTTATATATGTATCTGTGTTTAACTACTTAATGTAATTTTGCTTCAGGTATTTTTTATTTTTAAGCATTACAGTAGAATGCATTAAAATATTTTGGAGAGTATTTTTTGCAAAATATTCAAAGTTCGATTTGAAATAACATTAAAAGCATTCAATATTAATAAACACAATAAAGAAACTGATTTTGTTTTAAAGTTCAGTTTAAAAAATAAACAAAACACACATCTGATTCTTGCTAAATGTCAAAAAATAATTTAATATAAGGAATACAGTATAAATATTCCACTCTCAAAATGCATATCAGATAACTCTCAGAATACAAATGTATTGCAAATGATTTTTAATTTAATAGAATATATTTAATATCATAAAGAGGATCTTCAAATTTTGCAATGATTGAAGTACAGAGACACTTTGAAACTAGTTGTGTTTTTCAAAAACAATTTGATGGAAATTTTACTTTATAGTAATAAATGTTACAACAAAATTTGACTGCTTTGGACATTCATGTATAAGCCGATTGAAATGCTTTTAAACGAATAAAACATGAAATTAATTTGAAATGAAATGCTATCGAAATGATGCATAAAGATTATTTAGCAATCAATTTACAATAGAAATTTAATGAAAATAATTTTTAAATCAAATCCATTATGAATTTCTATATGCATTATATTTAATAAACAAAATCCCAGTGATCGGTATTACATTAAAATCATTATATTAAAGTTATTGAAGTATCCTAGCGTGGGCCTTTTAGGAGTGACAAGTTCCTATTCCAGCTGAGGTCACTGTGTTCGATTTCTCATTTGGAAAGGTATGAAGCAATTTCCTCACCCTCAAGATAGGGTGAGGATAAAAAAGAGTACTGTTTATCTCCAGCTTTTGTTGATAAACAGGTTAGGAGAAGTAAAATAAAAAAGCAAAAAAAAAAAAAACCAAACTAATATAAAAAACAACACAGAAACGGTCAGGATTGGGGGTAGTAAATCAACCGCGTAAAACACATGTAGTGTAGCGAAGCTGTGTACCTAAACTCCAATAGAAGAGTCTACAATCTATTCTAGAATAAATTTATATAAATTTAAGTTTATTCTAGAATATTTAAGTTGAAAATACAAATTGTATAATTCGTAAATTATTTTTAAATAGTAATTTATTCAAAGAAATTACATACTTTTTATGATAAGAAAGGTACAAAACTGAAACATAGTATTATTTATTGATATAATTTCCATTTTTTCTACTGAGACAGTCTCGTTTTGCAGACATATGATACTGTTTTCCAAATTCCATTTTTAGATTGAAATTGCATACCGCTTTCATAAACATGCTTCAAAGTTCTAGATTGGGTTTAGATTCTGACAAACCTTAATTTTGCACAAGAAGCCAATGCTAGAATATTTTCGTGCACGAAAATGTCTTTTCGGTTGAGGGGCATTCTCTCATATTTTACAATTCAGAATACTCAGAAAAGTTAATTTCATCACTATCTTCCAAATTCGAGGGACCAACTAATTCATTACGGGTGATTACCTTTCTAAAAGTAACCCCGCCATATCCTTGCTAAAATATCAGTCAAGGAAACTAAGGTTTCTTCTCCTGGAAACAGGCGTCTCTCCATCTGATTGGCCGTCCAATATTACTCTGTTTCGTTTGTTCAGTCGTATACTGTATGCAACCGGGTGTGTAATATATGTTGTTGTTTAATAATCACGAAGCATCTTAACAATATTCGCCTTGTCATCATTGATGAAATATACTTTATGCGTTTAAAAAATTTAAACGTTAACAACGAAATCAGTTAGCTGTCAGTATGGCTGTTAGTTGTTTTTTTTTTCTTTCGCATATATACGACAAATTTGGCGCATGTCAGTATTTTGCCAAAAGTCTGACTTGCATAAAATGTTGGAAATGCACTGTGAAGTGGTTTTCTCTTGCCTTTTCCACACTTTTGATTTCGTAGTTGGTATTCTCTTAGAATGGTTGCTAACCGACGCCGCTGTCGTCGTCGTCTAGCCTTGGTTGGCTTCCGTTTACATCCTTCCATTTAACCCCTACCTTACAGAAGGCAGGTATTCATTCTTTTTTCGAAGGTCATTAATGTTAAATGAACTCAACTTTTCTCAACTAGAATTCGAATTCTGTCTGATAATTCCATTTACTGATGATTCCATTTATTGTTAACTGAGTCATCGCAGAAATTGATAATTTTCAGAAATAAATTTGTACAAAAAGTGATTGAAAAACTTTGCGCCGAAAGAAAAGTTAGCAGACAAAATTATTCCCCACACCTAAAATTTAATCATAAAGTAGATGTTTTCATTGTAGCTGTATTTCTAGACATAGAAAATAAGAAAGATTTGTCAAAGATTCGCTTCATGTATTTTTTATTTCTATTCCGTCAACAAATTTGAAATTGACAACTTAGTTAATTTATCAATGCTGTGTCTAGAATATGAAATATTTTGAGTTTTAGAGTTACGAGAAAATTCGATCACTTTCTTTTTTTCTTAAATAATATTCCATCAAGTTAAATGCTTTTAGTTTTGTCTATTATAAAATAAATAATTATATACTTACGCTTTAACTGTTAGTTGTTATTTCTTTATTTAAACTTGTTTATAAAAATCATAATAGAAATGATGTCTTATAAGAAAAGCTGTAAGAATTTCATGCAATTTTCTTCCTAGTAAGTATTTATCATGTCTAATGTTGTGATAACTTTGGGTGTTTTGTTAATATTGGCAATGTTTGAAAATACAGTGAGCAGCATAAATCTTTGGCTTTCTTAAAATTATCAATATAATTTCTTCCGAAATTTCGCACCTAAATATATAACGTAAAAACAATAGGATTTATTTAAGGCATTCATTCAAGAAAATACTTGAAAATTAGAATTCAAAACGTATCCAATTTCACATGTTATCTTCGGTCATCTTAATTCCTATTCTTTTATTTTTCCCTCTCTTTGCGAGTTTCTTTCTCATATTCTCTGTAACCGTTTGAGTCTTAATGACTTTATTGCCAATCTTGAGGTGAAATGATGAACACAAAACTTGAACGCTATTTGTACGGCATCTGAACACAATCTATATTTTTGTAATAAACGTTTATAAGAAATACTATGAAATATTTTATACATATTGAAAACACATATGGCATGCATCATGCAATGGAAAACTTTTCATCTAAAATACCTTTCTGTTCTCAATACTGTTTAAAGTCCTACTTTTTCAGAAAGTTAGGAAATCTTCGTAAGAATAAATTTTTAGATCGATATTTACTTTATGTGTAAAGAGTAATAAAATGATTATATGACTAAACGTAAATTGTCAGACCGTCTATTGTCTCTAATGGATTTTTCTTGCGTGCAAGACAGGAAAGATCATGGGTAACATGAACTTACCTATCAATGAAAGTCAGACATTTTCTAAAACTCCCTAAATGCTTTCTTGTCAGCAGACTACCCTCAGTCGTCTATCCAATTGTAAGTATAGTATTTACATACAAACTAAACTCTGGTTCACGAGTGCATCTGCATTACAGCGCCTGTAAATGGCAAGATAAAATGAGTTCACGGTTAATTCTTCTGTTAGATTTCTTGTCATTCCTTTGCTTTACTTATGCTGTCCCCGAATGTGTCAGTTCTCCTGTTGCTCAACTGTAGATGTAAAGTTACTATATATATATATATATATATATATATATATATATATATACAAACAAGTGAATAAAAATAATCCCAATATAGGAAGATACTCTGAAATCACAATCGTGGAGCTCCACGATTGTGATTTCAGAGTTTGAACTAGTGAAGAGAATTATAGGGGATGTTTTTCTAGAGAGTATTCCGGATAGAACTTATCCATGATGGTAGGTCGTGGAGACAGAATTTTCTGTTTACAATCTTAGCCACCAAGCATATATATATATATTTTATTTTTATCGTGTTGATTTGATCTAGTAAATGATCGCGGTAGATAAATATATTGTGCCAAATCTTCTAATATGAAAATCGGCGTTTATAGCTGTCAGTTACAAATATCATCTTCTAGCATCGCTGGGGACTTTGCTTAAATTCTTTCAGTGTTTCTTCGTCTTCACAAAATTGTGTTGTGCCTACCACAGAAGATTACTTTTAAAGTCGCGCTTTAACCACAGATTTAACACTAACTTGTAGTGGCGGATAAATAAATCGATATCTACGTATCCACCAAATCTGAAAGATTACAGAGTACTAAAACAATTCTCAATGAAGATAGATTGATAGTTATGAATCAATCGGGGTAAACTGATAGGAAGTGACTATAGGTATATAGATAGGTCTGATCAAATCAAGATTGTATTTGTTGGGATATCGAAAGCATGTACAATATAAGAGAAACGGTAAACCAAAAGAAAAAAGAAAGAAAAGGCAGGCAAAGAGAGAAGGAAATATTTTTCTCCGACAGTCGAGCCAAGGTAAAAGCCGGGATTGAATGTCAAGGCAGTATGATCTTTCCACTTGAAAGATTAGCACAAGGCAAACTTACTGTGTGTTATCCACGTGGCCCAGAGCCAATCGAAACTGAGTAAATATGCAGAAGAGAACAAATAATGAGGAAAACAACTTTAAAAAGATGCAAAGAGAATTTGAGCGAAAACTGCAACGCAAATCTCTTTGGATATCGAATGGGAAGTGAAAGAAATATTTTTCTTTGGATTTGAGTCTTATCTAGAGTTAAATCTTTCAGATTAACTAGATGCTGGCAGTAGATAAATTTAATGTTCGTTTTTGTGACTAAGATAATACACTTTTACAGAAAATTGAAATAGCTTCATACAAATCAAATAATCCTTCCTAAACATGCATGGCAATATGGCAATAGGATGTAGCATAACGGAAGCTAAAAGGAAATACTTTTATATCCTTTTACCTTCTCTTATCCTATATTCTTTCACCTTGCCGTACATGAACATCAAAATATATAACCCTAAGCTGTCCGTTTTTCTTCGGTAAAGAATTATAATTATTCATTTGCTAAATAGTTTTTGCTTCATCTATTTTGTCAAGAAAACTTAAGGTTTTTTCGTCAACTATTATAAGGTGTAAACAAACAATATAGTTTGGAGCTTAAATCGGATCAGTAAGAACATAGTTACATGGGTAAATGCACTTCATGCCGTCATGTGTAGCTTTCATGGCCTATTCATAAGATTTTCACATTCATTTTAGATACCGGTATATATATATATATATATATATATATATATATATATGTGTGTGTGTGTGTGTGTGTGTGTGTGTGTGTGCTATTTACTAAAAAGGGTTTATCTGTGAAGCACTTCTAGCCCTAATGATCTAATATGAATATCCAACACTGCCCTTTTTTTTAAAAATCAAACATATAAATAATAAAAAAAACATTTACTTCATTTCTTCACGTACACAGAAATAACTTTGCGCAAGTAAATCAGCATCTTTTATATAAATATTAAGAGATAATACATATAATAATATAATTCTTCACAGATAATACATATCTTTTTTTTCTTAAATCAAAGAATTAAACTGAGAAAACCTAGAGTAAATATAATTCGGAGACCAATATTCTTCAGTATAGAGATGAAAACGTAAAAGAAGACATTATTTTTTTCTCGTGCTTAATTCTCTTCGTTGAATTTTTAATGTAATTGTCAAGAAGAAGGCTTTAAGAAATTTGAGAAAACCTGCTGAAAGGCAAGCATCAATAATGTAATTAAGTTTATTAAATTATATGAATGGTTTCTGTAAAACCAAGTAATTTCATTTCTGTATCAAACCATCTGCTACTCAATATACCTCGCTTTAAGCATGATTATACTTTACATGTACATGTTTTTTCGAAACATACAAATTCTACAAATATTCCATAGTGTGAATTACATCATTCCAGTGACTACTAATGAAGATTGCCACATCTTTAAACTGTTCGAGAAAAAGATATAAAACATGTACAAATTATAATTATAAATAAGAAGAACAAAAATTTAATACAAAAATATTTTTCTAAAACTAGCGTAATAAGGGAATAGAATGTTAGGACATACCACTAAAAAGGAATTTGAAAACTGTCAGTAAATGGAAAGGGCGTATATGAATCTAGCTGAAAAATAATACGGGGTTCACAAGATGAACACGGAATCATATGCTGACGGAGAGAAAAATGAGAGAGAGGTGTAAGATTAATATCAGATAAAGACGAGAGGAAATGTGTCCTGGGACACTAGCAATTTTCGGAAAGTTCTTTTAGTGAAATTAAAAGTAAAGTAATTAACGAATTACTATTGTAGCTAATACACAATTCAAAGAAAAAATATATACATTTTACAAAATACTAGATAAGACCAAAAACTGAACACGATAAATAGAATTTATTATGTGGAAGTTAAGTGAAAGAAATGAAAAAGAGAAGGAAATTGTTGGCAGATTTGGATGGTACAAGGCATACAAAGAAAACTGGGTCCATTGTACAAAGTAATAACTAACACTTGGTTTCCGAAACAGCTAAAATGCTTTGCAGATGTGAAGAAGCCTAGAAGCATACATAACCAGACTACTTAACAGTTAGTAAAAGACCGAGAAATGGAGTTCTACACACTAAAAATATTTAACAGCGGGTGCGTACACCTCTCGTCATCAACAAACTAAATATAAAATTAGAAATTTAAAGCAGCGCCAAAATTACAATACCACACATTCTAGGACGAAAAATTACATAGAAATTAGGTAGAAATATATACTAGTGTATTTAGGATAAATATAAAAGATTATAAGAGGTTTTTAACTTAGTATGGAACGACTTAATAGAAGCACTAACAACTTCGGCAAAAAAAAAAAAAAAAAAAAAAAAAAAATGGATAAGAGAAGTTTTGAAATGGGCAAAATTAGAACAGATAAAAAATGAATTAGAATCCAGATAAACAAATGAATTGGATAATACAAATGAATTAGAATCCAGATAATACAAATGAATTAGAATCCAGATAATACAAATGAATTAGAATCCAGATAATAAAAATTAGAATCCAGATAATACAAATGAATTACAAATGAATTAGAATAGATAATACAAATGAATTAGGATAATACAAATGAATTAGAATCCAGATAATACAAATGAATTAGAATCCAGATAATACAAATGAATTAGAATCCAGATAATACAAATGAATTAGAATCCAGATAATACAAATGAATTAGAATCCAGATAATACAAATGAATTAGAATCCAGATAATACAAATGAATTAGAATCCAGATAATACAAATGAATTAGAATCCAGATAATACAAATGAATTAGAATCCAGATAATACAAATGAATTAGAATCCAGATAATACAAATGAATTAGAATCCAGAATAATACAAATGAATTAGAATCCAGATAATACAAATGAATTAGAATCCAGATAATACAAATGAATTAGAATCCAGATAATACAAATGAATTAGAATCCAGATAATCCAGATAATACAAATGAATTAGAATCCAGATAATACAAATGAATTAGAATCCAGATAATACAAATGAATTAGAATCCAGATAATAATACAAATGAATTAGAATCCAGATAATACAAATGAATTGAATCAGATAATACAAATGAATTAGAATCAGGATAATACAAAATGAATTAGAATCAGATAATACAAATGAATTAGAATCCAGATAATACAAATGAATTAGAACAGATAATACAAATGAATTAGAATCCAGATAATACAAATGAATTAGAATCCAGATAATACAAATGAATTAGAATCCAGATAATACAAATGAAAATGAAGAATCAGGATAATACAAATGAATTAGAATCCAGGATAATACAAATGAATTAGAATCCAGATAATACAAATGAATTAGAATCCAGATAAAATAAATAATACAAATGAATTGAATCCAGATAATACAAATGAATTAGAATCCAGATAATACAAATGAATTAGAATCCAGATAATACAAATGAATTAGAATCCAGATAATACAAATGAATTAGAATCCAGGACAAATGAATTAGAACAGATAATACAAATGAATTAGAAAGATAATACAAATGAATTAGAATCCAGATAATACAAATGAATTAGAATCCAGATAATACAAATGAATTAGAATCAGGATAATACAAATGAATTAGAATCCAGATAATACAAATGAATTAGAATCCAGATAATACAAAATGAATTAGAATCAGATAATACAAATGAATTAGAATCCAGATAATACAAATGAATTAGAATCCAGATAATACAAATGAATTTCCAGATAATACAAATGAATTAGAACAGATAATACAAATGAATAGAATCCAGATAATACAAATGAATTAGAATCCAGATAATACAAATGAATTAGAATCCAGATAATACAAATGAATTAGAAAGATAATACAAAATGAATTAGAATCCAGATAATACAAATGAATTAGAATCCAGATAATACAAATGAATTAGAATCCAGATAATACAAATGAATTAGAATCCAGATAATACAAATGAATTAGAATCAGGATAATACAAATGAATTAGAATCCAGATAATACAAATGAATTAGAATCCAGATAATACAAATGAATTAGAATCCAGATAATACAAATGAATTAGAATCCAGATAATACAAATGAATTAGAATCCAGATAATACAAATGAATTAGAATCCAGATAATACACAAATGAATTAGAATCCAGTAATACAAATGAATTAGAATCCAGATAATACAAATGAATTAGAATCCAGATAATACAAATGAATTAGAATCCAGATAATACAAATGAATTAGAATAATGAATTAGAATCCAGATAATCAAATGAATTAGAATCCAGATAATACAAAATGAATTAGAATCCAGATAATACAAAATGAATTAGAATCCAGATAATACAAATGAATTAGAATCCAGATAATACAAATGAATTAGAATCCAGATAATACAAATGAATTAGAATCCAGATAATACAAATGAATTAGAATCCAGATAATACAAATGAATTAGAATCCAGATAATACAAATGAATTAGAATCAGGATAATACAAATGAATTAGAATCCAGATAATACAAATGAATTAGAATCCAGATAATACAAATGAATTAGCTCAGATAATACAAATGAATTAAGATAATACAAATGAATTAGAATCCAGATAATACAAATGAATTAGAACAGATAAAAATGAATTAGAATCCAGATAATACAAATGAATTAGAATCCAGATAATACAAATGAATTAGAATCCAGATAATACAAATGAATTAGAATCCAGATAATACAAATGAATTAGAATCCAGATAATACAAATGAATTAGAATCCAGATAATACAAATGAATTAGAATCCAGATAATACAAATGAATGACAGTTAATACAAGACATTAGGAATAAATGTAAATAAGCAAAAGATGATGAATGGCTCAATTTGCAGAGATAATATGGAAACGAATGAGAGAAATACAAAAGATATTCTTGAAAGGAATAAAATCTAAAATGTATAATAAAAATACTAAAAAGATGAATAGAACTTTCCATGACAGACAAATAAAAAACAGAAAAATGAATTAGAAGACGTTACACATCTGTGTCGACGAAGAATTCGAGAAACGCATTCACGTCGAAAACCGCAATACCTTACCAGTCCCACAACAGTGGCGACAGAAAAATTCAAGAATTTTGTTCTCACCATATCAACAGCGACAGAGTACTCGAAAAATACACAGAAACTCCACGCGTTCCCACATTAATGTTGAACGAGAAATTAAGCAGTATTACTACATTAGCGATTTAAACGCAACACCCAGCCTCTACATATAAAAAAATATATATTCCGATACCAAACAGCAGTGACGAACTAGCGATTCGACATCTACGGAATATTAAAGTCTGTCCAAATAGCATTACGAGAACGATTTCTTATACACACACACAACACAAGAGCCGAAGAACTATTTACGACTCTAAATTTTTTTTTATGTAACTGAGTTGAACTCGTGCATAAAATTATTCTCCCCTCAAATTCACTGAGGCGAGTTTCTCTTTTTTGTACCTCTAAAAAAAAAAAAAAATACATAAGTGTGGTGAAAATTTATACAATTACGTTAAAATTAACGGAACCACGGAATCGCAGAAAAGCTAAACACATAATTAGTTTAGTTTAACTAATTGTCTGTCCATTTCTTTTTTGTGTGTGTGTAAAAAAAAAAAAAAAAAAAACCTATCAAGATTTTTTTTTGTGTACCTCCCCTTGGTACATGGATTTCAAAGCAATAGAAAAAAAATCGCTGTTATTTTTGTCTAAATATGGAAGATTTTCAAAAAGTCATTGCCCAAATGCTAAAAGTAAATTTGGATCAGCAACAAAAAAAGACAACAACAACTATTTTTGGAATTGCATAAACAACAAATGGAATTCCAACAAATTATGCTTCAGAATGCTAAACTACAACAGAAACAACTTAAAGAATTACTCGTAAATGCATTAAAAGGCTCAAACATTGAAAATATTCTCCCAGAGTACAATCTACAATTCAATGGAAACATTTGAATACGTACCAGAGAACGACAAAACGTTCGAGGTTTTTACAGGCGCTACGAAGATATTTTCAACGTAGACTGTGAACAATTGCCCAGTAAAAAAAAAAGGTACGTCTACTATTGAGAAAACTGGGAACTACAGAACATAGTAGGTTCGTAGATTTCATACTACCCAAGAAAAACACTGACTTGGATTTTTCAGAGACTATTAAGCTCCTATCGGAACTATTCGGGCCTAACACAACCTTGTTCCACAAACGTTGGAAATGCCTGAACACAGTCAAAGACAACAGGCAAGATTTTCTAATGTTTGCAGCATCGGTAAACAAGCTCTGTAATGATTTTAAACTAGCAAAACTGACTGCCGATGATTTGAAGTGCTTAATTTTCGAACAAGGTCTACTATCAGCAGAAGACGCCGAAGTCAGACGACGGGTACTGACCAAGCTTGAGAACGAACAAGGACTGACTCTCCAAAAACTGTCAGAGGACTGTCAAAGAGTAATATCTGTAAAGTGTGACTCAAACACTATCGAGGCATCGGGTGTGGCTCAGATTAATAAAATCAGTAGCAAGTCTACCTCCTATTCCCCTCAAAAAGACAAAAGGCAAATCTTATGTCCTAAATTTGGCAGTAACCAAAACCCAAATAAGTTAAAGAAACCACCCGGACCATGTTACCATTGTGGTAAATGGCATTGGATGAAATTCTGTCCAGTTAAGAACAAAAAATATTGCAAAAATTGCAATAAAAGTGGGCATACATTAACTTCGTGCTGGTACGCCAACAGAACGAGAAAACCCAAAAATAAAATTAGGCAAGCTCAATCTGACGATATTGCCGATAGCAATTTGAGGAAATATGTAACTGTGGAGATTTTCAATAATTCCATTAAATTCCAGCTTGACTCGGGTTCCAATCTTTCAACCATTAATTGGTGTATTTGGCAAAAATTAAACAAGCCAACCTTATTAAAAACGGATAAAACAGCAAGATCCGTAAATGGCGAAAAGATTAACATTTTAGGCGAGGTAATACTTACAGTAACACTAAATGGAGTTACCAAAAAGCTCAAAGCCTACGTATTGAAAAATTCAGATAACTTATTTAGAACAGATTGGATAGAAAAATTCAATCTTTGGGATTGCCCAATGAGTACATTTTTTCGCAAGTTACAAAGTACAACGTCAAATTTGGTAAATCTCAAAAAGGAACTCAACCAACAATTTCTCCAGGTTTTATCTAACGGCCTTGGGAAATGTACTAAAATGAAAGGCTAAGTTCAAGGTGAAGGACGGTGCACAACCGGTATTCAAAAAGAAACGGAATGTCACTTTCGCTGCTCTAGAGCAAATGAACAAAGAGTTAGATAGACTCGAACAAGCAGGTATTCTGTCAAAAAGAGATTTCAGTGAGTGGGCAGAACCTACGGTTTACGTAAAAAAGAAGTCCAATCAAATACGAGTATGCGCAGATATTCCACAGGGTTAAACGATACCTTGCAAGATCACCACTATCTTCTCCCAAGCCCTGAAAAAATTTTCAATAAACTCAATGGTGGAAAATTTTTTTCTAAAATTGACCTCTCAGACGCATACCTTCAGATAGAGTTGAAAGAAGAAGTTCCAAATTGCTCTTCATAAAAACCCACAGAGGGTTGTACAAATACAATAGACTGGCTTTTGGAGTAAAGTTTGCGCCTGCAATTTTCCAGCAGGTCATGGACACTATGCTGGGCGACCTTGACTACGCAACGACCTATTTTGATGATACACTGGTTACTAGTAAAACTAAGGCAGAGCACCGGAACCATAGAATAAACATATTCAAAAAGATACAAGAATATGGATTTAAGGTTAAGGAGGCAAAGTGTGATTTTTTCTTACCAGAGATTAAATACTTAGGGGACATTATAAATAAAGACGGTCATCAGCCCGATCTAGAACGACCCAACGCGGTCAGAAACATTCCAGCCCCAGATAACGTTCAAGCGTTACAAAGCTTCCTCGGCCTAGCTAACTTTTACCAAGGGTTCATTAAGAACATGCAAAATTTGAGAGGGCCTCTCAACCAACTCTTAAAAATAGACAAACCATAGTCATGGACCCTGGAATGCCAAGACACATTCGAGAAGATCAAGAAAACTCTTACTTCAGACCACTCCATCACACATTATGTACTACCTCATTGTTGTGGATAGCCACTCAAAATGGCCTGAGGTCCTACAATGCAAAAGACAAACCACACAGTGCACGACCGGATTTCTACATGAGCTATTTGCGCGTTTTGGCAATTAGAAGGGATGGTCATATTGTGCAAAGTATGAGAAAACCAGAAGATATTGGAATGGCTGGTCATTATAAATGGATTATAGACAAATTGGATAGAGTATATTTACGAGATGAAGACACCCTGGCATATTGTGTATTTAAGGAGTTGCAGTATGTCTTATACTAAAAGGAATAGTAAGAGAAAAGCAGAAGACATTGGAATGGCTTGTCATAATAAATTGATTAGAGACTAATTGGATAGAGTATATTTACGAGATGAAGACACCCTGGCATAACGTGCATTTAAGGACTTGCAGCATGTCTCTTACTAAATGGAAGAGCAAGATCAAAACAGAAGATATTGGAAGTGCTGGTCATAATAAATTTATTATACACAAATTGGATAAAGGATATTTACATGATGAAGACACCCAGAAGATATTGGAATGGCTGGTACTTATAAATTGATTATAGACAAATTGGATAGAGTATTTTTTTAAGAAGACACATTGGCAGATTGTGCATTGAAGGAGTTGCTGTGTGTCTTACTAAAAGAAAACATAATAGAAAACAAGAAGATATTGGAATGGCTTGTACTTATAAATTGATTATAGACAAATTGGATACAGGATATTTACATGATAAAGATACACTGGCATATTGCACATTTAAGGAGCTGCAGTATGTCTCTTACTAAAAGGAAAAGCAAGAGAAATCCAGAAGGTATTCACAGGACTGGTCATTATAAATGTGACCTGATCATTACATTTATCATGAAATAGCCTGTCGCCCCTGAGTGTTGACTTTAATGTTCACTATTTTATTAATGTTTACATATGCTCTATCTCTGATATTGAACAGTTTATGCAAAGTATAACATATCTTAAATCTTATTCTTCATAATTATATATATGCAAATCTCTTCACTAAAATGAATTGGAAGCACACTGCCTGATTAGCGTCTGTTTACATTCATAAAATCAATATGCTAGAATTAGCTGTTCCTCTTAGCCAAGTGATGATAACTTAGTGGTAGAAACTCTGACTCACACTAAATCAGTCATGTTTCGGTCCCGGCTTGAGGAATTCAGATGTCTGGTCACACTGAGGAGCTGTGAGACAGTGAAACAGTACTGTCTGTGAATGACATATATATATATAAATATATATATATGGTATTTTTGGAACATTGAAATTTTGTTTTGCCTGCATCAGCAGAAGAACCAAAAGATTAGTAAGAGAAATCTTAGTATCTTTTTTGAAAGGAAAAAGACATTGATTTGAAGATTCTTACAAAAATCAAATAATTTTATGATTCTGCTTTGTAGCAAAAGACGAAATCCTTTCTTATTGGCTATGCTTTCTGATCTCCTTTATAATTTCTCTCTCTACAAATCATGGAAGAAAAAATAAAGGAAAGACATTTCACTTTGACAGCTGTTTCTACTTTGTGGCAAAAGACAAGATCCTTTCTTATTGGCTATGCTTTCACATCTCTTTTATAAATCTACCATTCTTCCATGCAAGGAATATTGTTGCCATACACACATATACATATATATATATATATATTAATGCATGTTTCATTGTTTTGTTTATTTATTTTAAGTACGTTTCTTTCATACTGTCTGATAAGCTTAATAACATTATCATTGAACGACAAAAGGAAATCACCATATTGATACATGTTTAAATCCGATCTAAGCTTTCGGCTTACATAAGCCATTATCAAAGATGACAATTACATTTCAATATATCAAACAATACACAGAAGAAAGGATAATGAAAATCTGTTTTTGTTGCAGGAAAAATTTCAAAGCAACGACAAACACGTGTATATAAGATGTGGAAGCGAAAATTGCATTGCAGCTTGCGATTTTACACATGACCATGCGAAAGTGAAAATGAGATATATAAAAGTATGGGAGACTGTTGGTATAAATCAATGGCTTCTGTTATCAATTACAGGCATTTAAGAATATTTTTGGAGATTTCATAGTTTATTTTGTTCAGGTTAGGTTTGAACAGTTTTATGTATATAGCTTCAACAAATTTTAGTTTTTGTTTATTGTTTTCATGTAGTTCTGTTTTTTCAAAAAGAAAATTTTCCAGAATTGTGTATGCAGCTAGGCATGTTGTTTTAAATGCCTAAAAATGTTAGAGTTATCATTTAAATATAACATCAACGCATGAAATAAAAAAAGAAATGTCGATTTAATTCATGTTTAAATAACAAATATAAAACGATATTATGAATGGGAAACAGAAGAAAATAAGCACCGTAGTCATAGTTGGTAGCTGAAACGGTAGCAAGTTTTACTCCACAACTATGAGATATTATTAAAACTTCATACCAATTATAGGATAATGAATGCTGTTTTAAAGGCGGCCCTCAATTATTCATGTTGTACTCTACAGGCTTTCTATTCCGAAGTTACCAAGCCAATACTTACATTTGAAATATATTCGTGTCGCACACTTACCCCTACATAACCATCCATGTGTATGTGCATATATATATATATTTGTGCGTGCGTGTGTGTGTGTAGATATAATTCTCATTAGGGTAACTGAGATTTGGTTCGATGTGAAAATCTATTGCGGCTGAACTGTCTAAAAGGTCGCTGCGCTTTCCTCGCCATATGTAGGACGTAGGTTCGAAGGATACATTACCTTTATTAAAGACTCTCGAAAATCCAGGCGTCTATCCTAATCCGTTGGTCGGAGCTTTACCCAGCCCTCTTCAGTGCTAATTGTTCGGTCCAGGAACCAGCAATTCTTCGCATTCCACAACAACCAGTAAAAATGGAACGAGATGAGTTGCTCACCACTGAAGAGATTATCAAAGCCAGAAAGCAACTAAAATGTGACAAAGCAGCAGGATTCGATGGAGTCCTACCTGAGATCTGGAAACATGGGAGTTCGGTGTTGCATATGAAACTCCATGAATTGTTTTGCTATTGCTGGGAGCAGGGCAAACTACCACAAGATCTCCGCGATGCAGTCACCATTGCCCTGTACAAAAAGAAAGGGGAAAAATTTGACTGCTCCAGTTACTGAGGGATTACTCTGCTCGACGTTACAGAAAAAATCCTTGCAAAGATTCTGCTGAACAGACTGGTACACGCCATCGGTGAAGAGCAACTTCCAGAGAGTCAGTGCGGCTTCAGAACCAACAGGAGCATAGCAGGCCTGGTGTTTGTTCTCTGGCAGCTGCAGGAGAAATGTCGGGAGCAAAACAAGGGGTTGTATGTGGCGTTTGTTGATCGTACAAAAGCATTAAGCAGTGAGCAGGAGAGGATTATGGCAAATCGTGCAGAAACTCGGCTGTCCTTCAAAGTTTCTGAACATGACCATCGAGCTGCATGAGAATGAACGTGGCCAAGTTAGACACAGCAGTGATCTCTCAGAGTCCTTCTTAATCACCAACGGTGTAAAGTGTTGCGTCATGGCACAAACTCAATTTACTATCTTCTTCAACATGATGCTCAAACAAGCCACGGAAGATCTTGACGGGGACGGATTCTACATTAGATACCGTCAGAGGTACTTCACCAGCTTGCAATTCGGGATGAGTACCGACCTCCCTACCTCATCATTGTCTCGACTGAGCTAAAGGCGGTCCATCGGTTTACCTATCTTGGATGTACCAACACGCCGGAGGCGAAGCTCGACAAGGTCGACGACAGGCTGGCAAGGGTGAGCATTGCATTTAGTAGATTGTACAAACGTGTGTGGCACAACAGACACATGAAAAAGAGCAAAAGAACAGAATGTAAAGAGCTAACGTCCTCGACACGTGGGAACAAAAGAAGCAATTCAAAGATTGCCTGAAAAATCCTTTGATGCCTATCGTATAAGACCATTACCAATGGTCCATCCTAGCTGGGAACTGTGACAACTGGCTTCTCGCCACAAACCATGCTGTCTCTTCTTTGAAAATAGTTGGAAGGCTGCTCTCAAGCCCAAGAGGCAGAACAGAAAGTACTGCAACGCTATGCCATCGAGCCTTCAGTTGCAACTGATGCGACCGTATATGCCAGTCCCGCGTTGGCCTCATCAAGCACAAACCTGCCTGCAACCGAGGTGATTCCTTGATGCCATGATATATATATGAATGTATATACAGATAGATTTAGATTTATTTAAATTTAAAAGCAGATACACAAAACACTATTCAATTTTAAAGAACTTATAAAATGTTCACAAATTATTTATTAAATGAAATATAAAAATATCATATTATTATTTTACGGACAACAAAATTCAACAGAATATATTGATATTCAGGTAATAAAAAATCGTCTTTTTCATTGGAGTTTTGCGCAAAACTTATATATTTTAATGACACAAAAAATATTTCCTATTCCTGAAGTCTATAAAGAATCGATAAAAATGAAAGGAAAAAAAATCCCCTCAAAAAATAAAATGGAAAAAATAAACGTTTACTTTTCTGTTTTAAATTTTGCATCTTTTCTTACTTTTTGTCATTGGATAATTAAAGTTTCGAGCTAAACATCAAATTTAATTTCTTGTGACATCTGTCTAAAATATGTTTATAAAAGATACAAAGAAGAACAAAAAAATGCTTGCGCTAAAAAGCGAAATTTTAATGTTAAATATTTACTGCACTTAAAACGCTACACCATGTCCTCAATTCTTGAAGAATTTATTTGTAAAAAAATTGAGTATGTACAAAAAGACGTCGATTCGCGTCATTACCTTTTGATGAAAATTAGAAAATGAAAATTATGAGCTTTCTATATATGTATTTTCAAACATGGCAGCATTTTCAATTTTCAGAAATTATCTTATTCACTTCGCATTTTAACGAATATTCTTATGCCAAATAATATTGTGACAAGGAATGAAATTACCGACTGGAAGGTAACGATAAATTGCTTTTTTTTCTTAGCTTTATAGTTTGTTATCTTTTTAATTCTCTCTTGTAAAATATATACATATACTATGAATTTCTGGGCAAACCTCAACGATAAAGTGAGCATTTGTTACTCTAACAAAAAGTTGCGTCTTATAAATGTGCTGTTAAATTAGCTTATATAATTAAAGCGCAATGATAACGTTTGACTATTCTCTATTTCTCAGCCATTATTGTATTGAAATAAAAAAAAATCTCTAAGACAAGCCTTAAACCAAAAGATATGGAAAATGTTGAATATTTAAACAGAGCTAATGAAAATTACTTAAATGCTTCTTTCTATCAACATGATAATTAAACAAAGAGAATAAATGATGTCTTCATATTCTGACGTGAAGAAAGGAAAACCTATTTGGGAAAAGAGAAAAAAAAAAAAAAATATTTTTCTCAATCACTGCCAAAATTACCAAAATATATTGAATTTTTCAAATAACTTGACTTAAAAAGAAATTATTCAGAATCCGCTAATATAGTATGATATGCAAATTCTGTGATACGCAAATTCTAAATTTTACTTTTACTCAGTTTTAAGAACTTTTGACATAAAATCTCCAATCAAAATCTATTTCTGATTGACACATTTATGAATAGGTAATAAACATAATTTCAGGACGTAAATATGAAAATGTTTATTATGCATTTGGAATACACAGATTTAGTATGGACACGAAACATGCAACTGTGAATATAAAGATTTACATATTGCATATATGCATGCATGGTTATTGGCACTTTCTAGAGAAATTTAATAATTTGAAACAAATGTATCAGCTTTGCATTGGCAAAGAGTAGGAACAAAAATAGCTTCAAAAAATGTCGCAAATATAGATTTAATGAAAATGTTAATAAACAAAAAAAAAAAAAGAAAAAAAAAGATAAAAAAGGCCAGTTCAACAGGGAAATATTTGAAGTGGCTGATGATGTTCTTCGAAGCAGTGAGAAAAAGGCAGAATATTATGAATTTATTAAAAATAGGAAACTAATTAAAGATGCAAACAAATTATAACACGGCCGCAAGATGATTTCACAAAGATGCAAATATAATAAAGAGTAGAAAAAATATTGAGACATTTGAATAGGATTTTACCAAATACTATTTCAAGCACTGGTAGTATGTTCCGGAAAATGTTCAACAATGAACTAGCAGTAGTCTTCGGCTACAAAACATCATTTTGTAGAATTTCATAGCAATGATGAGGTTATCAATAAAATCTTTCATCTTTGATTCTCCAAAATGAGGTTTGTCGCACAGATCGCAGTTGACAATGCTGATTTAAACCGACTGCATAGCTGGGCTCATATCCAATCTTTTTGCTCTCCTTAGCAACAACTAAAATGAATGCCACATATAACTAGAAAGGAAAGGGCACCTCGGCGTGGTGTAATGGTTAGCAATCTTGTCTCGCTAGATCAGTTACAACTGAAAAAGTGAGTTCGATCCTCACTAGATGCCCCATACTTTCGGCCTTGTGCCACATCTAAGCTACGCTTGGAAAATAACTAGAAAGGAAAGTATTGATACAATCAACATGTTGACGTTGTTCACTACCATAAACAAACGCTTAGGAAGGAAAAACACTGGAAAGAGCAATAACAGTTAGTAGACTTGAGAAGCCTATTTTTCTAAAAACACTAATCAAAGAGAATGATTTAAAAAATTTCAAACGGCACTAACGTCCACTCTTCAGTGAATGAGTGCCAAATGTCCCCTGAAAGGAAACAGGTATTCTAACAGCCATTACCAGTAAACGTTCAGTAAACATCTATAAATGTCAATTATTACTGTTTCAGACACACTTTTTGCCAGACTGACACTCATATTTTCTTATCACTCAATTCTGTTTTGGTTAACATTATAAAAGATACTTTCGAAGCTAGCCTGGTGTATATACCTACGTAACTTCATCAATAAGTAAACAGTGATAAAGAAAAAAAAAAGAAAAGAAAATCTGATATTAGGTCATTTGTTCAGATTCTAGTGAGTAGATCGGACAATGAACTTTCAGCAACCCAGAGCAGAAATTCACTAATAACGATGTGTTAGACGACGAAATGATTTATTTACGCTATTTACATTGTTCGGACTGTTCCCCTCAATTTGTTGTCATATTCACGGCGTTTCGACCATTGTACGATCTGGCATTCTTGAGGTGATTGGAACTTCGAACTAAGCCCTTTATTTCATCCATTGGGGTAGATTGTTCTAGCTCCATGTGCCATACCCCTTCTGGAAGTCTCAATTTCAGTTATTCCCCTTTAACAACTCTTGAAGTTCACCTCTGCTGTGGTCAGGTATAAAACTCATGACTCTTTGGGTAAAGTCAGTGAATTACCTCAACCGACGCTTTTATCCACTGGGTCATTTGAAACATCTAGAGTACCTCACAGAAATATAGACAGAGACGAAATTACTCAACAGCAGATGAGTCGATTTATTACAAACAAAAAAGAAGAAAATATCACATTGTATTATAATTATAATTATTTAAATAATGACACAAAGGATGTTTTCTCTTGAAAGTCATATGAAGAATTTTCAAGAAAAGATTTCAAAATATTATAGGGTATTATAGAGTATTTAACTTGATTTATGAGAAGCTGAGCTAGTCTTATGCAAAGAAAAAGTAATAGTGCGAGCAAATGTTGTACGTTGTGATCTGGTGTTTCTGTCCTATTTTCAGTATTTGATTATAAGAACCACAGATAAAACAGTGTATAAGTTGAAGGTATAATAAATGTCTCTTGTTTGGCACTTACATAAAAGAAAATATTTCCTAAACAAATAAACTCTCCGAAGAAAATAATAATTGGTGACAAAGGAGTGTTTATTTACCTTTAACTTAGAGTCCAGTATCAGTCATTTAAATTTTAATTGACGGACGGTTATCGAACAGAATAAGTAGAAGGTGTCAAGTGAGACTAGTTATTTTCTTAAAAGCTAATAAATAACGGTTTCTAACGATTTGAAAACCTTTTATCTGGCCTTATAAGAAACGCTTTCTTAGACGAGTTAGTGTTTCACACATAAACGGATAAGAATCGATAGATTTTACAAGCATAGGAAGAACACTGAAAGATATATAGGACATCAATCAATATTCTTCTTTTATGTGACATGTCCCTTGAGGAAATGCGTGATCATGGCTAGACTTATTTATTTCTAGAGTTATCAGCAATGTTTTATTTTATTATCTATCCCATTCGTGTACTGCCATTCATTGACACAAATCTGTTGGGCAGGTTACTTGATAATTGCTACTATTGTTCTCATCTTTATTGTCATATTCACGACATTTCGGCCGTTGTACGCCCCGGCCTTTGTCAGGTTATATGCATTGGAATTTCGAACTGAGGTCTTTATTTCGTCCGCCGTGCCATGCCTTTTTCTGGATATCGCAGTTTCAGTTATCTCCTTTTAGTAACTCAACTCTCCAAGTTATTTTTTACCAGGTATTGAACTCATAATTCTTTGGGTGAAGTCAATTGATTACTCCAACCAACTCTTTTTGGATAATAGTCCGAACAATGTAAATAGTGTAAATAGTTACAATACCTCATCTCAGAAATATAAACAGGTTACTTGATGTTTCCCTCTGTACTCTTGCCTTCAATACGTCTTGTGAGTGTCAAATTCTTCAAGTACTCTTTCCTCATTATGCGCCCCAGGTATTTTAACTGTCTCTTTCTGATTCTAATTATAAGTAACTTTTTTGTTTTTATTTTCCTTAAAACTTCTTCGTTGCTCACATCTATAGTATCCTTTAAATTCTCTAGTAGAACCGCATCTCTGTGATCTCAAATCTCCTCTTTATCTCTAAGGAAATTGCTTCGTATTCACTGCCATATAAGAGCATTGGTATTACATTGCAGTCTATTTGCAAAATATTGAAAGTTGTATTTGCGCTCTAGTAAACATTAATCACAGTTACTGCTAAAACAGTTGGATAATATATTCATTGATATCGATTTTTGCATTTTACTACAATATTTTAAAGATGGGAACGCGTGAAGTGATTTAGTAATGTGAAAGATAGGTTTTCTTTAAAGTACAGTATTGTGGACAAAAAGAAGACGAAAGAAGAAGGTAATAATAATAATAAAAATACAGAAAATCAACAAAACAGGTTAAAACAATTTTTTATATTATATAAAAAAAATATATGTTGTCATACTTAATTCATAATAAGTTCAACCAGTCTGTATGCCATTTCTTTAATACTAGCAACATCTAGTATAGTCGTGTTTGTATAAAGAGAAGCTTAAAGAATGTGCAGACTAATATAAAACACCTTTTATATATGGCTTGTAACCAGCATGCAAGTGTCTACAAGGTTTGCCACAAGTCATGCATACTAAAATATTTGTACTAGTTTTATAAATGCAAAAAGAAATTTGCTTGCAAATAATACGTGATTTGTACAAATTCTATAACGGTTGTAGATTGAATAAATATCCAAATAAGGCCAATGCATAAAATGACAAACTTTTAACGGTAAACTATCCACTTGGCTTTTTAGAAAATGAACTACTTAACAATTTTATATTATGATGTTATGAACATTGTCAAATATATTTATTTTACTTATTACTTCAAATCTGACAAAGCTTCTAAGCACATATAACACACACACGCACACATACACAAACAGATTTCTTTTCACAATAAATATAGTATTTTTGTCTAAATTTCTGGGATGAGGAGTTACTATTATTTATACTATTTATATTCAGACTATTGTCTTCATCTTTGCTGGAAATCTGAAAGAATCAGCGCATATGAGAACTTTCTTCGTTGGCCTAGAATAGAAATAAATACTATATGGGAGCCATTAATAAAGAAAGAAAGACAAATAACAAAAAGTCTTGAACCGCAGCAGCATTCAAAACATGACAGCAAGCAGCAACAAGGTTAGGCTTAAAGGTCTAAGTTTACGCCATGGCCCAGTGGGTAAAGCATTTGTTTGTGAATTTGGATTACACAGTGGCCGGCATTGTGGACTTACACTCAGTGGATACGGGTGACAGTACTAAATAACATAAGAACTATACAATATATCTCTAGGCATTAGCAGTGAAGAGAAAACAGTCTACCCCGTAGATTGAGTAAAGGGTTTCGGAAGTCCGTGTAGATTACCCGGGTTGACAGACACCTGAGGAAGGCCAGAGGCCACGACGAACGAAACGTTGTTGTAAAAACAACAAATATAAATAGTGTAAATAACACAATATTTATTGGATACAATCTATTTGAGTAGATCCCCCCTCTGTATTTTAAACAGTGTAAATGACGTTTATTCAAAATTCTTAATAAATAAGTTGTGCCTTTTGGTAAGGATTGAACCTGCTTCCCTTTATATATCTAGCCCGCTCGACCACAAAATACTTCACATAAAATCAGGATTTAATTTACCCTTTTCAAGAATTTCGCATCCCTTGTTGAGCAAATTTTTGATCTGATTCATTCTTTCTTATCAAATCGCAAAATGAAAGTTTTTGAACGGATATTCTTCGTGATCAATTTGGCATTAATACTTGTGTCCTTCAATACTCTCTATCCTTGAATCTATGTTGTTCCTAATTTTTATCAACTACCTTCCCCGTCTCATATGTATTTAACTTGCTATTTATACTGATGGCACAACTATTTCCTACAGTCTTACTTATGGTAAAGTTCAATAAGGTCAAATTGACAGCTGATCTAAAAAATTACTACAAATGTTGTTAACTGAGACAAACAATAGGTTGTTAATTTTAACGCCTCCAAAAGGAAAATGGCCACTTCAAATTTTCTTAGAGAACCTTTTTTTTTTTGCTTTCCATGATGTAATTTGAATTAAGTTCATGATTTCAAACTAAATGCAAAGATGTATTGTAATTTTCCCGTTTCAGTGAATACATTTTGATTAAAATTGTTATATCTTTCTCTAATTATACATTATTCATATCATCAAAAAATGCGAAAAGTCTAAATAATATAAACAAAAATAGAAATGGGTCCATTGCACCCAGGTGGTATTTAATGGAAGTCAGTTTTCTTGGTAGACGGATGGTTAAAACGTGGTTGAAGTCGTGAGAAGAGACAGATTTATGTCTTTCGTAAAGGCACAGTGCGAAAGAGAAAACAGACTGGACTTAGAATTTGAATTAGGCTCACCGATTCCACTTAGGGTGCCAACTTATCTTTCACTGTCTGGATAGATAAAAATTTATATAAATAGATTCCATTTAAAATCTATTCCTAACATATCTATTCGAATTTTTTCCCTATTTTTTATAATTGCGGCATTTGCTTCGAAATCTTTATTACAGACACGTTCGTTATAGAAACAAATAAATAGTTATTGAATTAACGTTTGAATAAAAAATGAGTAAAAACAATTTCGTAATTTCAAGATATTTCAGCTTACGTATTTCAGCTTACGTATTTCAGCTTACGTATTAAAAAACTAATTCAATTGCTAAGCGAAAAATTATTCATTCAATATTCACTTTTTGTCTGAATTTCTGAGATGAAGAGTTTTAATTATTTATACGATTTATATTCAGACTATTGTCCTCATCTTTGTTGTTGTTATCACAAATGTTCAGCACTATGTACATGCACTCAATGGCAACAGACGAACAATAATTAAATAGTACTAAATAAAAATAGGAACTAGATGATATACCTAGACATGAACAGTGGAACAAGAAGAATCTATTCCCATAGATTAAATAAAGGGTTCAGTTCAGAATTCTCAGATCGATATAAGCTTGAGGAAGGTAGGAGGACACAATGGCTGAAACCGCTGTGTTAACAACAGCAAAGATGAGGACAATAGTCCGAATATAAATAGTATAAATAATTCAATATTCATTTCCGATACAATTCATAATATAATGTTCGAAAATATGTGACTCATTATTTGTCTAAACCTATCTCATGTAACTAGAATTATAATAGAAACTTCTTCAATTTGGTTCTCCATCATTTGGTAGCAAATGAAAACTATATGCCCAAAACTTCAACGTTTCTTGTCAGCCTAAGCAGAACTGCGGTCTTCATTGTTTTAATTAATCCTTGTAATTTCAACTGTTCTTATATTTTACCAAGATCTTCGGAACTGTTTTTCAATTTCATCATGATTATGCATACGACTTTCATCGTAAGAGGGTCTCCCATTTTTCTCTTCCCGACTAAAGTACCAGTTACAAAAAAAATAAAATAAAATAAAAGTCATGCAAAAGCTTATGTGTTTCAGAGTTTTATTGCCTTTTTCGGTGAGCATATTTGGGGAATAATTTATATGATCGTATAGTTTTCATTGTATTGCAATAGTTTCATTCACCTTTCATCTTGTGAAGAAGAACACCATGCCATGTTAAACTTATTCAAGCTTCACTATTCTTATCTAAAGCTTGATAGACTTTTTTTTCATCAATAACCGTTAGCACATCAGCAGTTAACCTAGGGAAGCGAAAACAATACTGCTTGTCTGAAGGAAGACCCGGTGAGCTGAGATTTTTAACAAATTAGGAATTGATTAGAGATTCTATTACGCTGCCATAAAGAGGTAAAATACTAATAAGTTAGAAGTATCAGACGGTTCGCACGAGTTCTTAAAGGCAGGGATTACAGAAGAGGATTTTCAACAAAAACAGTAAGAAACAACAACAGTTTTATGGTAGAGTTTACAGTGAACAAGAACCAGTTCAGGAGCACGTTTCTTAAGGACTATTACAGGGATAGCATTAAGTCTACATGTCTTGTGGGGATTCAGTTTAGAGACGAATAGCAGAAACCATGGATGTGGCAATATGCATATAACACTGTAGGGACTGTTCTAATTGGAAAGTCAGGCAAACATACTCCAGATGAATCAAGAGTAGAACTGGAAGAGAATTTACGAGCAAAACATTGTTTTATCAGCAGAAGATGTTAACAGCTCAAATTAAGTGAAGAGAAAACGGACAGGATTCTTATCCTTATTTCATAATATTTACACAGCCGCCATTAGTAAGAAAAAAAACAAATTTGTTACAGGCTATATGGTGCCTCTTTCTGCAAGTATGTTTCCCCCTCCTTAATTTTTCTCTTCTATTTTTCTGTCTTTAGTTTCTATTCTTTATGGCACTAGTAAACATAAGTTGCCAGAACCTCGACCGGATGTTTCGTTTTAATAGTGCTTTTCTTTAAGCGGAGGCCGGTTCGATGAGTTGCTGTTAGATGAAAATATATTGTATCTTTCTGTTTCTTATATGAGAAATGCAAAACTTGTAGAAAATAATGACATCATTTATCTTTCCATGAAGTTCATCTCGATACATACATAAAGAAAGACGGTGTATTATTTGATTTCAAATGTTATCAATTATGCAAATATTGACGAGAATGAAACATTTGACATGACGCAATATTTTAGACATCACTAGTAAGCGTGCACTAATTATATACAACACTGCACATTCGAACGTACTCGTAAACCCATACATGAAGGGACAAAACTTTTATGAGATTTTCAATTGAATTACTATGGTTTGAAACGGCCATTTATTCAGATTGGGAAACTGATAATGCCTTTCGTAATGTTTAGAACTACTTCAAATAACCCGCGTATCGACATTATTGTCCATTTGCTAATAAGAAAGTTTGTATCGTCGTCTGACGTGAGAGGAATTAGTGAAATAATAATTGTAGAGGCTAATGTTATTAACCAATATATGGCAGTAACACTCAGTATTCATAAAAATAATTAAATCTGTCTGATAATTAGATGCAAACCAATGTCCGATGACACACTCGTATTTTCCCCTGCAGAATCCCCAATGAGTAACACATATTCGTCCTTTTTCAGTCGATGGGGGAAAACAATATAACTTCAATAAATATGGAAAACAAAAGATTTGCTTGTTATACTTTAAAAATATCATTTAATGAAAATAAATTTAAGAAAAAAAGAATTGTCTGTAATAAGTCATGAACTAAATTTTCTTACAAGACAATAAACTATATTTATTCACTATCTTGAAGAGGCACACAATCAATCACAAATGGAAAATGTTATGAGAAAGAACTGTCATTGTGTTGTTAGAACGTTAAATACGTTCTCATTACTTTGTTGACGCTTCTATTAAATTATCTTTTATTCAGAAATTGTAAATATGAAAATGCTTTGTTATACCGTGACAAAAAATATTAAACACTTTGTATTAATATTAAGTGATAAAAGAAACTCATAAACCTTTGATATCTTATAGGTTCTTAAAAATAAAACTACTGACTTTTAGATATTCCCTTGAATAGAACAATGGACAATATTTATTCAATTTTGTTTGCTGATGACTTCATTTAGGATTCTTAACTCATTGTATTCATAAATGGAATCGAGAAAGTAATAGCAATTAAAACAATTTTTTTTTCCAGTAGCTTTTAAAAAATCTAATCAAACTATATTTGTTTTTTTCTTATTAGCGTTTCTTCTAAACACCTAATAGATTTTGTTTCCTTGAAAAAAAAGATTTCGTCAACAATTAACATTGCATTTAAAGTTTTTGATCATAGAACCCTAAACGGATGAGATAAAACCGCTATAAAACTCGAGTAGAAGATTCTCTTTTTCCCTGCAGAATCCCCAATGAGTAACACATATTCGTCCTTTTTCAGTCGATGGGGGAAAACAATATAACTTCAATAAATATGGAAAACAAAAGATTTGCTTGTTATAATATCACCTAATCCATATGGTCAGAGTGATTTGGTTTGTAGCAACAAAATACAGCGATTAGGTTGAGTAGTAAGTAATTTCTGTTTCGAGGAAATAAATGTAATGAAGAATAGACCATCCTAACTATTTATCATACGTGGCATTTAAGAATGGATTTAGATTACACTAATATACAAAAATGTTCAGCGCAAAAGACAGTGCATTGATAAGCAAAAAATATTCATAACTAATCACAACGGCTGAGATCCATGGAGGAAAGATAATGTTGTACGTGTGGTGTTATTCATTCTGAGTCCTTAAAACACAATCATACACTAAATGCACATGTATGTGTTCAGTAGCTGCAACGTGTCGATAAATGTTTGGTCGATAAAAAAATTTGCGTGTGTCAAAATGAAAATGTTGATCTCTATGGGAGTGTAAGACCACAGACAGCTAAAATAACACAAGAAAATAATTCGGATCTCGATTGGTCTGTTCTATCCCCACCCCCTCGACATATTCACTTGAATATTACCTTTCTCGATATGCTGGAAAGCACCTTGATGGGAAAAACAGATTTAAGAGTTCGTCGGAAACTTTTTCACATCAAAATCTGCGAAATTTTTCTCAAATAATTGTGAATACATGATTCAATAAAATTATATGATTATTTATATGTTTATTTATTTTTTGAAGAATGAAGCTGATAAGCAAAAACAGAAATTATTTATGACTCAACTTAATACAATGGGGTCACAAATCTACAAGTGATTCACTTTACTTTTAGAACATCTTAGAGAACACTGAACATTATTTTCTAACATAATTTCTGTTTATTTTATCAGCATTTTAATCGGATTATTTCGAATGGCAGATCCTCGTCATTAGGCCGTATTTAAACACTCCTCAGAACTATTAAGGTTACAGTCATATGGTGTTGAAACACCGATTCTTCTACAATCACCGAAGTCAAACCTAGATGGGAGAACACTTGAGAATACCAGGTACTGTAAGCTTGGATTTGCGGGTAGTGTAATGGATAACAGATCGAAATACTAATTCTAGTCGCACACATACCCTTAGGAAATTTTTAATCCATTCTTCATCCCCCAGTTATGGGTTAATTAGTAAGACTTGTATAATTATTATCTCTAAAAATTCATACAATTGAAAAATCTTTTCTGGCTTTAATAAGCCATAAAATAATCAATCAATAGAAACTCAGAACGCTTTACGAACAACAAAGCTAGTTTTGTTCTTATAAATTTGAACGCAAACATTTGTGTAGAAGTTATGGAAATAAACCGTCTTTAGTTTCGTTTTTCGAAGTAAGTTTTAAGACTTTATCTAAATATCAGAAATCGCTGGAAACAAGAGAATCTTTGCGATCACATTGTTCATTTGTAAATTAATTTAAATAACATCACATAAAATTAAAATAACTATAAAATATGTTGCTGTAGGCGCCAAATATTCAAACAATAGAAAGATTATAAAGATCCTATCTTGCTGAAGGAAAGATTACCTCGCGGTTATTGCAGTTGCCATGAATTCCAGTCAGTTTGACTCAACATCCAAATCATGGATAAATTTCGCAACACCTGTTTACTAATTAAAAAACAAACAAACTGTAAATTGGCTACACAGTTTATCTTTTATCTTTTAAATATAGTTAAATTAAAAAAAGTACTACCATTTCTTATAGCCATAATTTATTAATATATAATGTTCCACACGTAGAGGGTGGAGCATTATATACAACCTTATTGCTACCTTATTTTGTTGTTTATTCAGCCTAAAGATTGCTATGTATTGCCATCCAGTTAGTATTATTAATATCATATATAGATGTTTTATTTTTTTTTCTTATTTTTAATTTAATCTAACTTTAAGAAGCTTTCTGAATATAAAAAATCAAAAAAAGAATTTCTTACGTCTTATTAACTCACCTCTCACTTCATCAAATAGAACATGTCATATTGGTCTACAATCACAGTACATTTGTCGCTGACATATTCTCCGCAATCGTCAATGATGTCATGTTTATCGGTTTGTTTATCGTGACATGAAAAAATAACTCACCCACCTACACCCTCTGAACTGACATTTAATTGATTAATCAATACATACCCACAAGTATATTTTCAATTCTAACTTTATGTCCCCGCTTTAACTCTCGGAAAAGAGGTAACAGTTTGTTTTTAAATTTTATTAAAATCATTTAATCACCAGTTACTTACCATCGCCTGAAGTACAATCATAGAAATATGAAAGCTTTTATGTAGCGATTTCAACATGTTTTTTTATTATTATAATGTCTTATAATAAAAATATAATAATAATAATAATAATAATATATTGCTCTACTATCAAACTCAATAGATATAAAATGAATGTTTAAATGTTTAAATAAATAATTTCTGCTAAGCTACACACACACCCACACATATATATATATATATATATATATATATATATATATATATATATATATATATATATATATATATATATATATAAGTGAACAGGCAAAGATTCAACGAATTAATCCATAGCTGGTGGAAGAAGCATGAAACAGGCAGTCGCCACTCAGTGTTCATTCCTATATTTACACACGCTATATCATTACAAATAGACCATACAGTAAAACTATATTTTATTTTTAGCAGTATTATCAGTATTATTCAGGTGACTAGTTCTATTCGATATCCAGTCGTGCACTTTACCCATCCAAGTTGTACGATGCTTGCCCTTTTTATCGTACATTCGGGATCACCACGTTAGCACCTCAGTAGCGGTGTATTATATTGGCGGGCTTATTTGAGGATGATGTCGTCTTATGGCGTGACGTTGTACCAATAAAATTCCTCCATTATTTTACACAATTTCTTTACAGCGATCCTTTTCACAGTTGTGTGTCTTCTCTCAACTATGCCATTCCCTGAAGGAATATGCAAACATCACGGTCGAAACCTGATGGGCCATTTGTCTAAGAACAGTCTAAAGCGTTGGAAGCAGAAGACTGTGTCATTAACAGTGAATATTTCAACGCTGGCTCGCTCACAGCTCACCGATTCCAGTTATAATATAACGCTTGCCTCAACAGCGGTCGCCAAATTGAGAACCGTGTGTGTCCGTAGTCGATCAGCGTCTGAAAACTATAATTGGTGATATTCTTACCCAGCCTCTTCCAGGATTCACTCACATTTAGATTATTCTTTCTCCACCACACAGGATGGGGGACTTGGCCTATAGACTGACATTTCACAGTTCCGGACCACCGACTATCGCTTTCGACAGAGAAGGAAAAACTTGTCTCTCGAAATATAGTGTCCATCTTACTGCGTTGATGGATATCTGTCTGTCGACCGGGCTTCGGCTCATTTGTGACACCAGTACACAGAGACATTTTAGACTTGGTTTCTTTTTTTACAATACTGAACCATCTCTGTGGTACTCTAGCTAACCCATCCGCTAGATTTTGGTTGGATCACACCAGCGCTATATCAACCGAAAGGTCATATTCGACCATGAGCGCGTTACGTGTACCCAGTTTTCTCCTTTTAAGCATCTCGTAGTTATTCAATCGAGCCGTACCTCTGAGTGCATTGGATACCCAGTGATACACGCATAATAATACTTAAGACGTATCTTCCTTGCTTGCAATTTAAGCGCTAGGTTGATACCCTTCACTACAGACACAATCATTTACTGCAAATGATACCTCCACAGATATGGAACTTAAAATCCACAGAGCAATTGAAATATCTATTTTAAAATCCTTTAAAAATACTGCTCTTTACATTTCCGAATGTGAATAGATTCGTAGCAGTTCCAATGAGAAACGTACTTTCCTTAAATAGGTCATTCAAACGCTGATTGCCAGGCTGGTTATCGAGGTCAAACTGGCAGCGGAACACTTCGGCTCCAGGTGTGGTTTCTCGGATAGAAAAAAAAAAAGGATGCAGTTTCGATACCTGTCGAAAACAATTTTTCTTTAGTAGGACTTCTCAATTTTGGCCGGTTGTTATAAATTTCACTGTTTACTGAACTAAAAGAAATTGTGACATCATATCAAACAAATTTACCCACATAGTAATAAGAAATATAATATTATATTAATATTTACAATTGAACTGTATGTACCCGTAACCTGTCGGTTGGTTATCGGCGAGGCCAATTGGATTGACGTGTCGAGTTCAAATCCTTGTTGTAGCTACTGCGTTCGCATTCGCAAAAAATACTGTAAGGTATGCCCCTCTTCCGTAACCGTCAGAATCTCATACAAGGTCATATTGTAATCTCTACATTTGATTGGCAACCAGAGAAGGATTACTCTACATCCTAAATTGGCTTACTCCGCCTCGTAAACAAGATCCTTTCTACGGAAACCATAGTACCAACTTAATTCGTTCTTATGTTGGTCGATCTTTTAGTTTAAGCACATTTCTTCATTGTTATTCTTCAGTTACTACAACTTCACCATCACAACTTCTTGTCATGCCTTGCTCTTATTTTCTTCTCTTCTTTTTTTTATATTACTATGTTTAAAATAAAATATCACCTATCGATATACTTAAAATTAAGTTGTTTAACCTATATCGAGGTAAGCATAATTTTGAAAATAAGAGTGTTCAATATATAACAAGAGCAATAATTAGTATTAATTAATAAAAATTAACATTAATTAACTATTACCGACTAAATGCTTTGCGATATTATTAGTTTGATACGCAGAACGAAACATTTAATCGGTCATAGATAATTATTGTGAACGCATTATTTATCATTAATAATAGTATTATTAATTTTATTTTCATCACATTGTGTTTCAATTTTCACATTCAGCCACCTTTAATTAATTACCTTTACAAAAAATAACTTTACTATTCACATGCGTATATTCTCGGAGGGATCGTTCTATTGCTGAATTCAATATTTGCCAAATCATCATTGTAGTCTATTCCGCGCGAATAGAAAATTGACTAAATCCACGTGATCTTTTGGCGCTCAAATCTGCTAGAATCTCGCTATCCGCCAAATATCCATATTGACTTATCCGTAAATGCTAATTCACTCGTTTCAGGGAAAACACATTCCTGTCGAACCAAAACAAAGATGATTCAAGCAAACCCAATGCACTGGCTTTTAAATATCACAATACATTCTTAGGATATTGGGGACCCTGAGAATAGCAGGGCTGATAAGGCAGCCAAGATATCCCTATGAATGAACATATTAAATTAAATAAAAAAAAATCCCCTTTACAGACTTGAAAGCCATAATTAAATCTTGAATCCTTAACCAATGGCAAAATCATGGAACACACACACAAAGAACAAACTATATCAAATAAAACTCATTCTAAGTGTATATCATCACAGTACCAGATATTCAAGAAAAGATGTCACACTTACAATCAAAATCGGACATAACCACTCATTCCCCACAAAACGAAAACCCTATAAACTGCCCAAACTGCCAAGAAGTACTCATTGTTAAATACTTAATTACATATAATAACGCCTCATAAAAGAATTTGTCTACAAAATTAGGATAATAGATTAGTTATGTTCATTGAAATTGCAACTAGATAAAAAAGGATCAAGTTTTACATTATTTGTTTCATGTTAAATGATTTTAAAATCCACCTAGAGTGGTTAGCAACGAGATCGATTTCATTTTCTATTCCAATTTCTGAAAGGTTAATAAAATCAGTTGTTAACTTGGGCAAGCAATGACCTATAAATTTTAATGCCTCTTAAACTACCCTTCAATCATCATTGGGAGCGGCCCCGACGAAACGTTTGAGAATCGAGGGAAGAATTGGAACATTCAGAGCAGAACTAAAATATTTGGAGAATATTGAAGACACATGCTATCACTTAATCTCCATATGAATCATCAGTTACTAATGATATGAACACTCAATGAGAGATTACTATTATTATTGTTGTTGT
This sequence comes from Acanthosepion pharaonis, assembly GCA_903632075.3. Taxonomy (NCBI): domain Eukaryota; kingdom Metazoa; phylum Mollusca; class Cephalopoda; order Sepiida; family Sepiidae; genus Acanthosepion; species Acanthosepion pharaonis. The sequence goes on from CAHIKZ030004884.1 coordinate 1,451,879, forward strand.
TAATATTATTAGTTCGGTATCAGGTAACTTGTAAGATAAATAGACAAACTTTAAAAATACATTCTTTTTACAGAAGGAACCATAAAAATGACATCAATGATGCATGCATTTAGGCTTATCATCTTTCTCACTTACATAGTGTTTCGTCTACGTGACTCATATGCTCATTTCAATTTTATTCAAATTGTGCCTGCATGTATGTTTGCTTGTACGCATGCCTATTTTAATTTAAGGATTGACCTAAAAATATTCTACAAAATTACTAAAAGCAACTCTAAAAATAATTCTATATATTACAGAATAATTTCCAAAAAGTAAATAAAATCTTGTAATTATTTGACTTTTTTAGGATTTGATAGAATTCATGTCAAGATTATTTTACCATTCTACGTGTGTCATTGTAGCTGAAGTCATATTTTGTGGCTATTATTTTTCATACGAGTTCAATCTAAATTCATTTTATTGTCATAAGTCATAAACTGGTCATCTCTATGCTGTTTCCAAGAAATATGTATAAACTGATATTGATGTATGATGGATATGAAAAGAATAGACTGATATAGTTAGACATGATTAGATAGAAATAGACTGATATCAATTGAAACAGAGTTGAATATTTATAAATAATATACGAAAGTTTTATCATTGGAGGTACGAGAAAGAAAAACAGATTATTATTGTTTTCAATGACGTTTAATCAAAAAGATAGTTTGTCGGAAATGAAGCTGTTGGATTTTTAAAATTTTCTTTCTTTTTCTTTCTTGTCGTAAACTATGATTTTATTGTTCATCTAGGGTAAGTGTTGTTCACACTTAGTGTAAGGAAAATGTATTATTTCAATGTATTATTTCAAACTCAGTTAAATTGTGTGTGTTTGTGTGTGTGTGAATGTGTGTGCGTGTGCATATTAAATGACTCATCTACATGTAAGGAACTCACACACAACATAGACATATGCATGCATGTAATTTACATATGCGCATGCAAAGTCACACGAAAGCACCGTGTAGCGGACAGAGAATAAGATTTTTTAAAATATAATATTGATTATTATTATTAGTTGTTCGCAAAAATTTCCTGAAAAATGTTACGTCTATATTTTTCAGAAAAGTGTTGTACATACGTAATAATAATAACGCACGAGATTGGTTTCTCTGTTAATGTATTTACGAATCAATGATACAGAAATACCCAAGTTATTAGTAACCGACGAGAAAATAGAAGCGTCTACTAAAGATATTCTCTGAAAATGATTAGAGTTTAGCGTTTTCAATAGTTTCCACAAAATCAAATCACGGTGTAATATTGTTGACACTGCAGACACTAATTGTCATTTACATGAACTGATGAGCGAATTACAAACTCGTGGGAAAAAAACAGGCCCCAGGAGTGGAAAGAAAATGAAAAGAAAAACAAGACTATAAAAAGAAAGATAGAGGAACGCCAAAATTGATTTTAAGTCGATGAAAATTTTTTCATAAATTCTCATTTTGAATGTCAAATTGTTTCCAAGTTTTTATCTATCTATCTATCTATCTATCTATCTATCTATCTATCTATCTATCTATCTATCTATCTATCTATCTATCTATCAACCCCCCTCCAATAAAACAGAATAGTATTCGATTCATAGGACTTCATGAACTCTTAGACGGTTGGAATTAATTTCATTGATTAAATAACAAGGATATGAATATCAACGCAATCACGTGTGCACACTAAATATAACGTTTAGAGTATACACACACACACACAAACACACACGCATATATATATATATATATATATATATATATATATATATATATATATATATATAAAACTGGACTATTTATATACAATTACCATAGTCCGTGCATTGTTGAAATTGAATGAAATTGGCCCCCAAATCCGGCAGAAATCAAACTTCATTGGCTGGGGGTACATGACTAAATTTATAAAAATACGGTAGCACCTAACGGTCATATATGCCAACATCAAAATGGAGGTTTGTAAATGCTGCTGGTGTGTTTTTTGTAGGGAGGGATCACTGGTTGTGTCGTTTGTCGGGGAGAATACGATTTTGAGAGACTCGAAATTCTCGAGGAACCCAGGAATATCTCATCGTTGACGACTCTTGATCCTGAAAGAGATCTATTTTGCGAAATAGAAGTCTGCCAGTAACAGTGACGTCCAAGAACAGAACGGAAGGAACTACCAAGGAACAGTCTTTGTGATGATTGGAAAGACAATGAACAGCCCGGAAAAGACGGAAGTCTGGGCATGTTGGGCCAGCCACCCAGTATATGTCTTCCGCGAGGAAGAACCCATACAATGCGACAAACAAACCTCCAGATAAATACCACCCCCAGGGGATCTCGAGAGCTGGAGAAGAATGAGATCCCCAACAGGTTAACAACCCCCACGAACAAAGAACGGGACATGAGCAAGAAATGCACTAGTTGCAAAATATGTAAGAATATACATGGCTTAAAGATACATCAAGTCGGATGGTCGAACCATGACAAAAGCTACTTCTGGCCAGGAACCACACCCCAGAGCTCAAAACTTGAATTCTCGATGAACCCCGAAATATCACATCGTTGACGACTCCCTCTTGTTCATTGAAGAGATGTATTTTGCGGAATTGTTTTTGTGTCTGTATTTTACGATGAGTTTTGACTAGTAGATTTGTTGGTTTGAAAAGGTAATTATGCCTATTTTCTCCACCAGACATAGTTTTTCTCCTCCAGACATAGAGATTTGGGATTTATTGCTGTAGGCTGATGTACTTTTCCTTATTTTACATGATATTTTTGGTGTGCTATTCGCGTATTTTATATTTGTAAAGGATGTGTGTACATAGTTTCTTTGTTTCCAGGGTCCTTCAGTTACTCATATATATTGTTTTCATTGTTGTCTGCTGATTTTTACAACGGCTTGGTATATTACCTTGTTCTGTAAGCAGTTGCCGATGAAGGGACATTTGTCCATGTCTGCACTTACACTTGTTTGATTTGCGCCGGTGTTTTTTGTTTTCCTGTTGTGTTTTTTATTATTTGTGTCATTTTCTTGGTGCAACTGCAGCTGATTTTTTACTGCGTTATACCTGTATATCTTGCAAAGGATGCTTGATGGGAGGAGGTTTGTATATAAGATCAATGAATGTTTTCCTACATTTGTTTTGACGTTTCTGTTGACCATAAGATGCATCTTTTCCTGTTGGCTTTTTTTGTTGTGTGTATGTGAGTGTTGCCTTCAATCCTCAATCGTTTTTCTTGGCTTAGTTGAAGGTAATTATATTTATATTTACATACGCTGATATTGAACATACGCTGATATTGGACACATTAACACACACACACACACACACATATATATATATATATATATATATATATATATATATGATAAAAATATCATACTAATGGTTAGATACTTTTAGAAACAAATGTGTGCACAAGCTTAACTATATATTCAAATTTATATTTGACAAATGCGCTTGAATATGCAACTAAATATATTTATATTCTCATACAGAAATATCTAGAAGATTATGAGTATGAGAAAAAACATCTAAATTGCGTGCAAATGTTGTTATTCGCTCTAATGCAAAATCTTGTTTAGATGGCTTTTCTCCATTTCCATCTATCTATCTATCTATCTATCTATCTATCTATCTATCTATCTATCTGCGCTTAAAAGTTTATATATATATATATATATGTGTGAATACATTGTTATATATAAACTTGCGTTTAACACATAAGCATACTAAAGGTACAATGTAACAATACATTTTATAATTCTTATTTATTTACATGCATACACATTCATAGCCTGTCTATATTTCTGAGATGAGGTATTATGTACATTCTCCACTGCCTTAACCGGGTATTGAACTCACACTGCCTTAACCGTCTTGAATTGACGGGAAGTAGAGTGTGAGTTCAATACTCGGTTAAGGCAGTGGAGAACTTTCAGAGGTAAAATTAACAGGAGATAACTGACATCCATCAAACATGGCACGTGGAACTAGAACAGTCTACCCCAATGAGCGAAATAAAGGGTTCAGTTCGAAATTCCGACCACCTGAAGAAGACCGGAGCGTACAACGGCCGAAACGTTGTGATAAATATGGCGACAAAGATGAGGACAATAGTCCGAATAATGTAAATAGTGTTATACATTTTGTTCAGGAAAACACATAATCTACATAAATATTGCTCTTCCGGATAACGCATTTTAAAAACTTATTTGCAGGAAAATAAAATTTATGAATGATCCGTAATTTCCATGAGTATTTAGTGATAAATAAGTAAAATCGTAATTTTACTCTGACCAGGTGATTGAAAGAATTTTTAAATTCAAAGCATATTTTTTTATAACTTTATTTCTAGGTCTTTTTTTTTTGTAGTTTTTAGCAATATTTCTTATGAGTGAAATGATCTAGCATGACAATTTATCTTGAAGAAGCGAAATAGTTAAATGCTTCATCGTCTTGTTGAAGCTTAAGCGTTAGCCTCTACTCTTAAGCTGTGTAAATTTATGAGCTTATATCCATCATCAAAGGATGGTCAAGTTAGACAAACGAATTCTCTAATATTGTTTGCTATTATCTCTTGGTCTTTAATTTCGTATTTAGTAGAAATATACATTCATATATTCAATTTTACATATATGCACATATACTCATGTATATTTTTCTGTACAAGTGTTTATGATATATGTAAGTGTACATATTGAAAAAGATGTACTTACTACTTCATATGCATCAACGTTTGATTACCTTTTCTCAATTTTGCCATTCTAACTTCTACCTGATTTCTCTACATGGCAAGTGGAATTCTGATTATTCACTTTTCTGTTTGACATCTAAACAAAAATCTCTGTTCATATATTTACTTTTATGCCTTTTATGAACCAAAATGCTGCTTGTTTTTATGTCATCTTTTGACAGCCATAAGAGAAGGAGGAGGAGGAAATATCATTTGCTGAATGTGAAGTTCCCCAATACAATTTGGCTGTCTTGTCAGACGTAAATAACTTTGTCTTCAGATAACTGTTTTCTATAATTTAATTGTAATTATTATTGTCTCTGAATAAATACTAATCATCCAAAAATCTTTTTTTTTTAAGTTATTATTATAACATTTTTCCTTTTCTCTGTTGCTCTTAGATAATTCGGAATGGAAGAATATTTTCTTGTGACTGACAATTTTAAAACCCACGCAAGAAAACATAATGTATAATACCAATCTTTTGAATTATTTTTGTTTGCTTTGTTGCAGATTTTTTTGTCATTCTTTAAATCAGTCAATTGTAACTAGAAATATGATTACTTTTTTAGTTGTCATTAAACCCGGAATAAGCGTGACATAATTTTATCCAACATTTGTAAATATAGAATTCTTTTACAAATCTTTTAGCCTTTCAGACTATATTATTTCTTATAAAATTTATTTTACTATTTTATTGTTTCAGTTTGGTAATTAACATATAAGACTATATAATTAAAATCAATTGCCCATTAAAATTAAAAAAAAAAACAAACAAACAAACAAACTAATAAATGCCTTTATATTTGAAAATTTGTAAACGAAATGTCAGTGAAGTCTTGTTATTACGGTTATTGGATATAGTTGGGTACCGAAGAGGTTTTGCTGCTGCTGTAGTTACTTTGTGCCACAATTAACAAAATCTGAGCGATTGACCGTTCAATTCTTTCGTTACTATACTTAGCAGATGTGGACGGACAGCGGTACATAGCTGGCTGTTTACACAAGTTATTTTATCAATACAAGTTCACGAGAAACATCAATATGCCCCATTAGAAGAGATTCCTCAGAGAAAAACCTTCTTGTCATCAGGATATAATATTAGAAAGACACATTTAAAAACAACGGCATGTATGTAGTTGGATAAATGTTTGTTTAAAACATATATATATATATATATATATATATATATATATATATATATATATATATATATATATATATATATATATATATATATATATATATATATATATATATATATATATAGATATATATATAGATATATATATATAATGATGCATAATGAGTTATTGATGATTTGAAATAATATACGTATCTTTGAATCATCTTTTCACTCATGAATGATCATCTCACGTAGTAAACCGGAAGCAGACTGCATAGTCATTTTTTAATGGGAGGAAAATTTTACTGCAGCCAAAATAAATTAATCGTGCTTTAGAGAACGGCTATAATGTATGGAGATATGACAGAATAACTTTCAAACTTGGAGGAAACAAGAAAAAATATTTCTTTAAATTAAATCGCTTCTTCCTCAAAATAAAATTTTACCACTATTTAAAATCTAAGCAAGCACACAGAAAATAATATAACTTGCCTTTTATTTATATTTATTATCAACATCACCGGCAAAAGTTAAGAAAACACACTCTGAAATATATCTTCAACAAAATGCATTCAAAAATCATGGTTAATTTATTGGTTAATTGAAAAATATGCAATCAGTTGATGCATTTTTACAGCATTTACAATAGATAAAATCTTACTATAGAAAATGTGAGACATACCGAAAATAATATTTATTTGTTAATATGTGATCAGTAATCATATATAAAAATTTTGTTAGCAAAAGTCAACTATTTTCTCATATTTCCTTTAGCAAATATTGACTTTCTCGTGTAATATTTTGCCGTTTTAATATTATTAGTTGTTCGTTTCTTTCATTTTTCGTTTCGAAATTATGAAAGGGACTACGATTTTAATAACTTCTTTCAAACAGAAATCTATCTTGTTCAACCTGCAAATGTCCACTGTAATAATGTTTGACAAATAAAAACCTATCAATTGTTTTTTTGGAAAATAAGTTTTACAGTAAAATTGGTTTCTTTTAGAATAGATATTGGAAATCAGAACATGGTTTGTTGAAGTCAATTATATTTTTAACATAATTAGATAACGCCCATAGTCGATTTAAAGAATCCCTCAAGTTTCTTCAAGAGAATTAAATTCTCAAAACACGTTTTACTGAAAAAACCTGTTAATAAAATGTTAACCGTCGTAGTTATTAGTTATAACTCAGAAAGGTTTCATCTCATATCCCAACGGAATTTGCTTTTGAGAATAGGATGATGAAAACGATGACTTAAAGGAATGTTTTTATAAGTGTAACTGTGTATCTAACTGTCGGGATGAAATATGAGATGATGTACCTAATAACTGATATTTATTAGTTATCTATCCTTGAAAGAGAGATTTTTAAGAATTTTCTTGCGAGAGATCTTAAAATTAGCCTCAGGGTTACCTCTTTGAAGAAATCATATTTCATCTCAAAATATATCTTGTCTAAATATAATCAAAAGTAAAAATAAATGTCCAAAGATATAATAAAGTAAAATTAAAAAGAAAAAAATGTCATTTATAAATAAGGATTCCCCACAGATTCTGATGAAATGAAATAATGAATATTTAAAGCATTTCATATACGAATCTGCTCTTTGAGGGGGAGTTGCAGTGATTTTTTTATGTGGAAAGTTTTACGGCTTGTTAGAGATAGTGAAAATGCAATTTCTCTCAAATTATGAACAGATATCTTAACAATAATAACTTCTCTCAATCGATACAACGTCTAAAACACATGTAACATCAGGTAGCGGTTAGTATGTAAAGATTCATAATTCACTGATAATGATTTCAGTTAACATGAATGTACTGTGAGTGTAACCAGGCTTAGGAAATAACAATAACAATATTCAAATGTGATGGCTTAATATATTATAGTCCAGAAATATGTAAAGTGTTCTATTTTTTGAAAAATGCAGAAACAAATGCTAGATTAGATGCAGTTGAGAGAGAGGGGGAGAGGGAGGGAGAGATAAAAAGGGCGAAAAATCTATTGAATCAGTAAAGTAAAACATATTTGTTATTCAAATACAAAAAAATGAAAAAAATATTATTTATACAATTTTCACATGAAATGTATGCTACTGAAAATAATTTTGTTGCCTTATCTCGTAAATAAACGGTATAGGTTTGCCAAAGCTTCTGAGGGCGAAACATTAATTCTTCTTCTACGGTTTGCCATTTTGTTTGCAGATCCAACTCTAGAATATCCCGCATAGACCTGGTCATGAGAAAAGCAAGAAGAACCCAAACTAAGGTATGGTGAGCGACATTGTGAATTGAAGACATTTGAATTTAAAGAACGTGTTTGGAACTATGAAAATTCTATGCTCCATTGCTTTGATGACATGTAGGAGAAGCTGCTTGAGAGGTAGGCTAGTTCCATTGCACAACTTTGGAGTGTCAAGCTTTTGATTTTCTAACTTTTAGTTGAAGCCTGTGACAGGGGCACAATACAACTCAATAGAGGTGAGACAGGCTTGGGTTTTGAATAAACTCCAAAGATTCTTGAAATTTGGCGCTTGACTTGTACCGATGAACATGTGCCGGAATCTACTTAAACAACTTGAATTTCTTTCTGCGGTTGCATCAATTCTTTGGAGGAGGAATGCTTTTCCTCATTGATAATTAATCTAGTTTTGGGTAATTTTGTGCATCAAAGCATCGTGTTTAGCTCTGAACTTTAAGTCCTCTCGTTTCAATGAAAACATCTGTCTTGTGAAATCATGTTTTTAATTTGTTTGAGATCCAGTCTAAAGGTTCAGCCTTTAACAATCTGTTTTGACTTCTGTTGTTGCATTGCCAACTACACAATAACCAGTTCAAATTAGACAATGAAGGGAGTGAAACGAATGAAAAAACTCTTGCTTCCTATGTCTTTTTACGATGCAGTTGTTTTTGAAACTTTATACAATGCCTTTTACTATAAAAGATCGTGTTTACAGTAAAACTCTAACACGATTGATGCAACACTAAAGACGATGCAACGCAAAAGTGACAACAGAATGTTTATTCATTCTTTTGTATTACTTCAATAATTTGCAAATACATGTCTTTTTCAGTTTTGATAACTGACATATTACATTTTATTTTATTGGTGGTGACTATATATTGTGAAATTCCTACGAATTACTCAAATGCACCTGCTGAATTTGAAGTTGTCTATCTGTTGAAAGAAGTATATTTTAACTAAAATGTTTTGAGTTTATGAAGTTTTCTTCACAAAATATTTAAATATATTTTAAGTCATTAAGGCATAGATTTATTGCAGCAAATATCAAATCACCAGAAAAATAAGCAAACAACCCCCTAATTTATTCGAAAATAGAAAATTTATTTTGAAAGGACATATATAACTGAATATTATTTTAAAAATAATTTAAAACATAAACTCACGAATGTGAGTTTATGTCTTAAATTATTCCATTAAAATGTTATCAGAAATAAAAAACAATGTATTGCACGAAACAGAAAAATATTATGAATCTAGAATAAAAACATGAATCGCCTCTCAAAAATGTTAAATAAAAAGACCAAATTTGATTTTAATAAAAATTGTCAATGGAAAATATTCCTTCTAATATTTTAACGTTATTATTATGGCAACTTGTCGTGAATTGCAAAAAAAAAAAAATCCGATAGCCCACTATTTGCACTTGTTCAACTCAACTGTTAAAACTGACTCTCTTGGCTATGAGTTTATTGTTCGTAATATTCAGACACCAGTGAAATCATGTATTCTTGATTTCTGATTCACAAGACACTCTCATAGAAAAAAGGTTAACATTTCATCTGTGGTAAATTTCTCGCTGCTGTGTAAATTCACTTCTTAAAGCAATGCAAACACTACAGTAGCAATGCAAACACTACAGTGCCAATGCACACAGCAGTTTTCGGAACAAAATTCATGTTTAAAGGCAACAATAAATAAATCACTAAAATGTGTTTTCTGCCCAAATTAGCCAATCAAACATTATTGAAGTTTTCTCTGGCATTGTTGCATGTTGAAATCAATGGATTGAAAGGAAGTATTTTGTCTTTTCTTGACCTCCCAGCAATGACATTTCTTTTAACATCAAATATCATTTTCATGTCAGTTTTTTATATTTTATTATTACATTTTGACTATTTCTTTTTTTACTTCCTTTTATGACGCTTTTTTATCAGTCCATTCTCCAGACATAAAATCAAACTATCTACAAACACAATGACACATGGCGCAGTGGATAAGGGCGTTAGTTAGATTCAGTGACATGACCCAAAGAGTGTGAGTTCATTACCTGGTTAAGGCGGTGGAGAACTTGAAAAGGGGAATTAAGCAGGGGATAACTGATAACTGACATCCATTAGATATGACACGTGGAACTAGAACAGTCTACCCTAGTGAGAAAAATAAAGGATCCAGTTCCAACTACCTGAAGAAGGCCGGAGCGTACAACGGCCGAAACGTTGTAATAAATATGGCGACAAAGATGAGGAAAATAGTCCGTATAATGTAAATAATGTACAAACAGAAAAGATTGGCTAAAAATAAACCCTAAAAAGAAACGAAAATAAAGTAACCTAATATTAAAATAATATATAAATATGTATAATGTTAGAATAAGGCATTTTAAAATATTTTAATAATGCTTTGATTTTCATAATCCTATAATCGCAAATGTCTGTTTTTGTTTAAAACTCTTTTATAGTTAAACTTTATTTACAGATGAAGAATAAATCTATTTTAAATTAGACTATCATTTATTTTCTTTGCACTTACATTCAATGTCACCATATTTAGGCGTTAAAAACACGTCTCCATCATTTTGCTTAAATGAAAGCGAACTATTATATACACTATAAAGCTTACATAAAAGAATTTATTACCAGTTCATTGCGGTACTTATATTTATCAGGCTTCATCAGAATCTTATGCATATATGAGTGATAGATAGATAGATAGATAGATAGATAGATAGATAGATAGATAGATAGATAGATAGATAGATAGATAGATAGCCATGGGAAGAGATAAAGTGAAGAATAAAAATTAAAGAATCACAAGAAAAAGTCTCAAACTGAAAGAAAAAAAAATGGAGTTGATAGTGTCAAGAATATTGAGAGACCTCATAACTGTGATAAAATCGAACCATGGTGCATGAATATCAAGAAACTCATATGATTGGAATAAAAAAGAAACATTGTTTCAGTGAATATTAAAAATAAACTGAGTAAAAACAAAACAGAAACAATGAAGCAAGAATGGAAAATGAGGAAATAGCTAAAGGTCATATTTTTACAAATGACTGGAAGATCTTTTATCCCTTGCTCTTCTTTTTTAGCTGTTCCTTTTACTTCACATTGAGTTATTTTCATAGAGACAATGAAGCATTGTTTTCAGAGGAACATTTCATGTCATCCGAGATAATGGAAAAAGAAAGAAAAGGCATGTATTTGATTCTGAGGCAAAGTTTCCCTTATTTATACACAATTACAAGGAGTTTTCAACTAAAAGAATATAAATATGAAAATGATATAAACTGATATGCCAACATCATTACAAAGGTCATTGCGAATGTTTGCGTGCCCATGTGCATACGAAACATAACAATACTAGTAAAATCAGTGCCAGCCTGAAAGCCGACACTCATTTTACCTAAACAAATGAGCTGATTTGATACGAAGAATTAAACCAGCTTTTTCTGTTGTAGAACATGGAATACCGATATTTTAAAGAAAATTGTATCAAGTTATTTTATTTAAATTAATATGATTTATTAAATGAATATAAAATACAGTTAATTGTCCAACAGAAATTATTTCAGAAATTTCCAAATTAAGAATTAACCATAATTATTCCATTTTTGCCGGGAGTCTGTAATAATTAGAATAATTTTTATTTTATTAAAAATGTTCCAGGATCATCGTGAGCTTATTAAATAGGAACAGTAATTTAAAATATGATTAAGATTCTTACTTTCAATAAACTTCGTCACATTTGCTTCACTTTCTGTAGTCATTGTTAGATGGACAACAGGTTTCGGCTTTCGGCATATAATCAATTTTAATAACGTCTAACTGAAAGTAATATGTCAAAAGCGTTCACTTTCTACAATGCTGCATTAGTTTCTCATTTTGTCATAATAATCCACTTGCCAAATATATCGAGTAGGAATTGGCATAGAAATCCGTTATCTACAAGTCTGATATGCTCAAAGTAAATCAAGAATATTATCTGGCACTTGAATGTTGAATACGAATAAAACGTTTAGACGATGTAATTTTCATTTTTTTTAAACCCAATAAAACGAAAAAAAAATATTTGCCTGTTAATACATGACGTAAATGAATTTTAGCATAATTTGAATTGAGAATATCAATGAAAGAATTAAGGAAAAGAAATATTCTTTTTTTTTCACTATCTCATATAAAACCTATTGTATATCTTCCTCGTTGGTGATGCTAAATTATCTTTTGAAACAAATTTACACAGCAAAATACCTTACTATATTGCTATACTGGGAAGGTTAAGGAAGCGTGAGAGATTTTCATATCGTAAAAACAATATTTTGCCAAAGATCCATTTCATTTGCAACAGATATGAAACAAAATAAATAACTAAATATAAACGAAATGAAATTTGTTCTTCGACGATTACTTTTGGTTGTACAATTGCTTAACATGCCAACTTAAGAAAGTGATGAGTATAAATGTGATCTTTGCTTGATAAATGCGGTCTTATTCCGACTGTGACTCAATACAACATTTATTAGTTTCATAAAAGAAACTAGGAAGATATTAATATTCAAAGTAGAGAGTTATTATAACAGGCAATAAGTATCTTAATAAAACAATGAAAGTATATTCTGAACAGAATGGAGTGACAGGATCATGAAACAGTAGGTCAGACATGTATTGTTGGAATAATATTCATTTAAACATAGTGAATTCAGTGAGGCATCGTACAGTGGGGGATGTACTAAGTTGATACATTATGCCTACATCGATTACCTTCATTACTTATTCAATAGTTGAATTATTCGGATTTTCGAATAAATGAATAAACCTCACTTTTTCGGCTCATCTATAATGACTATTACTAATTTCTTGTTAACAAGCTTTTAAAATAGAATAGTATAGGTATAGTGGATTGTATCTAGATTAAGTAGAAGAGACATAAAGTGTATAGTAAACAAAAAATCTGGCAAGAAGTTGACTACTGATCACGTGTCATAGAAAAGTACAAATCCAACAAAGGGCAATATACTTAATGATTTGTGTTTCTGTTAAACTAATACTAAAAATTCTTAATTCAATTAAAAACTACTTTTTCTTTTCTTCTTTTTTTTAAATTATCAAATTTAAAATAACTTCTGTCTGCATTTTTGATATTAAGAATTATTTTAATTATATGCTTTGCTATTTTAACCCGTTTTTTGTTCTACTTACAATATTTTGGCCGTTGTAGCCTCCGTTTTTTGGAATTTTGATTCAAATTATTTTTTGAATACAGTGGATGTAGATTACTCTTATTTCGCTTTCCTTGTTTCTTATTAGTGATACTCACCAGCATTATCATATTTCGTAATAATTTACTCACACTAGTAAGTAACATAACTAGTAACTAGTAACATACGTTACTAGTATTAGCATATTTAATAAAAAATTAGTACTCATGATCATTATCATATTTCGTAATGAGCTAGTACTCACCACTATTAACATATTTCGTAATAATTTAGTACTCACAAGTATTATCATATTTCGTAATAAATTAATAATCACCAGTATTATCACATTTCATAAGTTAGTACTAACCACTATTATCATATTTCGTAATAAGTATTTACCAGTATTATATTACGCGTGATTTAGTACTCACTAGTATTGTTATATTTCGCATTAGTTCGTTCTCATCTGTATTATTCAAGTTTTTGCCGCTTGTTCATTTCGCCCACTGACTAATCAGTACAACCAAAACTGCGCGGAGGATGATAAAAAAAAAACCCCAAAAAACCCCAAAAAACTTCAAAAAACTTTAATACACTAGACTATGTGTGTCTTTGACAATCTAGTTTTGAATTTCTTGATTAAGGTTGTAAAACTCTCTGTCCCGACTCAGGTTGTGGAATTGTATAAGTGATTTGATTCACTTGTTATTATTACAGATAGGCTAATATATTCGTGAAGGAAATGCCACTTGTGCCTCTCCATCACTTTTCGTGTTGACGAAATCGTTGATACTTCGAAGCTTTGTGCACAATGCTCACACACACTCCATATTCCTTCGAAATTGCGACCCAATGCTAGAGAGAGCTCCAGTCTAAATTTGTTAGTACTTGCGTGTCACAATTAAAGGATTCCAATTCTCTCAAGCAGCTGCTTCCAAATTCTAGATACAATCGCATGCCACTCATAGTCACAAATGCATCCAAGTTTATCTAAGATGATACAGATATACGCGTCGCAATCCTAAATATAGACATTTCCGTGTTCTGTACCTCACCGTGGCTTTACTTCAGATAGAGCGTGTAAAATTTCTAGTTACAGCCGCGTAACAATACATTAAGTTCTCTACGCTACTGAATCCTAATCCTCTTCGGGTCAGAGGGGACAGCACTAGAAACGTTATATGTATAACATCCAAGAAGAAAACTTTGGTCTGAATAAAGTATATAATGATAATATAATAATGAACAAAATATTTTAATAAGGTTATTCGAAAGCAAATTTGTTATATCCCAATTAATTATAACTAATTGCGTAAGTTTTTGAAAGTTAACATTAACAAATTTAGACATGGAATCTGAAATGTGTTCAACAAATAATTGTTTCAATACAACTAAAATCAAGAATGAAAGTATCTAAGATATTTGCAGGAATGTTTTGACAGCATTGAATTAGGATATACGGATTATCACAGATCCTCACGTGCTAAACCAATATAATACAAAAAAAAAAAAAAAAAAAAATACACACACAGACACAAGAATAGAAGCAACTATCTTATTCTCAATTGAATTCTGCATACAAATTGTCGTCTTTCAGAGATTTAGGTGATCGTCAAAATTATGTTCATTAAGTCCGATGCCATGACATTTTGGGAGATATTTTCCAACAGGATATATTTGGAAATATGCAGACCTATACTTATGTTTTGTTTTGGGAATAAAAATTTCCATCAATCTCGATGTAACCGCTGAGCACAAACACGCTATCGATGTAGTTTCGAACATGTTACCATGATTTGTGTTGTTTCTGTTAAAATTATCGAAGCCGATAAGAAGTGTAGAGAAAAGTAGCGTGTTGTACATCGTCTGCTGACTAATGTTATATTCTGTTAATGCAGAAATATTTAAAAATGATAAATGTTTAAAATAAATGAACTATCAAAATATTGAGTAAATTTTGTATTTTTATAAAAAATGGACACTGATGATTAAAAAATCGTTAAATAAATGAGAACGTTCTTTTTAAATGACGAATATCAAAAATATTGATATATTGAAATAAATCTTGTTTAAAAAAAATTTTATCTCCTAATTTAAAAAAAACGGATGATCGGTGGACCCAATATGATCACGCGAGAATTCTATAAAAACCGATAGAATATTTGGATATGTGTGAGCATGATTATATAAATTTTTATGTTATTTTGACAATTACAGAGACACTAAAAATGACAGTGCAGGAAGAAATTATCTTTGTATAGATATATGCGTTTAGGTATGTAAGAGTGTATAACATTTTCTTTTTATCTTTAAAGTGAATTGTCTTTATATATATATATATTATGGATATATATATAATATATATATATATATATATATATAATATATATATATATATATAATAACTAAAAAAAAAAACCCTCCAAAAACAAAAAAAAAACACATCGTCAGAAGTTTGGGTAAATGACAAATTCTCGAAATTTTTAATAAATTAAAATACATACTGAAACATGCCAAATTTCTAAAGGTTTTCCAACTTGTCTCTTATTTTAATCCTCTTGTCGGGTGCTGAATGAACAGATGTTATTTTTAATTATTTAGCATTATATATTATTATGCCAAACCAATTACAGAGATGTATTTTTTGTTACAAGGACTTATTTCAATATATTATATTTTTGGACAAGAAATAAAAAAAGAACGTTCTCAAAAAATGCTCACTCAAATAGTGTCCATGTTTTTATATAAAATTGTAAGATTTACTCAATATTTTTGATAGTTCATTTATTTTAAACATTTAATTGTCATTTTTTAAATATCCAAAATATCCATCAAATTAACAGAATATAACATTAGTCAGCAGACGATGTACAATACGCTACTTATTATTTGTTGAACGCATTTCAGATTCAAAGTTTAAATTTGTTAGTTTGTCTATATACATATATATATCTATATATATTGTATATGATATATATATATATATATATATATATCATATACAATATATATAGATATATCATGTGCAATTTTTATATATGTATAACTGTATATATATATATATATATCACATACAAAAACATATGCAATATATATATACATATATATATATATATGTTTTTTATATATCATATACAATACATATGGATCATACAATATATATATATATATTTATATATATACTGTATGCATATGTTTATATATGCTATAACAATATATATTAAATATACATATACATACATACATACATACATACATACCATATATATATATATATATATATATATATATACGAAATGAAATCCTAACTAGACCGCATATGTACATTTCAAAGTCTGGGAATAAAAACAACAATTTAAAAAAAAACAAATTATGTACATGAAAACAAAACAAAAAAGGTTAGGGAAACATCAGTTAACTGGACAAAAAAATGCGGGATTGTAATAATATAAAAACAATTATCCATCCAAAACCCACAAACACGCCCTGATTCAGTCACAGCAACAAATACGAAAAACACACACGCGAAACGAAAGGCATCCCGCAACTACCATAGAACTGACATCACTGACCAAACGAGGGATTTAAACAAAAGAAAAATAGGGACAGAAAAAAGGGCCAATGACCTAAAGATTTAAACTAAACCTAAACTAGACTAATATCGGGACGTGTTGCCTCTGTTCAACCCAGGAAGGACAAAATCCTGTACCTAATCGGCATCAAAGTGCCACTCCAGGTCAGCCCCTTTCACTCTACACAGTCGCGCAAGATTTACCCACCTTTTGCCGAATTCTGATGAAGAGAGCCGCTGCCTTTCCGTCCTAATCAGATGCTTAAAGTACAAGATCAGTTGGGAATAAATGGACTTCTCACCTCCATAGAATCCTTTCTGCCGTGTCGACCAAATCACGACTCTCATAACACTTAGCAAGCAGTGGAACACATAAAGTTCAGCCTTCTTCAACAGTGGTGCAACATTGCTACAAACAGAAGAGGCCTGAAGGACAAAGAACTTTCCATGCAACATGCGAACCATGAGGGCTTCATCGAACTTACACAACGGTTCTAACACCCTGCAATGAAAAAAAGCATGACCCATAGTCTCGCCTCCTCATCACAGCGTTCGGCAGTTTGGAGATTTTTCCAAGCCCGCTGAGCGAAGTCTTTTGCGACCAAGAGGGCCCCACGCATCACCAGCCAGGTGAGGGACGACTCATCGTTATTGAGACATTTCAACCCACGCGTCCAAGGCCAAATTGAGCGAGCCTCTTGTTTCGTAAGACCGAGCTCGTCAATCAGATCATCATGAATGGGCCCCCTAACTAACACTTGATATAATGCCCTACGAGACAACGCCTGGACATTGGAGAGGCCATCCGACGCCCATAAGAGGCGTTTCAGAGCAAGACGACATTCACGGTAGGAGGAGCATTCGGCTTGGGATAAACAGTGGGCCTCCTCCTCGCACGAGTGCACACTTCTCAAGGATGGAAAATTTCTACGGGCGTTTTCTTTCCAGAAGGCGTCCTCCTCATCCGATTCGCGACACAAACTATCTAGGAACCCGATGCGAAGCATATCAAGACGAATCTCAATGCTAGGCATACCTAGACCGCAACAGATCTCTTGAGATACCCTAGCGGCTTTGCCTCTCCACAAGAAAGAGAACAAGAGCCTTACTAATGATATTAGTGTGGCATACGGAAGTGGAAGTGCCGAGAGTCGGTAAAGGAGAGTCGGGTAGATATGTGAAACACATACCTCCACCCTCCCCTTTAAGGAAAGATTCCTCCGAGACCACAAATTAATTGCGATCTCGGCCTTCTCTTGTACCTCCGACCAATTCATTCCCAACCGGATATCTGGACCGAAACAGACACCGAGTAACTTGACCGGCCCATCCGTCCAGTGAAAAGGTTTGGGAAGAGAAACTTCCTTCCACGCACCCAACCGCAAGCCAACAGACTTATCGCGGTGGATCTTGGCCCCTGTCACCATCTCATAACCACTGATTTCTTTGCTGACTTCGTTAATTTCGGCTCTGCTCGACACAAGAACCGAAACGTCATCAGCATAGGCAGAATACCTGGCCGAGGTGGTAGCACCAGGTAGTGAAATTATGCGTAGGACCTGATTCGACTTTAACTTGCGAAGGAAAGGTTCCAAAGCAACAGCCTCCAGGAATCGATGGTCAACCCTATCAAAGTCCTTGGACTGATTCAAATTGATCAGCGCAGCTTCACTGTCGACTTTCTCTATGATTAAGCGGACCATATGAAGGCTGTCCTGAATAGTCCTGCCCTTCACTGCGCAAGTCTGTTCGGAGCCAATCAGACTAGATAGAACAAGCTGCAAACGTTTGGCTAAGATCTTTGCCAGAATCTTTAACTTTGTATTTAACATAGTTAAATGGCGAAAATTACCTATCCCATCCCCACCGTTTTTGTCCTTACGCAGCAACTTGATCACACCCCTGGTGAAGCGTTGAGGTATAGACCCCTGCTTCATCCAGTTGTTGAAAATCAGTTCCAGAAATGGAACAAAAACGGGCGACTGCCTCAAGTAGACTTCGTAGGGAAGACCATCTAATCCCGGAGATGTATCCAGGCCAACCTGTTTCAACGTTTCCCAGATTTCCAACTCTCTGATGGGACCCTCGCACCAAGCCGCTTCAGCTGCCTCAAGGCATGGAAAGTCGGCTAAATAGGCGTCGAACTGAGCAGGGATAAGACCGGGCTACCTGGTAAAAAGATCCAGAAAGTAATACAGAAAAGCCTCACATATGCCCGAGTTTCTAGTCGCAGCCCGCTTATCGGGCAATGTGACGCAGGCGATAAGCCGCCGTGATATTCCTACTTTACTCTGCACGCAATTCAGCGGCCATATTCTCGCCTCAGAGGACATTCTTTTAACCTAGCCCTAACTACCAGAGCTTCATCCTTCTTGATAAGAAAGGAGGCCAACTTCCCCACTATGACGGGATTTAACTGTCCGATCCACTCTTTTCTCACAAGCCGTTCGCGCCGCTAATCTATCTAGATTGAGTCGACGACTAAATTCGGCAGCAAACGTTCGAATTTTAGATTTTAATTTGTACCACCAGGCATTTCCCACCCCAACCCCCGCCAGTTCCCTTTGTAACATTAGTAGCAACTGGTCCCGGAACGAACAGTTGAATTTCTAGTAGCCAGCTATCCTAACCTTAGGCTTATCTAAGTTTACACGTACCCGGACAAGCCTATGATCCGAATAAACTATGTAATGGAAACTTGGACACCCTAAGAGCCCTACATCTATACTCCTAACTAAAACTTAGTCGAGGTAGCTAGCACGCACACCTACAGCCGAGCTGCTACTATTTGTCCAAGTTCAAACTACCCCCTGAGGGTGCTCATTCCTGTATTTGTCGACAATATCAAACCCGTCTACAAAAGGTTTCACGACCCAGTTGTTAGTACCCGAATATGAATTTGGTCCTATACGATCTATGTCGGGTAAAGGATGGCATACCAATCCCCCGCTAAAACTACCCGACGTGATTTCATCATAAACGGCCCGATCTGCCGAAACAAAGCATAAACCCCAATGAGACGCAGAGCCTTATCCTTTATAGTAACATCCAGCAAGCAAAGTCTGCCTGTCGAATCTGCGAAGACAAGAGCACACGCAGCCTTCAAAGACTTGCTCACCAGCCAAGAGACACCCCTCGAGCGTCCATCAAAACATGTTGAATAAATAGAAAACCCCTTAGACAGAATGCCTTCATAATCGCGAGAAGAAAAACGGGTCTCTTGCACACAGCATATATTCACCCCTAAGCGCTGAAGGTCGCGAGAGAGCCTCACCCTTCGAGAATCCGACCTCAGGCATCGGGCATTCACACTTGCCAACCAGAGAGACATTATCAACCAATTAGGGTTGTCTACCAGAAGGTAACATGGCCGGGGTGAGGACACCGACAGCCCGTCCCATTGATCCAGGCGCCATCTCAATTTCGACGGTATCATCATGAGACAAGCCGCTGATGTCCGCAGGATACGTTAATTTAAGGGCTCTATACAGGGATGGGTGAACAAAAACGGGGATCCTCCCTTTACAATGTTCTTTCGTTTCTGCCATCTCTGAGTCAAGTAAGTAGGCCGCTGTGGGCACCAATTTCAGAGACGCGTTTGCCTCCTCTATTAAATCTCCTGCGTACCCGGGCCAGATCGAACGACGGTCAGAGCAATCTCTTTGCATTTTGGAAGTTTTCGGGCACTTTAATGTCTATTCCATTAATGTGGCGGAAATTCCACAACACTTTCAGTGGTTTTGGGTTCCTTGTCTGCCCGAAAACCCTTTCTGCTTGTTCCCGGCATACGCAGCAGACGTCTTCCCCTGGGAGATATGGCGATTGATTTTCTTTTTCCTATTCACCAATGAGACCTGCGCTTCTGGACTTAAGTTCCTCTTTTTCTGAGGAGATTGAGTAGGAGTCGGAGTAGGTGTTTTTTTGGAGTGTTTTTGGGAGTATAAGTGGGTGTATTACCAGAAGTGTTCTTAAAAGGGGAGGGTAAAAAGGTCAGTTTGAGATTTATGTTTGGAAGGTGAGCTTGTCAGTGATTTGGGCGGAGGTGGTTTGGCAAATGATTTTCAAGAAGGGGAAGACGGGACATAGGATGAGGGGTGCGGTAACCGAAGCGACTTTTGTTTTTTTTGCCCGCTTAGCGTCCAATTTAGCATTATATCAAATGTCCATCCCCCGTTCAGGTTGTCGGAAAGAGCCCCTAAAATTTGACCGTGCTACATAAAAAATTCAGCCAGGCGCTCTCCCGTTATCTGAGAAGGGACCTCGAATACGGCCACGCAGGCCTTTCGCCGACCCTCATATTCTGTCCTTAGAATGAGGTACCTTCTTTGCCATTTCCAGGCAATCTTCGGCTGTGGGCAGCAGTACATCCCACATGAAAATCCCGGAACCTTTAATTACTCTTTGGGACTTAATCCCCAGGAACAAAAGGGATTTAATCACTGTGTCTTTTGTGGAGCGACAAATTTTGTGCGTACGCTTGTCCACCACGAAGACCAATACCATTTTCTTTTCGAATACCTTAAGCTCTTGGACGTCTTCAAGAAGCCCATCTTCTTTTACAAGATGAACATAGCCCTTAGCCTTTTCCAAGATATCCGCAATATTCACGATACAACTCGGCGGGGACTTCCAAAAAGAGGGCGATTCCTCGGCTGTCGACTTAGCTTGTGCCTCCTTCGGCACCTTGTCATCAATACTTTTGCTTGAAACCGGCATGGTCTCTCCCTTTTATGTGCTACTAGCATCCTTCGCACTCGCCTTGTCTGGTGGATTAGGGGTAGCCTTTACCCGTTTCTTTGATTTAATTTTATCCGGGGGATCAGCCTTAGCAAACCCGTTAAGAAGTCGTCAACAAAAAACAAATTGTATTCAATAAGACGTAGAGAAGAATGAAAAACAGGTAGACCTAAAGGTGAAGGTGGGGATTAAACTTTAACAGAAAGACGTTTTAAAGACAGGAGTTAAATAACGGTTTAAATGAGTGAGATACAGATAAATAGGAATTATTTTTCGATGCATAATTCCCTACCGATTCGCTGACCTAAATTAAAATTAAAAAAACATACACCGGAAACGTGTGTATATATTTGTGGTGACACTACGCACAATAAAAAAACGATTTGATCTAAACTTGAAATCCAGAAGATGAGAGAGAAAAAAAGATGGAGGGGGGACGCAAAACTAAAAACGAAGATCATTTATAAGAGAACTGATGTGTAATCAAGAAGATTTGACAAAGCGAGTAATATCAACAACAGGTTACAAATTTAACATAAACATATAAAAATTAACGAATATTTAATCTAGTAAGGACCTATTATATGCCCCAAAACACATACGTAGATACACACATACGCAACAACATATCTATATTTACTCGCATATACATATATATACTACCGCAGGAATGATAACATAATCCAGAACAATAAACTTTACAAACACAGGTACATAATATTGCCTACAGACTCCATAACATCCACTATCTAAACAACATTCAAAATTTATCTCAACCACTTCCAAAACCATTATGAATATGATCAGAACTGAAATCACCCATAATAAAAATAATTCAGAAATAGATATATATAAAATAAATTTCCAAAATCTGTTCCTAACAATACATTGGGGAAATATGCAGAGACTTAAAAAAAAAAGTATCTATGAACATCAAAGGGGCAAATTTATCACATCCACCAGCCATAAACAAAAATTAATTCTACCACAATTTTGATCGAAAAAATGCCACACTCTTCAAAAGAGAAAGTTATTTACTCCGAAGAGAGTGCTGTCATCGAATTTTATCAAAATCTAAATATGCGCCCGGTTTTTTATTCCCAATCTCACCTTTCCTGAAAATATTATTACTTTCCAAGGCCAACATACTCGGCCACAAATATGTTGAAAAATCAAAAGTAAAAGTATCTGCGTCTTTTGTGTTTGAAGATGTAAAAAATATTCATTAGAAAAGAATTCTTGAATATTACTAGCTTACTTTTTGCCAGGCTTTGAATTATGACATTGTATCTTCCACATGTTTTGACAGACCTTCCAATCACCTGATGAACATTTATGAACGTTCTCAAATTTAAATGCCTTGATAAACTAATGACATTTCCTTTGGTAATTAATCACATGTAGCAAAATAAATCCTACCTAGCCTTGATGATGTCCGGTCAGAAGACGAAATGTTTCGGCTAAAAATAGTTTATATTTATATATATATATATATATAGTCGACTCTCCCGTCGACGTATGAGGGTCAAGCAGATCAGTTTCCAGGAAACCGACAGCCCGACACCGGCACATGAGATTTGATTATAGTGGTGAAGGCTTCGTGCAGGACCATCCACTCATACAGAGACCTGGTGCACTGAGTGCCAAAAGGTTCCCAAACGACCCTCCGCAGGTTTTGAATTCAGAGTTGTCCTTCTCCTAGACCAGTTGCCATCCAAGGCTATAGAACCCAGTCTGTCCTGCTATTTTACCCATAGCTGGAGGGAGAGGAAGAGGATTCATACCTTTCCCAAGGGTATTAGAACGTAAGTGAATGTAATGGATTCGACTGGAATTCGAACTCGGCTATGCGATTCCTAAATCCAAGCCGCTATCCATTACTCCGCCGTGCCTCCTATATATATATAGGTATACTCGTCTCGAAAAACCTTCGAATTTTTGATTTGCCAATAATCAAATCAATCTCGAAGGAAAAAAAGGTTTAAAAAAAAGAAAGAGCTATGAATATGAAAGTTTGTCGAAGCCAGAAGTCGAAAGCCCAAAGAAAGAAAGAAAAAACGACACGAGTAAACAACTAACTAAAAAGATCTCAATACAACCGTAGAGCAGACCTAGTCAAACCTAGTGAGCCAGACAAACCTACCCAGGTTTCACCTAAGCGGATCGTCAGGGAAGCCGGCTTTCCCTGACGATCCGCTTAGGTGAAACCTGGGTAGGATTGTCTGGCTCACTAGGTTTGAGAGAAAATGTGACAGTCAGGCACACACATATACGTGACAGATATGCTCACATTGAGTCATCGTTAACATAATTAACCCCATTTCTAAACGGATAATTGTATTTGTGAAGAAACATTTTTCAAATGCTTATTCTTTTATATTATTGCTTATTTGAAAGATAATTATGTCTTATTAAGTTCGAAAATCGTAAATTACCTGTCAACATATATGAAATATTCATAGTAAGAAAATTTAAATTTATGAAGAGTTTATTTATGAATTAAATTAACTGGACATATAGTATTATTCATCATTACATATTGTTAAGATTCTTTGTACGAGATTTATAAAATATTTTCTACGAAAATTTCTAATGATTATTCCGTTATTTTTCGTCGATTGTAAAAAGAAATAATTAAATCATTTCTCGGGCAAATTTATCTCAATATATTTTGAAATAGAACAAATATTTTGTAGCAACATTAATGTTGGAATTTCTTGAACCAAAATTGAGTATATTGTTCTTTTTTCTGTACGAATATTATTGGCATGCAATGCAATGCTTTTGCATGAAAATATTTCTGAAACAAATCATACTTATTTCTGTAGATCTCTTGACTTCTCTTAACATTTATCAATAAGAACAATGTCTACAATTTTGTATTCTACCTATCTATTTCTAACGATGTTTTCCCAAGAATATTCAACTTTGACCCCATTGCCAATAAAATTAGAGCCCAAGAATGAAATAGATGTTTCTGCACCTCACTGAGAAAATTGAATGAAAAATAAAATAGAAGAAAATAAAATAAACCCAGATACGGAATTAAAATTTCGAGGAAAAGTACGAAGATAGTTTTTATGTTTTGTTAACTCTATAAATTTTGATGATTTCTGACGGGTGCTTTTTATTTTCTCTAAATATTATAAGGAATTGATAAAATAAGAAGGAAAAATTCGATCAAGTCTGGAAGTATTAATATTGTTTCATTGATATGTTCTCTTACTCATATCTCATTCTAACTCTGCACCCTATTGACAATTTTTGAATATAACTTCGTGCCAAGATTTTTACTTCAAGTTTACAGAAAATAAATAAAATACGCACAAATAAACTATATAATTATTATAGCTATTTTTCTCATCTCAGAGTAAATGAGTGTGTGCGTTGTAAATAAAAGAAAGTCGAATGTTAATATGTAGACAGAAATATCGTCAAAACCCACAGTAGTTGGTTAAATTTTACCGAACATTTTAAGTTAGTGTATGCCTGATAAGCCATTGGTACAATCAGATTTTTATATTTATATGTGGAAGCACATATTTTTCAGTCCCCGAGATGATCAACACGAACAGAAAAGAAAAGAAAAGTGCGATAAAGAGGAAATTTCGAAAAATCAACCCAACAAATTTAAAGATTTTCTTAAAATAAAATCACTGCTTTGGTCTCGGACTCCATCAAGTTAGCAGTAATAGTTACTCTCTCAGCATTTGCTACATTTTCTTTCTTATACTACATGTTTTCATTTGTTGAATAAGACATTGTTAATGGAGATCTTATTTGTCTTCCCATTAACGCAGATCGGCTTTGAAATTTGTCTACATGTAAAATTGTCCTGTAATTACGCAGTAACCGTCTATAGTATCTCCATTTAGGCAAAATACTTTTAATTCCATTTTTACTGTCTGCGTCACTCTTTCTGTTATCCCATAAGACTGTAGGTGATACGGTGGTGTTTTTTTTTTCAAGAAAAACATCCAATCTGCCTCAACCAATTGCATAAATTTTCGTCAAAAAATTTTGGTGCAATGTCTGATACCAATATTTTAGGGACCCCATTTTAAATTCAAAATGAGCCCATGCCATCAATGTGTGCATAACCCATATGAAAACGAGGTGATGATTCTGTGACTTTAGGCCATGAATGTATTCTCCTTTGTCAAAACTTCATTATTTGTGCACATTTTGGTCATTATCTTTTTATATCGCGATAATAAGCCGGCCAACATGCCTCCAATTTTAATCTCCTCAGTGTAACCGCAATGCATATCATCATGTATACTTTTAAAAATATCTTTTCTTACTGTTTCTGGTGGTACTATCACATATACACTGAATATAATACAGCTTTGCATCGTTAATTTATGCCTTATTTCTTTATATGGTCTTTCAGCTTTGTAAACAATTACTCCACCTGTTTGTTTTTATTCCCTCAGTAACCCTGAATTCTCTACTGTTTCCTCTACCAATCTTTGTAGAGATAATGTCAGTTTCAACCCAATGTAATATTTTTTCATCCGGGATATTCGTTTTTTACTTTTTTTTACCCTGACAGCACATCGACACGTGGTATTGTATTTCCTTTAACATACTTAATGTCAAAATCATAAGCCATTAATTTTGTTTCCCAACTTAGAATCCTGGAAAAAGTAACACTTGGTAGCTTCTTTCTAGGCTTAAAAATAAACTTTAGTGGTTTATGCTTCGACTTTAATAGGAAATTATTGCCTAATAAAAATTGTCGCGCTCTGTGCACTAGACAATGGACAATGAATATTTTTCAATAATTTATTTCTGCTGCCGTCAATATTTTTGAAACGTATGTTATTGGATAGCCTTGTGACAGATTTGCTGACACAACTCGCTCATTCGCATCCCTGGTTAAGATAACATCTTTTCTGGGATAAAAGATTTTTATAATGGTTTTTTACTGCGAGTATCTTTTTGAAATCCTCACGCGTTAAGCTTTGCCTTTGAATCCATTTGAACTCACTATTGTTTTTACGCAGTTCAGTTAATGGTTCTATTAAGTCGTTATATTTTGATAGGTATCTATTATAAAAATTAATTAATCCTAAAAAGGACTCTTTCTTTTAATAGTAGGTATAGATACCTCTGAAATATTCTTAACTTTGGATCTGATACAATGCCATCTTTTGAGATCTTAGTACCGTAAATATGATATTGTATTGCAATCAAATTCACATTTCTCATTTTTTAACTTGTTTGACACATGTTCTGTTTTTGTCTTAATTCATTTTTAGTGGTAGCACGAAGGCAACTATTATCTTGATAAATAATCATGTTAATAATTTCATCAGTTAACATGTTTTCCATTGCTCTCTGAAAAGTGGCAATTGGCATTTTCACCCCAAAAGTCATTCTCATCCATCTTAATAATTCATATGAAGTGGGGGTTTTTGCGTTAATTTCCTTATCATTTATCAATTTATCATCAGTCTGTATTTAATTATGGGCCGATTTTAAATAAATATTTGTGCATGGCGATTTCGATATTTGGGAATAGTAAACGAATCCGAGCATATTTTATGAAGTACGCCTATTTTAAGATCACCACATGTTCTTAAGTCTCGATTTACTTTTTGTAAAAGTATAATAGGAGAGGCTCATTTATTGCCACCTGAAAAAAAAAACATACTCAAAATTTCCCTCCTCTGCCATTTTCTTTAACTTTTTCTTTAACCATTTTTCTTTAACAACCACAAAGACAGAAGCTGAATAGGTAATTTACATGATTCAAAATAGGATGGTGTATTCATTTAATTGTATGCTCAATTTATACGCATTTAACAATGCCATTTTTACTTTTTCTGATTTTACACTACTGATTAATTTAAACGTATTCACCTATAGAACATGCATACCTGGTAGTCCATGAATTTTTTAAAAAACTTTCCCCTACTGTAATGGGAATAATTTCAAATCGGCCATAGGTTTTAAACGTTCCATTGAAGTTTTTATAAAAGATGCATCAAATTGTCTCAATTTCAGATGACTTTTCCTCAATTTCGTCCTACACATTTCTTCAGAGATTTATTAGGATCAGAGTGACATCACTCCTCGTATGCACATGCATTGGAAAAGCCATATCATTTAATTTTTTCAAAAGAAGGTTTTGTATTGAAATATCGTCATCAATTCTCTCTTTTGCATATGTTTCTATATTGTCTATTTCTTTTTAACTTTGCATACAGACTGAAAATGATTTTTTCCGTAGTTACAGCAAATCTTTCCAAAAGTGAGGCATTTTTTTTAGGACAATTTCATACTCATACTTACAGTATTTACATTTCTTGCGTTACTTTTTTTTTATACTGTACATTTCAACATTATGTTCAGTAAAACTATATCTGCTAATCAATTCCAGCAACTGTATAACTTCTACACATGCAGATATATAAATTATTCAATTGCAGATGTTCAATATTTTATATTTGTGAGATGTATGAACCATACATTCAATCAACTGTAATTGAATTAATTCGTTCTTTGTAGTCAAATCTTGAGTTCCCAGTTTCTGATAACTTCTGTTCATCTGTGCAGATATTGTGTAACTGATTCATCTTGTTTCTGTTTAATGGACAGAGAATTGTTTCTTTCCTCTATGACAAGTTTCTTTTTAAGTCGTGAATTTATTTTTATAATTTCTGAAATTTCGGCGAAAGTTAAATTCCTCAATTGTTTTCGGTACGCCATAACAGAAGTTTTAATTATACCTTCATAACCTGCCGAAGCTAGAAAGATTTCTGTTATTTCCTTCTCCCCCGCCCAGGCTCTTGCCTTGTTGTCTTTCAATTTTGTGGCCATAGCATGGGCTGCAAAACACCAGATCCAAGTTTCAACAAATTCTGATTCCTCCACGCGACTTAAACATCCTATCGGCGACGCCATATTGTTTTGTAGTTTTGTTCTATGCAAACAGATAAAATCCTATTTGCCAATCACACTACAAGTGTAATTCTTACATGATGTTTTAAATTTTCATATCTGCTTTACAATTACAATTTCAAACAGAATTATGAAACTGATTGTGCACAAGTTTTAAAATGTCATTGACTTTTGTTATTGATATTAATCTAGGAATCTCTATGAAATTAATGGTTGTTTTGCTTTAATGGTCTCATTTATTACTGCTAATTAATTCATTCTTTGTTGAGTGCTGCAGAAATATGAATGTAAGTAATTCAAAGATTTTGGTTATAATCTTTGGTATTATAAAAACCTGGCGAAGGTTTATTGAGCGTATACAAAATTAACGATTTATAAAATATGGTACTTAAATCATTTTCCAAAGATTAATTATTGGAATGGATTTGATGCCAAATATCATCGACAAATTTAGGTGAATTTCGCGACCAATAAACAGAGGCAGCTATTTTTACCTCTAACGCTTTTAAGCCATATCCTGAATTCTATACTTAAATTGCCAATCAATTTACCAAAGTCTTTTTAAGTAGATTGTATTTATATTAATGACTTAGATCGTAAAATATTTTGTGTGATCCGTTCTAATTAATTAGTTGCCAATGATAATTCATAAGCAGTCCGCTGAGCCAGCCATTGTAACTTTTTGCAAGAAATGATACTCTTAACAAAGTAGACCGTGCAATGGTAACAAAAGTATTAACAAAGAAACAAAGCGGAAATAATTCTTGTTCATTTGAAATGTAATGTTATAAAGTATTTTAAGCGAAAGAATTGCAGAACGTGACTACGCCGGATTTTGTCTCAAGAGAGAAAATAAACTGACAAGTTGGTTTCTGTTTATTATAGAAAGTTAATAGAAGACTAGGAAATAATTCCAGGTAATAATTGTTGGAAACATTGAGGAATCACGTGTCAAAGACATAAACTGAACAATATTTACCAAGTCAGTAAAGTGTCACTTGATGATTCATAAGGCAACCTTATTGAAAATCTTATAAAGTCTTATGCGATTGACCAGTGGATAATTTCTCATGAATAATGTCAGTTCCTTAATAAAATAAAAAAGTCAATAATATTAACCTATTCCATTTTGTTAATATTGGTTTTATTGATTGAACTGAAATGGTAATTTGCTAAGCGGCTAAGATAAACGATTCGAAACGAGGTTACTGACAAATCATACAAAAAAGGGTCACATACTTAATGTATCACTTGAAACGGGTTGATTATAACGAAGAGAAA
Organism: Acanthosepion pharaonis; assembly: GCA_903632075.3. NCBI lineage: Eukaryota > Metazoa > Mollusca > Cephalopoda > Sepiida > Sepiidae > Acanthosepion > Acanthosepion pharaonis. The sequence continues at coordinate 1,481,707 of CAHIKZ030004884.1, forward strand.
AAGAAATCTTATTATTAATGCTGGCAAGTATTACAGATAAGAGTGATTGGAAGTCACAGCGATCATAGTTGTACATTCTAACGCTGAAATTTCCATGAACTGAGCATGTGAGCGGAAATTTTAAACTATGTAGGAACTAAAAAGATATTAATACTTAAAATCAAAAGGAAAGTTGAAATTTCTGCGACATATAAGTAGAGAAGGCCTGGAGAATTTAAAACTAGCAAGACATATTGAGGCCATATGAGTAGCGAAAGACAGTAAGTAAGCTTCCTAATGAGTTTGTATGAAAAGCTATAAGAGAAAAGTTATGTTGAGCCATGATTGACTATATTTCGAAGAAACACCGCACATAAAAGAAGGTGAAAAATTCGTAACATTAAATTCTTCTCAGACTTTTGAACTTCGAACAGTGAATAAAGTTTCTACAGAAACATCATGCCTAACATTCAACATCGTAATCTATGGCGCTGAATCTATGCTAAGAATGAAAATGTCGAGGTTTCTGGGTAATATTTTTTGATTTTGACCAATGAATATATTCAGCTAAAACAGAAATTTCTATGACATTGTTTTTTTAAAATTATCCTTTTCGTACTTAAACGATAAAACTTCATTTTGAATGTTCATTCGGCATTTTATTATCTGACATTTCGGTGGATAGTGTTCACGGATTCTCTCAGGACAAAATACATATTTATTTTTAAATCGAGGAGGAGTTTATTTGCTATATCGCAAATTTTATGTAAATAATGTTTAGTCTAACAACATTTAGAAATTTTGGGATCGAACTAACAGGTATGCTATTTATAATATATAAAACGAAGTGATAAAAATTATAGACATGAGTACACAGGACGGATTCGCCTACCTCACCCATTTTAACAAATGGACCAGATATATGCGTGATTCAATAGGTAAAGAGTATGTGTAGCAGGAAACAGTGTTGCCGTGGCACGACACTGACATGAATTAAAACTGAATTACAGTAAAAATCATTGTTGGAGACAGAATTAGCGGAAACTGTATCTCTGTAATGGATTTTGTTTTCGCTGGTAAAATAGCAAATATATCAGATATACGAAGAATATTGAATCAGAGGAAAGTTTCGTCGTCCAAATGTGATTTCAAAACGTAAAACGCGGGAGACTAGGGGAATAGAACGCAACGTTGTATAAAATTATATTATATGCCTCAACCGAGTATTGAACTCACATTCTTTGGGTCCTTTCACTGAATCTAACCAACACCTTTTTCCACTGTGCCATGTGCCCTCATGTTATATCAGTGGAGAACTTGGAAAGGGGAATTAACAGGAGATAACTGATAACTGACATCCATTAAACATGGTATGTGGAATTAGAACAGTCTACCCCAGTGAGTGAAATAAAGGGTTCAGTTCGATATTCCAACCACCTGAAGAAGGCCGGAGCATACAACGGCCGAAACGTTGTAATAAATATGGCGACAAAGATGAGGACAATAGTCCGAATAATGTAAATAGTGTACTAGTTTTCATGCTGCGCATTCCGTTGGAGGCATATTTATTGTTTAGTATGTATTCTGTTGGAGTTCACTATGACCACTAGTGAACCCAGAGGCAGTCTTGACATATATGACATACACAGATCTTGTTGCATACCATTTGCATCTCTTTATACTCACGTTGTTTCCTTGTGGTGGTGTTTTGTTTCAGTAAGATAATAGACACCCTGAAGCTGTTTCCAGGAATATTTGACTGATTTCATGTAAACCATTGTCTCATGCCCATGATAGATTTTCAATAAGCAATAATGCAACATAGCGCAGACCTCATTAAATTTTCTCTTGCAATACCGAATAAATAAAGCTCAGTCATAGACAGTGTTGGAACGAGCCTTTAGTGATCTACTCACGCGTTGACACCAGAACCACATAGGTTCTCCGTTGCGAAGACGTTTTTATTCCTCCCTACACATTATCAGATCTCTATTTTCTGACTCTTCATTTTATATACATATATGCACTGAATGCAGATGTCAGTAAATTAGGCAAGCGTATTCTATTGATCATTACCCTTTTATGAAGCAGGCACATAAATGAATATATGTGAGCAGAATAGGTTTAACAGTTATTTGAATAATTTTCCAACGATGTGATCATTCGCACACACAAACACACATATACATATGTATACGCTCTACAGACAGTGTGAATCGATATAGAAATTGTAAAAAACTATGGGACATATTTACATGATATATTTAAAAAAAATATATATAATATATATATATATATATATATATATATATATATATATATATATATATATATATATATATATATGCAAACATATTGTTAAATATAACAGACAGCGAATGTCTATTATGTTTGATCATGAACCGTTATAAGCTTCGTATATGGGCCTTTTGTTTCGAGAGAAAATATAGACAAAACATTTTTGATTTTTTTATTATGCTGTCCCTCAATCTAAACTTTCGTCTCACATGAACCATCATTAGAGTGGAAGATATCGAGGAACAGCATAATAAAAATATTCAAATGTTGTACAGTTTTAGTCTTTATTTTCTCCCGAAACTAAAGCCATTATATGAAGCATAGAATGACTCATGATCAAACATAATAAACATTCGCAGTTTGTTATATTTAACAATATATGTTTGAATAATGATCTGCTATTTAAATACACACACACATACTCTCTCTCTCTCTCCCTCTCTCTCTCTCTCTATATATATATATATATATATATATATATATATATATATATATATATATATATGTGTGTGTGTGTGTGTGCGTGCAAGATCGCGTATGTGTGTATTCATTTATTACGTACGTATACAACACGGGTAAAATAAGTTTGATCTTCTCATACCAATGCAATATTTTTAGGGCTGCGTTTTACAAAGTGACACATTGTGCTGATAATTTTCGGTATGGTGAAAGAGTCCTGTCACAACGCTGGGGTGCGCATCTCTAATGGTCACGTAAGTGGATAAACATTTTGATCGAATACTCAGCAATAGTCATGGATGAGAGAGAATTATGTCTGCTTGAAAGGGATCGTAGTTGGCGAGTACAATGTATCCACATCGATACCCTTCCAAAATCTATTTGTCCTTAACAGTCCCACCCAGGATGTGGAGTGCCATAAACTACAAGTCTCGCTCGCCTTTGCTGACTGTAGAGGGATTATTGAACATCGGTTGTTCTCACAATGAGAACCTGTTGCGCTGTTCCTACAGGATAATGCTAGCTCACATGTTTGCAATGCTAACGCTTTCGACAACTACTTTGCCAACAGGATCACTGGATCTTTCCCTTATGAGACATCAATGCCACATGATGGTTCTACGACTAACTAATTCAGTTATTCCGCCTTCGACGTTTATGTTCCATATGTACAAGAGGCGTGCAATAATGTACAGCTGTATGTAGGTGAGAATATATATATATAACGACCAGGAGTGTATGTAAACAAAGAATAGGTCTGTGCACATTGATACCACTTTTTTTGTAAAATAAATTGATATTTGGTTAATTTGTCAGATTTTAGCAAATTTTTCTGACCGAGTTTTCATCATCTCATATTCAATGACGTATATTGAAAAATATAGTTGTTATTTGAACATATCTCTCTACTTTTTAGATGGGCATACGGATGGAATCAAAACGTTTTCCTATATTCCATCCGTATCTAAAATAAAATAGAGAGATATTTCAAGGTATGCAGTATATTTTTCAATATACTTTGAAAATGAGATGATGACTTTTCACAAAACACCTACCTTTATTTCTTATTGACCGAAATATACGAAATATCTTTTCAAGTGGGTGCTAAATGTCCTCGGTTTATTCTTTGTTTACACACACACACACACACATATATATATATATATCACCTACATACAGCTGTACATTATTGCACGCCTCTTGTACATATGGAACATAAACGTCGAAGGCGGAATAACTGAATTAGTTAGTCGTAGAACCATCATGTGGCATTGATGTCTCATAAGGGAAAGATCCAGTGATCCTGTTGGCAAAGTAGTTGTCGAAAGCGTTAGCATTGCAAACATGTGAGCTAGCATTATCCTGTAGGAACAGCGCAACAGGTTCTCATTGTGAGAACAACCGGTGTTCAATAATCCCTCTACAGTCAGCAAAGGCGAGCGAGACTTGTAGTTTATGGCACTCCACATCCTGGGTGGGACTGTTAAGGACAAATAGACTTTGGAAGGGTATCGATGTGGATACATTGTACTCGCCAACTACGATCCCTTTCAAGCAGACATAATTCTCTCTCATCCATGACTATTGCTGAGTATTCGATCAAAATGTTTATCCACTTACGTGACCATTAGAGATGCGCACCCCAGCGTTGTGACAGGACTCTTTCACCATACCGAAAATTATCAGCACAATGTGTCACTTTGTAAAACGCAGCCCTAAAATATTGCATTGGTATGAGAAGATCAAACTTATTTTACCCGTGTTGTATACGTACGTAATAAATGAATACACATACGCGATCTTATCTTGCACACACACACACACACACACATATATATATATATATATATATATATATATACAGAGAGAGAGAGAGAGAAGGGAGAGAGAGAGAGTATGTGTGTGTGTGTATTTGCATAAATATATAGAATATTTGCTTGTATAATAAGTATCAAGACATTTTTATGAATGTATTTATCACAGATATGCATGTATAAGACTTCTTTGTTGTATGTACACTTGAGGTCAATTTTATGTTTGACACTGAATAAATAATCGGTTGAAAAGAAAGGTTGAATCGCCGAGAAGTAGAGATTTAATTAGTGAGTCGCTCAAATCACAATAAGGATTTCACAAATTTCAACAATACAGAAATATTTTTCGAATACTTTAAAGTTATTTTGAGTAGAATCAATTTTTATTAAACAATTCTGATGGCTTTTCATAAAAGCGGATCAAATTATATTGACTGTATGCCTTTTTTCAAATAGAAATAACACATAAAAATGTTTGCTTTCTTCTTTTTCTAAACAAAATGCTCTGCGTGACCTGAAAAAGAACTTCTTGAATGTAGTCGAACAAATCCATTTCTTCTTCGCTAGAATTAATTCCTTTAATACTATTCTTTACAATTTATTCAGAGTATGAGAAAATATGAATTCTTAAGTCCGGCAAGAAATCTAAATTGTGAATATTGTAAAGCATTCATGATCTTGTCAGAGAGTAAAAAATGAAAAAATAAAAAAAACAAAAAAAACAATAAGATGACTTTTGCTTTTAGTCCATTATTCATTATGTGAGCTGTGGCATTTTCTTTTAATTATATTCGCACTGTCAACTTCAATGAAAGAGACGCAACATAAAGGCAGCAAAAATCGTGTTCAAATATGAATTCGTTAGTCTGAAATGATTTATATAATGATTACTTTTAGTATTTTAAAATATTTTACCCAGACACATATATCTCAATCTCTCTAACACACACACACACACACACACACACACACACACACACACACACACACACACACACATATATATATATATATATATATATATTAAATCTTCAAGCGTGCAGTGTCTCCCCATATATAAAACCCAACACAAAATTAAAATATATGAATATTCGATCTAACCACCCTACGAACGTAATAAAGCACATCCCTAAAGGAATAGAGACTAGGTTATCCAGAAACTCTTCCAGTAAAATAATGTTTGAGGGTAAAAAGAAAGAATAAGACAAGAACTTAAAGATAGCGGGTCAAACTAAAATTTAAACCTCAAATTAAACAACAAATAGAGTACAAATCGGGGAAAAGAAAAATATCATTTGGTTAAACACCCTTTTAACTTAGGGGTAAAATATTAAATAGGGAAATTATTTTTTTTACTAAAAACTTCCCAAAAATTCAGATTACATCAGGTATTCAATAAAAAAAAACAGCTAAATTAAGCTCCAGTTGCACTAGTAATTTACAAACAATAATAAATAGACAAAACACCAGAAATTTCAAAACAAAAATATGGTTAACACAATTAATTAATGTAAGTGTAGAAATAAGAATAGATGCTCATTAGAGGGAGCTTGTAAAAGAGGAAGAATAATCAATAAAACTAAAGTAATAGATATTAATAACCCAAATAAAACGTACATAAGATGTAATGAAGGTAATTTCAAACGTAGATGGTACAATCATAGGTTGTAATTCAAGATAGTAAGTCTTAATTGTACTATCAAACTTGCTGAGTATGTGTGGAATTTAAAAGAAGAAACAACAGGGATCCGATCATTAACTGGATTTTTTTTTAAAAAGGCGAACCTTAAACAATCACAGCAATATTTGCAACCTCTGCCAACAGGAAAAATTAGCAATTATGACATTTCCGGATCCAAAGACTTTTTGAAATATAAAACCGAAATCTTGTGTCCTTGCTTACATATTAGGAAATTCCTTTTAAGCAAATATGAGGCTGGATAAAAAACAAAGTACATTTCAATTACCCACCCCCAACAATACATTTATAATACCCTTGCTTTTCTTCTCTTCCTCCTTTTTCTCCTTCCGTCTTCACATCCTTCACCTCCCATTCTGTTATACCCAACGTCGTGCGTTTGTTTATTTATTTATTTCTAAAATGATATAGCATTCATTAGTTTTTTTAAAAAAATAAAGCATTAAGAGATAATTTGATAAAAATCGCCTGAGGATATCGTAAGTTTGAAACCAAGGTAGCTGATTTAAGTAATTTCCTGATTTTTAAAGTATATATATTTATATGATCGGAGCAAATATTAGTAAGATCTTTTTACACAATGACCGGCCAATCCCACAAGATACACACCATTAGCTTCGGATACAGATCGGATTTTGGAGTGGCTTTCATTTCACAAACAATCTATTTTGTCATCGCCTTTTTTGCCATCGTTCTTTTCAAAACATTGTTGATTTTGTTGCGTTTGAGCAGAGATTTGCAGATAGAAATGAGGACCATTAGATTTTTTTCGTTAGCTCGTGAGTCACCCACACATCGTATCGATGCACTGAGGTGTTTTCAACTACCGGCTTAAAAAGCCTATATGGGATATGTGGAGAATTACTGTGATATCATGTGTCGTGTAACGTGGATTATTTTAAGCAGTGTTTCATTATGTTAAAAAATTTCTTCCGCAAACTTAGTGAACCACCTACAGACATTACTATGTGCTTTGGTACAATCTCCATAAATGGCACATACATTAGTTACCACTGCATTGTTTAATTTCAGAAATAACAGCGCATTAAAATGATCAAATTGCCTCTCCTTTTCTTCCATGTTTGTTTGAATCTAAAAAAATATTTAAAATTCACAATCAACACACTAATCATATAGAAAGATAGAAATATCACTTTTAAGAATATGTATGTAAGTCATAACTTTCAATCACATGTTAAACGAAGTCACGTGTTCGAACGGCACTTAAAAGTCATTTTAGTTCCAACTGAATATTGTATCAATGTTTAAAATTCGTTCATATTTTGTCGTTATGTGTGTTTTAAATAATTTGCGTTAAATGATTTTGATTTTATTTTTAGCTAGCATATCATCATGTATCTTTAAAAGAATTCATAATAGTTGTTGTTTTATGATTTAATTGTATTATGGTTTAATTGTATTATGGTTTAATTTTATTATGGTTTAATTGGTCTAACGTCAAAGAGCTAATAAAATAAATATTTCCAATCTATTGTATTCAATTTAAACGAATGCAAACCTTGTAGAGCAGGACAAAAAACAATCAAACTACCAAAGTTTCTAAGAGCAACAAAAACCAAGAAAATATGAAGAGCCATGATCGCTCCATTCTCAAAGAAGATGACACACAAAGAAGGAAGAAATTATAAGTTAAAAGCCAAAAGGAAAAAAAATTGCAGAAAGAATGCCGTAACCTCTTAAACGTGATAGGCAAAGTTTGGGTTTTGGACAATTTTCATGGAACGGTATTTCATGGTCGGGTAGTGTAGTTTACGGTACACGGGTTATATAAAAATAATTAAAGTTCTCTTAAGCAGAACATAGCTAACATTGAAAATGTCTAAATCAAGTACTGAATATCTTTTCAATTTGCTTGCTTTTATGTCATTTTCAATGTAGATTTCATTACCCACCCCCGAAAAAAAGCAAAATGCCTAAAACAAAACTACTGAAGCATAAAATAATTTCCAGACGATGAAACATGGATATTATATAACAATGCAAAATTTCCCAAGACGTGAGTGAAAGAGAGAAAATCTAAATGAGTGATTTGAACAAATACTGTCCTCGATTAGACCAATTGAAAATATCCATCGACAAAATGAAACACCAGAAATCAATCATGATAAACATTATTATTCCACAACGATAACGTGAGACCTGGTGTTTCTTTGATGATTTTGTTTCAGTTTCTTTTCAGGTTTTAACCAAAGGAGCATTCCGGCCAAACCATCACACACACACACACACACACACACACACACACACACACACACACACACACACATATATATATATATATATATATATATATATGATATAAAAGAAAGAGGCAAAGTGAAATGAAATATTTAACCAATTTTAAAGTGAGCGATCAAATTAATCTTTCCGATTGCAGTTAATACTCGTTCATTGTAAGAACAAAGCAAAATGACCAACAACAAATATATTTTTTCTATAATAAATCAATCAGACACACTGATACACAGAGAAACAGACACACAAAAAAGTAAACGGACATGCAGAGACATACACGTATAAATGAATTGATTTATATAGATTATATTCTTATGTATCTATTCATATGTACTTTAGCCATGGTTCTGTCAAGGAATGATCGACCGTCAAATATGATTTCGATGTTGAAACATAATTCGTATTAATCTATAATGCCCATGTAATAGCATCAGATCTTTTTTTTGTTGGAATTTGCAGATATTTGAAGCAGCTTTAACTTCTGCTGACATCATACTTCAACAAAACTTTTTACGACAAAGGAAAGGCTAATATTAATTATAAATATCGGATTCCTAGTAGCTTTTATATGAAACATGACGGACAAAGTCAAAATTTTCGGGTGAGTGAAATCAAAGTTCTTTACTTTGCTCTTGTGACGTACCATAGCCAAAAACATGGAAGAAAGAAGTCGATGGAATCTCAATCTTTCACGTCAGTTTAAAGAAATAAACTTTTCAAAAAACAATCAAGAATAATGAATGCACCTTCAATACACCCCACAGATATCTTACTTTGACTATTTTCAATTCTTCACTTCTGTTTTGTAAACCACACCTTCTGTTTTAATATATATTTGTTATCGTACAGAAATGCTTTTCTCCTGTGACGACTTTGTTTTATTTTCACTCAATTCCGACTTTTTAACTTTCTTATGTGTCTTTTTGTTCATTACGTCGTTTAAATAGCAAATAATGAGAAAAAAAAAGAAAAATTATGAAGTATTTTGTTTTTCTCACAACAATATTATAAGAATGCATTAGGGTAATTGTTTCAAAGAATCATTTTAGCTTAAGCTCATATTTTTTCGAACCCAATATACAACAATATCACTGTCCGTGGCTTATATAACAATTACCATATCGACAGCTAAATGCTATAATTGTACGCATTATACATTTGTTTTATACGTCTAAGTTTGGTAAGATGTCACAGTCCAAGTATACTATGCATAGTACATGGAACATACTGTATGATTGAATATTAACAATGGGTCAAAACATGATGATTATTACTGAGATAGTAAACTGAGGATTCGTATTAGACATACTTTGTTTTGAATTATCGTTCTCCACCATACGTTGCTGCACGTTAACCTTGAAATTCTTGGCGTTTTGTTTTTTTCCTTGTAGAATAGTGAATGATAAAAATGTCCAGAGCAAGATATATGCAATCACAAATCATCATTCACAACAGAAAGCCATAGAAATTGTCTTCACTATTTATATTCGAACTATTGTGCTTATTTTGTTTTTGTTATCACAACTCTGATGACTAACTCTTTCTCTCCATACCTGATCAGCCATACCTGATTTCGTTCTCTCACCCCTCACTACGGGTTTCACGTTTACATGGGGGGGGGGCACAAAAATCCAATCCATGCGAGAGTATCGATAAATCCTTGCATGTTAAGAGAGAAGAAATTTATTCAGAGTTTGAAGTTTTATTTGCTCAGTTAGTCAGACTTCTGCCTGAATGTGTTAGTGACCTTAAAGCAAAGTTAAATGATATAGCACATTCTTATGCAGATACTCCTGTTTTTGTTAGTGAATCAAAGTGGAACAGAACAATATCAGTTAATTAAATCACTTTGTTGTAAAAGTCTTTGGTAATTACGAAACCTGATAAAGGCACTGATGTTGTCATTCATGATTATCAAGATTATGTATACATGATGATGACTATTCTTATTTATCCAGTTAGGCCCAATAGATAAATTTGATTCTACATTATCTATTGAAGCTAAGTTCCAAAAACGTCTAGTTGAAGATCAAAAGTAGGAAATTGCCCACTGACATTTTCAATTTAATTAGACATTCGGGTTCTATTCGTCCCTGTCTCTATGGTCTATCCAAAACACATAAAGTTAGGGTTCAGTTGAGACCTGTTATGTCCATGGTAAGATTTTTCCAACATAGCGTGGCTAAATGGCTTACCTCCATATTACAACCAGTTTTGGAACAGTATAACTCTTCCTGTATTAGCGATTCGTTTGAATTTTCCGATTTTATACATCGTTATTCGTCGACGAATAAATTTATGTGTTCCTATGATATTTCCAGTCTATTTACTTGCATCCCTCTCACTGAAACTATTGATATATGTTCTGATGCCCTATACCGTAGTCAGCTGTCCCCTTCTTTTATTTAACATTACTCTCTGTAACAATGCCTATCCTTTGGGCATTGTTCAATCAATAATTAAAAACAAAATTGGGGAACTCATTGAAGTAAACCCGGCTACAGTACAAATATACCCTGTGTACCTGCGCCTTCATTGGCTGGGTAATATCAGTGTTAAGATAGGCTAAGCGGGTTTCTTTGGCGGTTTGACATTGTTATTTTGCTGCTAACACTCGTGTAGTCTTTTCTGTCACACCTATCCTTCCATCCATCTCCTTCCACATCATAATGGTTCCTTGATTTATTCATTTAAATGTAGTTGTGGCTCAGACTATATAGGGAGAACGGCTCAAAGGTTGGATGTCAGAATAGAGCAACACGTCCCCATAAAAGATCCACAATCTTAAGTATACTCCTTCAGACATTCTGACCAATGCATACGGTTCTTCCATCGTAGAACACCTAATAAATAGCCATAATTATGCCGCTAATTTCATTTTGGACGCATTTACTATTCTTAGCAATTCCCACTCGAATTACCAGTTGAAAGTGTTGGAGGTCATTTATATTTTGTCTTTGAAACCTTCTCCGTGCAAACAGAAGGATATTGTACTTGACCACCAACTAATTTCCGTCTAAGCAATAATTTTTCCCCAATACATATTGTTCACCTCCGAATTCTATATTTATTAAACTCGATTTGAGCGAGGTTTGAAACCTGTTAGCTAGATCGCTTTTCAGTTTTATCTTTTACCTATTATCATCATGAGTTGTAATAAATAGAAATTTTATCTTTTATGGCGGTTGTAAAATATTATCAACAATATCAATATATATATATATATATATATATATATATATATATATATATATATATATATATATATATATATATATATATAAACCGTCCTGGTTGTATTAAAATTGCTCTGTACACAATGCAATAAATTTGAACTTACAGAGCTTTAAATATTAAATAATAGGAATCACTTACACACCATGATTTCAACGATTAAGGTCTCGTCAGGCGGTAAATACTAGTTAATTTCGTAATAATTTATTGGCTTATTTATGTCTGCACAACGGGAAGTTTTACAGAAAATGGTGGGTGAGGCAAGAATTGGGGTGTAGGGTGTAATGGGGAGTGAGGAAAATTACTTAGTGTCTTTCTGGTTCGTATAAACCCAAAATATACTTTTTGGTGTGCCTACATCCTGATTATGGATTACATGGCAGGACAGATTGGGTTTTCTAGCTATGTTTGGTAACAATTCTAGGAGACGAATATCCCTGAATTCAAAACCGGCACCACCAAACATTGAGTCATTGACGAGGAGCATACTGTATCGCCATTGAAAAATTAAGTTCACAACTGCAGCATGAGATTGTGGACTGATGTAAAAACATCAATTCTTCAGTTAAAGACGTCGTAGCATAATAAATATCTATGAAAATGTGATTCAAAATGTTCAGGCAACAATCACAGAGAAAATGGCAAAACTATAATCCTATACAGTTCAGACATGATAATTTAACAATATATGGGAAAATATGCAAAATTGAAAACTCATAAAGATGGCATTATTTAAACTTCAGTAATAACATCAGACAGTAGTTTAGTAAAAAAAAATGGATTTACAGGTACTAAATGCAACATCAATATTTATGTGCATATTTTTTTGACGATTCTGTAAATACTACTGATTCTCAGTTTCTTTTAATGTCCAAACGTTTGGGGTTTTAACTGAGAAAATTAAATTGAAAATCGATTTTATAAACGTTGTGCAATTGCATTATCGATTTTGTGTTCCTGTCAAATCAACTGGTCAATTTTCAATCACATTTTGTTCGTTATTTTTATTTTTAAATAGATGTTTTATGAGAATAACATGAATTTAATATCATGTGTGTCAATGCATTGATCACATACATGCATAAATCTATATACGCATGCAGGCATATTTTTGTGCATACATATATGTATATATGTGCGTATGCATTTGGACATGTATGTGATCAAAGCATTCACGCTTTTCTCATGAACTATTGTAAAGCGTCTGACAATCAGTTCTAACACCGCGAAAGTTCCGCTAATACTTTTCAGGTTTGGAATAAGACCTCCCCAATATATATATATATTTATATATATATATATATATATATATATATATATATATATATATACCGGGGTAGCAGCAAAATTTAAAAAATCGTGTAATAGCATAATTCATAATTGTCCATCACAAAAAAAAACGTTTAATATCTAAAAACCATTAAACTAATATAGGTTCTTTTACCGAGTTTTCAGACAAAACGGTTAGTCATCTTGACACCATTTGTCGTAAGAATGGCTGAAAAACAGCTTGAAAGAGAACAGGTTAAAACCGTTTTGTGCCAGCCCCACTATATGTTTCCACCTTAACAATGGTGAGAGGAAAAATTATTCAAGCCTTCAGTATGTTAACCATGTTTGCTGTAGTCTCTGAATATAGAATCCAGTGAAGTCCGTAATGTGTTCAATATCAGAGGTTGGCAGTGAAGATTCGGAGAAAGTAGCAGCTGTTGAGTAATTGTTTAAGTCTTCGATATCAGAGGTTGGCAGTGAAGATATTTTGGGCGAAAAAACAAAATGGCTGCCTTTATACACATCGGATTGAATATTTTGAGTTTTCTGATTGGTTAACCCTTCTATTGGTGAACTATAAAATGAGTCAGCACATTTTGAGTGGCTCACTAGTACAGGCTACCCAAAAATTCTAACACAGTAATGGTACCAACATTCATACACTGGCTTATATCTTCAAAGTACATTCACGAACCGTCAAGAAAACGGGGAATAAGTTTAAAAAAGAGGGAACAGTAGAGAGGAAAACTGAATCAGGAGGTCACAACAGGAAGAGGGATCTTTATTTCTACTTAGAGCTAAAGAGATCAATTAGAAAAGGTCCAACTAAATCCATAAGAAGTTTGGCACGTGAGACAGGAGTTTTATCTATGACAGTTCAAAGACGAGTGATAAAAGACTTGAAAATGAAATCGCACGTGAAACGGGTCAGGCATCTTATTACTCTAGGACAGAAAATTAGAAAGTTAGAGGGGGTGAAGTTCTTTATCTCAATACGTCATGAGCTTCGATTCTTAGCTATAATGTATTAATGATGAACATGTCATGTTCGTTTATGATCGATTTCATCAAGATTCTTATTGTTCGAAGAAGGGTCAAATAGTGTTTTTATAACACTATTTGACCTCGGTGAATTCCAGTAAGAGATTTTTAATCATTTCTAAGATACAACGGTTCAGAGCTTAATCAAACGGTTGGACAATTTTGCTGTTGTACGATTTGAACAATTTTGCTGTTACACCTGGTATATATATATATATATATATATATATATATATATATACATATAAACATAATGCAAGTTAGGTGTTCTATTAGGTTAGCTATTCAACACAGCTAGCTTTGGTCCAACACAAGTCATAAGTGCAATAAGTATAATTGAAATCTAGAGCATGTTATGTCTCTTTCATAGTGCTGATACAATTTCCATAAAACCCCTGCCGTGTGGAGGGGTTCGTAATGTTACTTAATGAAGACAGAGCTGCCGTAGAAGCCTTTTAGCATAATGGAGTGTATCTGATCTCCAGTGATGTAGAAGTTGGTTGTACGAGAGAAAATATTTTGAACATGAATGATTTTATCCAGCAATTCCCATAAACAGTTGCTCAAGCCATCACATTGCTTTCTCCAGGTTGTGGTTTTGTAATATCGCTTAGTTCACAAGACACACTACAGTAGTTATGAGAAGACTAAACTGTAGACAAGGGTAAAAGGAACACTTTCAACAGTTGTTTTTCGGTGATGACCTTTGTTCTGATCCATTTATTCTTTCAACATGCTTAATGTTATCTAGATTTTGAGCTATAGTAGGAAATAATAAAAAAAATAATCGAAGAAATCATATTCTAAAAGGAAGGAATATTGGTGTCAAATCTCTTAAGTGATTAGCGGTCATATGACAGTAGCTTTGTCCTTTAATGATTCGATTTTTTCTTGTGTACCCTTGAATTTCAGGATAGGCATCATCTGTAGATTGTTTTTTATTAATCGTGTTGTGTACCAAGCTATCTTTTACAGTGCTACTAATTTAAATAAAATTTTGATTTGTTTGCACTTCTTGCTTATCGGAATAATTTAATGTTATACATTTTCTGTCTATATTTCTGAGATGAGGTATTACGTACACTATTTACATTATTTGGACTATTGTCCTCATCTTTGTCGCCATATTTATTATAACGTTTCGTTGTACGCTCCGGTCTTCTTAGGACGGTCCAAGTTCTCCACGGCTTTAACCGGGTATTGAACTCACACTGTTTGGGTCCTGTCACTGGATCTAACTAACGCCTTTATCCACTGTGCCATGTGTCCCTGTGTATGAATTTCTGGGTATTATAAACCTAATGTCTTTAGCAACTATTTTCTACCAGTGCTCATATTGCAATTGTTGTTGTTGTTATCGCTTTTCTCTAGCGCTCCTTATTACTGGTACCCATATTGTATTCATTTCAATGCCTGGTCGGCTCAGGAGATTTTTGTTGCCTATCTAACCACTTTCGCCCCAGCCCCTCAACACTCTTACTCTCTGGGTTGAGGTGTCTACTCGGTCTTAAACCGAACTTAAGTGAGTGACCGTAGGTCCCCTGAGCATCCGTAGATCATAGACCGGTCCGCTGGTTTAATTCTGCTTCCTGCCCACGTTGTGTTTGGTTTGATCCAGAAAGCAGTAATTAAGTTCATCCATTCCCGGTCGACTGGAGATGTAGACACGGCTGGAGAGTCTGTGAAAATTAGAAATGCACAAAAGTATATATATATATATATATATATATATATATATATATATATATATATATATATTCTTCGTGGTAGCAATAATAGTAGTAGTAGTAGTAATTTTCGTGGTAGCAATAATAATAGAAGTAGTAGTCTTAGACGTTGAAGGAGTAATTCACTTCTTCGTACTTATATCAACAAAATATGTTAGCGGGCGTTTGGATGCAATTCTCTGACGTCAATACCAATCTCCGACCTCTCTCTCCAGCTCGACTGCACTCGACGGCAAACCAGCCAACTGCTCTGTAAACAGATTTCTGTGCGCGTTTATAAGCCTGGCTGATCACAAATCGACCCTTAGTCCGCACATGATTATCATGAGTGTCGCTGTCAACGCAAAACCATGCGTTTCAAAGTTCTCATAGCCTGAGTAAGCTCTATTTCAATTTTAACCGACAGAAGTTATTTCGATCATTTTTTCATTGTCTTTTCTAATGACCCAATTCCAAATGGGCGAGATCAGGTTTCCCTCAGTAAACATATTTTTTTTATCTAATTTCACTGTTCAAATCTACTCTAATTTCAATAAAAAAATACAATATATATGTGTGTGTGTTTGTGTGTTTTCTAAACTCTCTCTGTCACACCTAGCATATGTGCTGATTCCTTAAGTTTACGAATTTTCCAATGGTGTTCTTTGTCTATGATCTCAACCTGATCCCACAGAGATAACCGGAAACTGACATCCATTAAACAAGGCACGTGGAACTAGATCAGAGCGAAATAAAGTGTTCAGTTCAACATTCCAACCACCTGAAGAAGGCCGGAGCGTACAACGTCCGAAACGTTGTAATAAATATGGAGACAAAGATGAGGACAATAGTCCGAATAATGTAAATAGTGTTATACATTTTTTTTTTCAGGAAAACACATAATCTACATAAGTATTGCTCTTCCGGATAACG
Source organism: Acanthosepion pharaonis (assembly GCA_903632075.3). Taxonomy (NCBI): domain Eukaryota; kingdom Metazoa; phylum Mollusca; class Cephalopoda; order Sepiida; family Sepiidae; genus Acanthosepion; species Acanthosepion pharaonis. The sequence continues at coordinate 1,498,398 of CAHIKZ030004884.1, forward strand.
CATTTTAAAAACTTATTTGCAGGAAAATAAAATTTATAAATGATCCGTAATTTCCATGAGTATTTAGTGATAAATAAGTAAAATCGTAATTTTTTCTGACCAGGTGATTGAAAGAATTTTAAAATTCAAAGCGTATTTCTTTATAACTTTATTTCTGGGTCTTTTTTTGTAGGTTTTAGCAATATTTCTTATGAGTGAAATGATCTAGCATGTCAATTTATCTTGAAGAAGCGAAATAGTTAAAAGCTTCATCGTCTTGTTGAAGCTTAAGCGTTAGCCTCTACTCTTAGACTGTGTAAATTTATGAGCTTATATCCATCATCAAAGGATGGTCAAGTTAGACAAACGAATTCTCTAATATTGTTTGCTATTATCTCTTGGTCTTTAATTTCGTATGTAGTAGAAAAATAATTGCTAAATAGAAACAAAGTGTTAGTTTGTGTTTCTACATTTTAATATTTTACTGTCATTAGCAAAATGTGAACCACACAAAGATGAAGGTTTATTCATATTATTCGTTCCTTTTTGTCCAATAAAAAAGCGAAACAATTCTTGAACAAAACAGATTTTGTAAGTACATAAATGTTTTAGATGGAGTCATTTTGTTGAATTCTTATGTTATTAACATACAACTTTGGTGACATCAGTAAATTTTCATTAGATAAATGTGTGTTTGATAATTTCAATCATTAATTAAAAATTTAATCATTTACTTTTAATCATTTTAATTTTAATCATTCACTTTTAATATATTTAATCGTTAATTTAAAACTGCACCGATATTTCGTTTTCCCTAAAATATACAATTTTAAAGGCATTTTCATTGCTTTTTTTCATTTATTACACGAATTAAGTTTTGATATTTCATTGTCCATAAACGGAAAACCAGCCAAAAATGAGTCAATATTATTATTAATAATAATGACGTTCAAGTAAAGCTAGAGGGGAGCTAAATATGTCTGTGTAGATAAATATAAAGACGAATAAATAGCCGGGGTGAGGAGAAAAAGGGAAGATTGGGAAAGAAGAAATGATAGAGAGAAAGAGAAGGTTTTGATTTGGTTTTCGCTTTGTCAATATTTTCTAGACTATTTAATGTCAAAGTATGTCGATAAAACAATAGATAAGTCGACATAGATTTTGTTTTCAAGAGAGTCAAAAATTACATAAATGCTTGGTTGTCATGAGAGCCAACAAGGTATACACATATAGAGTAAACAGATAGAAGAGAGTCAAAATCGAAAGGCAGTCTTAACAATGGAAAAACAAATAATGAGTTCAATAGTTTGATGAACTCTTGTAATGATAACGACCCTTCCCAAAATTACAGTAAAAAAGTCATGTTTAATTTTTTTGTTTCGGCGAGATAGAGCGCTTGAGAACCATGTCTATTTTGTCGGACTTCGAAAACAGATTAATTTTATGAGTTTTTTTTCTTGTAGGATTTTCAGCTAAGCCTAATGGGGGATCAAGTAGCAATTGATTTTTGATCTCATTATTTTTGCCGCATTTTCAGAACTATCTTCTTTTTCTTGTCATATCATTTTTACTTTGTCCAAACACACAAATGCAATATTTTTTAAACATTTTCGGGGTTTACTTTGATATCCATTCAGTTACTTTATTTTCCATTTTCATCTATTTTCTTCTTTTCTCTCCTTAAGCCTCGATATTTACTTCCTTTGTTTTCTCTTTTACTCTTTCTCAATTATTTTCATAATTTTCTTTATACTTTTTCTTTCCCACCTTTTGTATTTTACCTATTTACATTTGGCTTCCAAAATCATCCCCCTGTTGTCAATTTTCATTTTTTTATACTATTTTCTTTTACTTTTTTGATATTTAATCTACTCTACAATAATTTCTTTCTTTCTTTTTCAGCATTTTTATTCTCTTTCCGTATTTCGTCTCTCGTCATCTTTTAGACAACCATTATTTTCCATTTTAATTAAACAGAAAGTGAATAAAAATCGAAGAAAGAAATTCTTAATATTAAATAAATCAATATTATTTCATGTTTTCTATAGATTTATTATATAAAACACATTCATTATTCAGATTTTCCTGTAAGAAAACAAAGATCTAATAAATAGACATAATACTGACGTACTAATATATACGTAGACATAAAATAGATGTAGTAACGAACGAAACTGATTTAGCAACTATATGATAAACAGATGTAGTATTAGAGAAATAAAGGTTGCAATGGTGCACTCATTAGAAATAGGAATGAACTAAATAGATGTACAAATGTTATATAGTGAAAAATAAAGTAATAATGAAATAATTAGATGTAGTAAATATTTTAGTAGCTCTCTCAATAATAACTTTCAATTTTATCATTACCCGCGCACAAAATGAGATTGAGCGCAGTGTTTAATCAGCTTAGAGAATTTAACGCCAAGACCATTTCTAAGAGAATGTTTTCATTCTGTGAGCAACCCCCCTCCCGAAAAAAAGAAAAAAAAGCAATAATGAATACATGCTAAGTCGATTGAGCGTCTTTCTTCGCAAATATAATTATAGATGGTAAGGTATTTTCAGACATGAAAAACTGTTTTTGAGGGAATCACATTTTTCCCTAGTTGATATAATTGAAGCAACTTTAATTTCATTTTTTATTATTATGAACTGCTTTTAACATAATTGAATTTTGTGAAATCATGTTTCATATCTCTCTAAGAAAAACAAAGATCTTCTTAAAACTTTGGAAAAGTAATCTTTTGTTAATGAGATTTTCATATTTTGCGTGTATTTCATTTACCAAATTATTTGGTATAAATAGAAAGTAAGAGCCAAAATACCGTTATAGGAATTGCAAAAATGTAAATTGGTGAGTTGGGGGTTACAGTTTTGGATACGTTAATGACTTTTGTCAAAGCTAGAGACAATTTATTAATAGTTCAAAATATTGGCTTTATAGAAAAATGATGCATTATCATTAGCAAATTCACGAAATAAGAAAACGTATACCTTTCTTCAGAGCTGGAAATATTGAAATCTGAAGTCAAATCGGCACTAGGAAAGATGAAGAGGAAAAAGCCGCAGGACTAAATGGAAAAAGATGCTCACAGGCTTGGATCATTTTGGTATATATAACATCAGAGAAATAAAAAAAAACAAATATATCAGTAGATCCATCTTCGTAGCATTACTTAAAGTAACCATGTGAATATGAATGCGTACTCCATCGAACAATTAGCTTAATGAGCTAATCCTCAAATCATCCGAATCCTGATTTTAATGCCTCCAAAACGGAACTGCTCTCATTTAACCCCCATAGACAGACTTTCCTCCCCTCCATCAGTATGGCTGATGCTAGACTCCTAAAGAGCAACACATTGTGCTGCCTTGGCCTCACGTTTTCAACTGACTTGAAGTGGAACGCCTACATCGAATCAACAGCTGGATCTACTGCACGAAGATTTGGGTCACTCTGTCGTGCCAGAAAGTTTTTTCTCGTCAGAGTCCATCTTGCTCATTTAGAAATCTACCATTCGTCCGTGCATTGAATACCTTTGGCATATCTGGTTTGGTGCTTCTGCTATTCATTTCAAGATTCTCGACAAAATCCAAAGAAAGATTTACAATGTAATCGATCCTGTCTTGGCATGTCGACTTCAGTCACTTTCTAACCGATGTGACGTGGCTTCCTTCTGTCTTTTATACAAATATTTTCATGGCTACTGCTCTGACGAGCGTTTTTTCCCTTGGTGCCCGAACTATTAATTTAAGCGTGCTACTAGATTGGCATCTAGGTCCCACCCTTTTACTGTTGAATTAGGCAAATGTAACTGTCACTAACAGCTTCTTTTTTCGCACTTCCCGCCTGTGGAACTTCATTTCGTTTCCTGACAAACTTCAAAAATCAAATGCAAAAATCAAATGCAAAATCAATTGCCATTTTGTATCTTCTTGGACACCGTTCAACTTTTATCCTTTTTATCAATACCAACCCCTATACCCAGTCTTTTCTCTCACAGACGCAGCAAAAATGTAGTTTTGCGGAAGGACGCTGAGAATTCTATGGACGAAGCAAGTAAACATTTACGTAAAAAAAACAATGTTTTTACGTTAATTTTCAGTTTCTGTGCTGATCAAATCATTCCTTTGACAGTGATTATTATGAGTTTCATAATGAAATGACAACACCAACTACAAAATATGTCTTTTAGATTTATAAAATATCGAGTAATATCGAAAAATTAATTTTCTTCCTCACCTTCAAAACTGAAGTCTACTGAAATCCAATTCAATTAAAACTTACTTCTTCTTTAATGCACAGTAAGACTTTTTGAAATATACAAGGTGCGATGGATAAATTGTCTAAATGACAGGAAAAATGAAAATAACACTGACATCTCATCTTAACAGATACATTTACCAAAATTGCACAAAAATATCTTGAAATACTAAAGAGTACATTTATTCAATAAAATCCTCATTCGCTTCAACCACAGTCTTCAGACGACTTCGGAATCTCTCGCAGCTGATTCTGACTAAGTTGGTGAATGCTGCCATAATCCTTGCCTTCAGATCATCGTTGGTGTTACAAGGAGTTCAACTTTACCCCCCCCCTAATATTCCTGGCGGTTGAAATGTGGGGAGTTAGGTGGCCAAATATGTTAAATACTGGCAAGGTTAATAATAGAAGCAAACTTCAACCATGTCTCTCAAACTATGTAATGCACAATGTTACCTGCGATGGTTGCTCATATTGAGTCTTTTATATTTCAATCCAAAACAAGATGCAAATTTATAGACAAATACAATAGGAAATCACGATTTCTTGAATTGTTTTGTGGATGTATTTTTTGATTTCAAATTTATTCAAGAAAAATTTCATTATAGCGGTTTGACATATTTAACGTACACTCATATGCAAACGTTTTGAAGCAACTACATAAAATTATTATACACCTTTATTGCATTAAGAAGTTAAGATTGTTTAGCAACATGCTATTAATAGTAGTGTCCGTGAACCATAAGAATGGAAATTGGGTTGTTGTCTTCTCGTAGATTCTGTGTAATAGTAGATACGCCGCTTTAATCATCTTGAAGCTGAAGAAAGGACCTGAAAAACTATAGGGTCAGTCAATGATCTGAGATGATAAAGTTATGGTAATATGAACATTTCTCAGTAGGAATTGTCCCATCTTATTAACAGGAGTGTACAGTATCATTGTAGTTGAACATTAACTTGATCTTTTACTCATAAATCATAGCTAACATTTCTGATGAAAAAAAAGATGAGGGTTTTGACTTTGAAGGAGAATATGACTTAGCAAGAAATAACCAGACAGCAGGGAATTTCCAGTAACAGTGTTCAAACCATTTAAAAGACGTTTTCTCTACTACTGGAAGTGTTTCGAGTGCATAGAAAACCGGAAGACCACAAACATTAGATAAAAGAGATGAAGGAAAGATTCTGAGAGTCTCTGTAGACAATACAAAATTAACAGACAAGTTAGGAGTGAATGCAGTTTTAATAGTGAGGTCTTGATAACGTACGCAGGTAATTACGAAAAGACGCATTGAACGGCCTTATAGCAGCAAACGAACCATCATTAAACAAAAAGAAACATCGTTATAGAAGTATGAAGTGTCAAAGAACATCTGAAATGGGACGCTGGAAAATAGAAAAAAAATAATACGTAATGATGACTGCAAAATAGTTGTACTCTAATGTAATAGAAAATGTAAGAAGACAAATGCGAGAAAGAAACAATGCAAGATACACCACAAAGACGGTGACATTTGGTGGTGGAAACGTAATGGGTTTTCAGTGCAGTGGGTTTTCATAAAATAAAACAATGTCAGAAGAAAATCGGTATGAGTTAATAGAAACGTAAACATCGAAAATTGTATTAGTTTACTACGGTCTAATATTTCAGACTACGAAGATGGAGAAATCAGTATTTCAGTATGACGGTGCCCCTTGCCATACATCACGTGCAACAAAAAGGTTTCGTGTGGAAGATGTTCAAGTTTTGGAAGTCTAGTCAGCACAAAGATCTGATTTCAATATAAATGAACCATTGTAGTGGGAACTTAAGAAATAACTGCTCCAACCAAAAGCCCACAATTGCCAAGGAGAATGGCAAAAAAAAAAATTCCCAATGAGAAAATGTTGACTGTTCGAATTGTTCACTTCGAATTGACGCAATATTATTTACTAACTCTATACTTTAACATTTTGTACTTTTTGTAATATTTAAGATAATAATTAAGGTAACTAATCAATGTATATGCAGTTACTTGTTTTCTGGTCTTCAGTGGCCCTAAAATGTACTGAGAAAAGCATCCTCTCGATTTTGATGTAAAATTATCAAAAGTATTAATTTATCAAAGTTTTCCAAAAGCCTTGCATGCTAGTGTATATTTTATTTTCACATTTTTCACGCAATAATTATCAAATGTTATTAAAAATGGTTTTCTCTTTGGTTTAGACATACATTGAACCCAAAGTTTTTAAAAGATTCTCTAACATATAGCGTGCGAGTGTTTGTTTTGCTGTAAATTCTATACGCGCCATAATTTTCATATTGATTTTTTTCAGATTTAAATCTATCTAAATTAGGATGTCATAAATATATTCTTAAATATTTCCGATAGGCTTATAATCATAGAATCATATTTAATTAATAGATACTTTATTTTGAAAGAAGTGAGTCTTAAGCATTCCATTTTTCATTGTAACTGGTTAAGGCAAAATGTTGATGTATGACACTTCTGGTGCTAATTTTATTACAGTTCCAATGTAAGTGTACATTATATCAAAGAAAGATCAATGTGATTCAGTTCGTGTCACCTCGAGGATCCTCAAAAAAGTTTTTAAAATAACATTGATCTAAAGAATAAAGTAATTACAAAAATGAGGAAGATAATTGCTAATTTGTTTTCAGAATTTAACCTTGAAATTTTACAGGACATAAGAAACAAATAATATGCTTTCCGTCGGTATTCCATCTATTTTATTGTTTTATATGGAAATTTTCATATGATGTTGGTATTTTTCGTAATATCCCTAATATAAACCCAACACAGACTCTTATTTTACATAGCAAACACATTAATCGCCCCCCACACTTTCTCTCCTCGCTTTCTTTTTTTCAAGATCGATTTTAAATACCTATTATGTATTTGTCAAATATAGATTATTCATAAGCGTTTGATAAAGTACGTCACAAAGAACTGTTGGAATTTGCTTGGTAAACTTGACATATTTTGAAAGAATATTATCCAGAACCAACATGCAGATAAAAAATAAGTTCAGTAAAAATACAAAAATAGAAAGAAGCATAAGACGAGGATGTGTCTTCTCACCAGATTTATGCAGAAGAAAAAAGGAAAAATCTCAATTATAAGAAGACGGAATGCATAGTTACTAGCAAAAAGAACAGCCCAACATGCAAATTACAAAAGATCAAACAAATATTATAGTCTAAGTATCTTCGAAGTGTTTTAACACAGGAAGGAAAGTGCGACACCGAAATCCGAAGGCGTATTGGGATAGCGAAAAAAGGCCTTCCAAAAGCGAAGCAAAGTATAAGGAAACTAAAAAAAAATTGTCAGAAACAAAGAAAAAACTGAACTGTTATGTAATATCAATTCTACATGGCAGTGAATGCTGGACAATCTCTTCGCAGGTGATGAAAAGACATGAAGCAACAGAAATGTGGTTCTACAGAAGGATGCTGAGAATAATTTGAACCGAACATGGAAAATTTGATACTCACAGGGTAGATTGAAGGCGAAAGATAGCGAGAAAACAACGCATGATATACCTGCTAAGCTTGAGTAAATGTATAGTGGAGCAAAGTTTAGGAAAGATAACAAAGAGGACAAAAAATTAAAGGGAACCATTATTTGTACGCGTCTTGAAGTGACACACTATACAAATCTACTAAAAATAAAAAAAATATAGATAAAAAATTAAGCATATATAAATGGAAGCTACTTGATTTATTTTATAAAATTATCCTACAATTTAAATTCTGTTCCAACTTCACAAATCTTTTCCTGATTTCGATATTCAAATATTCTGCACATCTGAAACTATTAAATTTCTTGTATTTATAGATAAGAGTGAATCGATGTTCGGTATTCAATTAAGAAAACTTATTTAGAATTAAAAACAATGTAAATAATTGTGTAGTCATTGAAGGGAAATATATATGACAATATGACATATGACAACAATTTCACTTTTATATAGATAACATATGACAATCATTTAAGTTTTCTTTTTAGTAACATTTTTAGCAAAATAAGTGTATATTTGCAAACTGTAATCAAAGTCTCGTCTCGGACTACCGATGTAAAGCTGGTGTTATTTTTTTCTTTTTATTCACCTTTCTATAAAAATTTTGAATCACATTCATTCAGTCATATTTATAAATGTTATTTTCTTATTGCAACTATTAATTTCGACATCTGTATGGTGATTTATAGAGAAGTCAAGACATGTTTATATTCGATGAATTTTAATAATATATTTAATAATTTGTTTATATTCATAGTAAGTTATATATGTATGAATGTGTGTTTGGCTGTTTATACATGAATTTGTAGGTGAAACTTTCTACAGATACATCTGTGAATCTTATCCTATATTTGTATGCAAAATTACATGTATCTAGTAATATATGCGTAAGTATATCGTTAAGCAGAGTGTATTAGATGGATAGAGAAAAAAAAGAGGATGCAACATAGAACTGATATTAAATAAAAAAATCAAGGAATAGTTACATCCGCTTCCAAATCTGTACGGTGGCATTCAAACAAATGAATTAAAAGACTAGAATGCTACAAATATAAGAATGTAAAAATGAGAAATCAATGAATATGTTTTTTTTTTTTTTACTGTGGATAGATTATTTTTTATTTTATTTACTTATCCTATAAATTATACAAACACAGAATAATAGCCATATTGTTGTTTGATATTCGGAACTATCAAAGTCAGTGGTTATAGAGAGGTAACTATATTCTTGAGATTAGTAATTTTAAAAGATAAGTTTAATTCATATACATCTCCCGACCATTCCCTTGGTGAAAATTCTTTTAACTACTCAATCAGTAGTATAGTTTATTAGCAGTTCAGTAATTTCACTTGTTTTTACTCTTTCAGAGATAACTATTTGCATAGATTAGTTTGGCATAATTTGCGTTTAATTGTATTTGCTTCTGTTGTGCTATTTGTCACTTTATTAGTGTAAGAAGACTTAGAATAATAATAATAAAATAATTATTCACCCTATCACTACACCAGTTCGCCATTGTCTCAATCTCACCAAAGACAAAAAAATCATTTGGATTTAAAACCAGATTTTATTGAATTAACATGAAAAGAAGATATCATAAGTTAATTTAACCTTTAATATGATGTTAGACGTATTTGAAAATGATATTTTAATAAAAATATATTTGCAATTTTATTCAAAAAGCTAATGTTATCTTGTGATATATATATATATATATATATATATATATATATATATATATATATATATATATATATATATATATATATATATATATATGTATGAAGTTCTTAGATTTAATGAATCTGTTTAAGCTAGTAGTAACAAAATTATTTGTTAGACTACATAATTTTATTTTAGATGAACTTATTATTTGCAGACAAAATAGTTGAATATAAATCTTAAAGATGAATTGATTAGTTCATACAGTTAACACTTGACATTTTATTATATTGTTCAGGGAACTTTTTAGTTTCAGCGAATGTAATCGTTATGTAAAACGAAAAATTAGTTCCTTCAAAGAAGAGCATACAAGTATTAAGCATCACCTTCCCGCGCATGCGTTGTTATATTCGTGGTTTGTATAATGTCTGATGAATCTGATTTCCATTAAATCAGGCAATATCAACATTCACCCACTTCACATACATTGAACACAAACGTTTTTCACATTCTTTTGTTACCCCATCTTTGTTTTTGTCATTTGTGTAATAAGCAAAAGAAATAAGTAGAATGTGTGGCAGTAATAAAAGTATTTACGTGCACATTTGTTTATCAAAAAATAATTATGGAGTTTATAAAAGGAAATAAGATAATTTGAAGCGATACTATTTAAATATTGCCTACAGAATACAGAACATCATATATATATATATATATATATATATATATATATATATATATATATATATATATATATATAATCTCTGTTGGATTAATAAATTGTCGCGTTAATCTGTACTAATTTTCGAAACCGCTATTAGGTGACGTTCTCCGGACTATAAATACTCTGCGATATTTTTTTACACTCCCTTCTTACATTATCCACTTACTCGTCAACATGTAAATCTCTCGCGGAGAACGCGCTATCCTTTGGGAACCGCATGAACAAACCAAACATACACAACACACGTATGTACGCACATTCATCGACTTCACATACTTTGAACACAAACGTTTTTCACATTCTTTTGTTACCCCCATCTTTGTTTTTCTCATTTGTGTAACTTTCTTGTTAATACATTATCATTTATTTGTACATACATTTTGGTTCTTGTTGTTTCTTTGCATTTCTTTACGAGTCCGACATCTTTGTTGTAGGATTTTCAGGAGATTTTATTTTGAAACAATTATTTATATACAAGAGCAAAAATGTTACTGGTTTTCCAAAATTTTTCAATTTAAGAAAGGTCATAAACATTCATAAAGTTTGCCAAATATTCGGCTAAGTTTAGTTTTCCCTTTTTTCTTCATTCATATTGTCATTTTACAGATATACTGTTGACGCTGTATTTACATTTTTGAGGGAAGCAAGAAACCGGAAAAGAATTCCCCTACCAAGAAGTACTAGAAAAGAAACTATTAGAAAAGAAGTTACGGTTATATCTAACTATTTCAACAGTAAACCAATGTAGTTGTCAATCTTAAATTCATGTAGTCGAGATACAAAGGAGGGAAGCTCATTTCAATGCCATGAAAATATGTATAGATACATGAAGGCCAAGCCGAGGTTCCAAGTCAGAAAAAATGAACTTACAGAGATTTCTTTTGTCGATAATCTCGGGACGTGTCGTAGAAGTACGAGACAAGATATGCTAGAGACGATTTATAAACATGCAATATGGATTCTGATGAGAATATTTTCTGGTATGACACAGTAAACTAACTTTCCTAGCAGCAGACCTAGCAATTAATTCAATAATATAATTCCACTGCATGTCAGTGGAAAACTTGAGGCTAAGAAGGTGCAACATTGACTGGTGGTCGACATCAGCCATGCTTATAGGAGGCAAAAGAGATGATGAATAGAATTTCGTAATTTAATTTGGCAATATACAACGACACACACACACACACGCGCGCGCGCACACACACACACACACACACACACACACACACACACATATATATATATATATATATATTATTTTTAAATGTTTTGTTGTATTTATACAGTACGAATACTCAACAATAGAGAGTTTATGGAAGTTGACATGGACATAGGAATTAACAGTTCATGGTGACTGCTCGCTGGCTCAGTCACATCCTGCGAAGAGTTGATGGCCACTCTAACAGAGACATCTATCAGTTCGACTAGAGACGATATTGCGGCAGACCACGCAGCCCCTGAGAGGACGTCGTCTTACGGGACCTCAAGCAGATTAATCTGGCACTAAAGGATGTTTGAGGCTCTGACAAGACCATAAGAGCTGGAGGAACGTTGACTACCGTGGGTTCAACGCCTTCATGACCTAAGATTTAGCAGCAGTAGCAAATATTTGCCACCTGAAACCGAGGTTCGCAGAAGTAAATTCGCACCTCAGAAACAAAATTTATCTCTCTCTATCACAGGTACCCCCTGGTATATATATATATATATATATATATATATATATATATATATATATGTGTGTGTGTGTGTGTGTGTGTGTGTGTGTGTGTGTGTATGTGTGTATGTGTGTAAGGAACATGCATAGATATGCACATACATTATTACAACATATATGTAAATGTCGAAGTGTGTAACAATCGAGTGAATATTACGCTTTTTATTTCTATATTTCTCATACATCATTCGCAGCATCACAATAAATATCATATTGCTATGCTATTAATAAAGATCACTGACTAATATTTTGCTATGATTTTAATAAAGATCACGGATTAAAATATTGTTATGATATTAATAAAGATCAGAGACTTGCATATTGCTATGAACGGACAATTTATATTCTTCAACGACGATAAAGAAACCTAAATTACATCATATAGATCTATAAATATACGGTTGCTGTTATATCACAACGTTTAACAAGCATCCGCTGGTGGAGTCCATGTGACGATAAGGAAAGTATCATCTGTCTTACGAGTTCCAAATTAGCTGTAGGTCGAATGCACGGCTAGGCAGGCATGAAGGTAATGTATTATTGTATGTTCCTTACTCTGAGATGGTAGCTAAGAGAAACAGCAGCTCTGTCCTCAAATTAGATCATTGTCAATCTCCTAGGCTTGTTATGACCGATACAGCCCAAGCCGCACTCTTTACTGTTTTCTAAGTCGATACTGGATTCTTTTTGCCTAGAGAGACAATTACTTGAAATAGAAATCAGCAAGTCATCATTTGGGTACGAAGGCCACTGAACCGATATAAAGAATTCCTATAATGTTTCTTTACCGCCACGAGATGATATCTGATGATTGCTGGGGCTGAGGCGAATGACAAAACTCATTATGCCTCATCAAATGAACTGCAAACTGTCTTTCCTGAAACAAGAATAGATACTTGATATTTTCTTGGCTTCGTGTTGGTTTTGTCTGAAAGCAGGGCGAGCAGAGTATGTAAGCAAAAAGATACACAAAATTCGAATCAAGGCAAATGGAATCAGAGTTATTCACAGGCAAAATTAACAAGAAAATATAATTATCGTGAAACCCTTTCAAGATATAACTTTTCTCACATTTTAACAGAATTTAAATGCATCTTATATATAAAGCCCAGTGTATGTGTGTTTATGCACGTGTGTGTCCAAGCAACTTCTCAGTGCCCACTCGTCCAAATTCAATGATTCACAGCTTATTCAAAAGCACGAGAAAAGTTAGGCGCAGGAAATGATTTTCGTTGAGCTCAGATTCATGGTTGCCAGATTATGGAAGGTTAAAAATATATATTAATATATTATACTAGCCATTATCGTTACTTTAATGGTTCCATGGTTTAATATAGTGTAAACATGGGGAAATAGAAATTAGAATTAGAACAAAAATTAGAACAAAAATTGCCGAGCCTCCGCAACCGGCGGTTGCGCTGGCCTCGGTGGGAGCACCGATACCTCTCTCTAGTGCAATGAGAAGGTGCGGCCTCGGGCAGCCGTTCCCTAGGGCTGGCGCTTCTCAATATAATTTTCCTCAATTTGCGACTCTGTCCTTTGATGAACCCCTCACCCCCGAAAAGCACTCGGCCCAAAGACAGAGACGCAACTGAGAGATGATAAATAGGCTGTTACAAAGTACTCGAGGGAGCAATTTGTATTTGTATTTACTCAACCCCCATCCTACGAAGTCGGATTATGACACAAGGTCGGTTTAATTTATCTATTTATAGGAAAAATCCCTCTTCAGTGTTAACTAATTTGATTTTAAAAAAAGTTTATTAATTAATTGTCGTTCATTACTGTTCTTTTATTCGAGGATTGTTTTGATTTTCACATCAAAAATCTTTCTGTTTAGGAATATCGTCTTATATAGTGTAGAAAAAAGTGTTTGAAATTTGCATTTTACTTAGCCTTCAAAAAGTTGGCATCTCTTTGTAAAACTTTCCTTAACTATAACAAACCTATTTATGAATGAAATGTTAAATTTTTGTTTCAAAGATTTCAAGTAGTGAATATATCTTACTTTGTGAAGCAATAGCGAGCGGACAAAGCCTGCTAGTTAATTATAAGAGAAACTAATAGTTTATTTACATTATGTATCAATGTAACAGTGTGTAACAATTTTAATTTTAACTTCATTTTTAGCATTCTAGTTATTTTTGCAAAATTTGTTTTTCAATTTTAATTTTAGATTTAAAAAAATGATGTTTATTATATGGTTAACAAAAAATTCATTAAGTCTTTCGATGCAAGCAAAATATTTTCTTTCCATATTAAATTTTATCTCATTTCACACTCTCGATACAAAGCTTTGTCGATACAAATGTGTACATATTTGCATAGATATAAGTGTATTTGCATATTAGTACATTTAGAAGACTATGTTTTGGAATTTCGAACTGAAGATTTTATTTCATCCACCGCGATAGATTGTTCTAGTTTCACGTGCCATGGCTCTTCCATTTAACTCAACTCATTATATAGTAGCACAACTCTTCGGATAAAGTCACTGGATCAAACAAATGCTTTTATCCACTGGGTTAAGTGACCTTGAGGACATCAGTTTAGGAATTTTTGGGAATTATGAACTTAATGTCTCAGTATCCATTTTTACCATTTTGCAATTTTATTGTTTGTTTAATATAATGTTGTTATGATGGGACATTGATGTGTCTATTTTATTAACGCAGCTATAGCAGATCTTAAAATTGTTCTTGTTAAAAATCAATTTTTGTGTTGGTGAATAGTTAAAGTGTTTTAATGAATTAAAATGTGAAAAATTCTTCCTATATTAGTTCTGACGTTACGGTTAAAAGGTGGATTAAACCATATAATGTCGCGTTTACGATGTTTCTGATTATTTTTACCTTTGTTTATTTCCAAATACTCTAAATTTACTTTATGGGGGCTTAGGTCTAAAGCCTGTATATGATTTAATTTTAGACTTATCAAATAGTTCTTTATTGCAGGAGTTGGTGGAGTTTAGGACTGATTTATGTAAATTATCAAGAATTTTATGGCGAAAGTTCGATTCTTTACTAACGTATCTATGCTTATAAAGATATGTTGTGTATGGTTTATAATAACCATTGTTCAGGTTTAAGGTTACGTCTAGAATGTTGATCACTTTGACATTGGTGGTGATGGTAATATTTATTTTGTGATCTTCAAAATGTTTTATCAGTTCCTTTCTCAATAGGTCTATCTTTCACGGGTTAGTTTTATGGAGGAGAATAATACCGTCATCTCTATAGTCTTTGATGTCAAAAATAAATCTAAGTCGCTATAATAAAATTGCAACTAATTCACATGCCTCCACTGAGTCATACGCTCCTTTACCAACACTGAATTCTGGGTTACTATTTTTGGTACACAGATAACCATTATGAAAAAGTATAGGTTTTTGTACCTGCTTTATATTATTTACTTCTCGTTGTCGCTAATAGGACAGTAAATTATCACTTGATTTATAGCCGACATTATCAGATTCTCTGTAATTGACTGGTAAAAGTCACAAATATCGAATTAAATTAATGTACATTCATTATTCCTTTTTATGTTGGTAAACCATTCTATGTCTGCAGCAGTTTTGTGACACTGGTTAATTCCTAGAGCATTTTTGGTGCATTTGCATGCTCTTTCAATTATGTTTTTGATTATTTTACCGATATTATTTATGGTTGGGTTAAGTAATCTGCATTTGATGTTTAGAAAATTGGACTTATGAGCTTTAACTGTGACGAATGATTTTTGTTGTGGAATTTGTGAATTCAATCATCATTTTTTGGTTCAGTAACTATTTTCTTGTCTCCACTATTGATATTTTCCCAGTTATTTCGTGCCTTTTTGTGAAACTTATTAAATGTTTTATAATGGCTACACATAACATACACATCAGTATCGACTTTGTAACGTCCTGTAGCATTTTTTTAATGTAGATTGTTGGTAATATTAGCGAATTTAATTTAGTAAATTACGGAGAATAGATCTTTTTCGAAGTCCATTAATAGATCGTCCTATGGAAATTTTTTTTTACTTAAATCCGAAAAGCTCGACATCTTGTAAGTTTTTATACTCGTTCTTGTGTTTAGTGAAAAAAGAGTTAGTTTAGTTTATGGCACTCTCGACCTTGTATTAAAGGATCGGCTTATAGGCTCTTTTATCAGGAAACATGGTGTTTTTTGTAGAGTCCAAGTTAATTGATTCCATAATCTGGTGATATTTAGGATACAAAGTATAAATACTTTGTAACGGCGTTCGACTAAAAGGAGCCAAATGTAACTATAAATATATCACATGTATTAGTGTTGGTGTTAATAAAACAGTGTAATATGAAAAGCTAATATGAAAAATATATATATATATATATATATATATATATATATATATATATATATCATATTTGCACGACTCTGAGTTTCATGCACGATGAAATCTTCAGGTGCTGAATATGAACTACAAAGTTCATATTTTAAATTTATCCTGACCATAAATTATCTGGTTAAATTTAAACCATTTTGTAATTCCCGTCTGGTAAGGCAGATATTAAAAAGTTATCTGTCGAAATATATTTATTACCGATGTTGTGTGAAGATTTTTCTTTATTGATGTATGTCATATTGCTCTGTATATATAGTTCTCTCCATATGCCTCTCTTTATACTAAAAATACCTACTTTGATTATATTTGCCGTTGGAGTTTCATGCACAGCGTATATATAGATTAATACAACGTATATATACACTAATATAAACCTGATGTAATATATTTAACAGAGTGGTTTGGCCTCAGATTTTCTTGAATGTTACACTTCAGTACATTGTCAGAAAATCCCTTAACTACGTCACATGATTAGTGTTAGTGTATGATTACATATAAGCTCTACTTTTCTTCCTAAAGAAATCTCTTTTAATCTTTGATACTTGCAATGGATTCTGGAAGATTGACGAAGTAAATATCGAAAAGTCCAATTTAAATTCATATTGTTTTATGGTACATATAGTTTCCCTTAATTTAAAATTGGTTAATTTTCATAGTTTAAAGGAAATTTTAAAAAAGTCTCTTGAGAATAAAATAAAAAAAATTCGATGATGCATGCCTATAACTTACATTAGTATTCCGGAAGGTTATTAAGTACAACAGACACAAAAGGATGGAGGGTGCAACAACTTACCCGTTGTGAGTATAACAACAAAAATGAGCATAGTAGTCTGAATCGAAAGGCATACGATAATAATAATAATAATGATAATAATATGAAGAAGAAGAATTCCTCATCTAAAATATTCCGACTTAAATTAGTAAAGCATATTTGATAAAAGATCCCTTCATCTCTTTTGAAAGACATATTTTTTCAAGAATGCACTTCAGATATAAATTTTTTCGTTCGTTTTATTAATTAATTTTGCAGCCAACTTAGCTTCATATATAATTTTTCTTCTTTTTCTTTTTATGTGCTTTCCGGGTGGCTCTCCACTCTCCCCCTTTCCGTTCTCAATAAGTTTCGTCCCTCTGCCACCTCCCCCAGACCACGTTCTGTTATCCATTTGCGTCTTTTTTCCCTTGTCTCTCTTTCCCTCTATTCTACCTGTGAGCATCAGATTCTCCAGGCCCTCCTTTCTCATTATGTGTCCCAGAAACTTCAGCTGCTTCTTCCTGGTGTTAAGTATGAACTTCCTCCTTGTTTGCATCCTCTCTAAGACCTCATTGTTGCTCACACGCTTGGTCCATGATATCCTCAGCATCTTTCTGTAGAAGCACATCTCCGTCCCCTCGTGTCTCTTCTTCGTAAATGAGGGCAGATGTCACGTAACTGCTTAGTACTCATTTCTTTGTTACCAAAGCAATCCTCCTCTCTCGCAATACTCTGCCCAGCTTTTGGAATGCTTCCTTAACCATCCCCAATACGTCTACGAATCTCAGTGTCGCACTTACCGTCCTCTGTCAAAACAGAAACTTCCGTACCTGCTTGATTTTAGTGTCCCCGACCTACAAATCTCGCATCTCGGGCTCATCCTTTTACTAATGATCTTGTATTCTATCTTCTTGTAGTTTATACTTAGTCCCGTCTTCTCGCTCCCTTTCGCTACCTTCTGTAGAAGGTTTTCTAATTTCTTTTCCGTGTTTTCTATCAGTTCTGTGTCATGAGCGTATCTTATATTGATAAGATTGTGGCCACCAATGCTGAATCCCGGTAGGATTTCCAATTCTTTCAGAATTGCCTCGCAGTATAGGTTGAACAAGTCGGGTGAGAAGGCACATCCTTGCCTTACGCCCCTTTCTATATTTGTATTTTCTCTGAACTCGTTCTCTATGCATGCATTGTTTGATGATTCTAATATCTTTCCAAAATATATCAAGGTTGCTGAGCAGTTCCAACAAATCCTTGTGGCGTACTTTGTCGAAGGCCTTTGCGTAGTATATGAAATATAGATACACGTCCTTCTGCATTTTTATTGCTCTTTCTGATAACATTCTGAGCAGGAATATTGCGTTCCTTGTTTCAGTGTCTTTAACGAACCCACACTATTCTTGTCCTATCTCTGGCCTGATTCTGCTGAACGCTCTATTAATAAGAATGCGGATGATTGGTTTTGTTACATCGCTCATTAGGCTGATTGTTCAATGGAATTCACATTCGTTTGCGTCTGGTTTTTAAGGCATTGCTATGAAGATCTTCTGAGATCTTTTGGTATATCCATACTGTGGTAGATTGCATTTATTATTTCTGTGATCTTGTCTATGCCAAAGTCATCCAAGTCTGTCAGCATTTCCGTTACAATTCCGTCTGGCCCTGCCGCCTTATCAGTTTGGCTAGTGCAGCTTCTACTTTGGTTTTCAGGATTTCAGGTCTCCAATATACTCGCTCCAGCGTTGAAGAAATTTTTCCTTCTCTAATAGGAGCGTTCCATTCTTTGATTTTAAACAGCCTGTTGACGAGCATCTCTTCTGTCCTCTATGTTGCTTTATTTGTCTGTGCATATCTCCTTTGTTGGTTGTACGCAATATCTCTATTTCTACACATTTTTTGTTAGCCACCTTTCTTTGGCTTGCCTGTATTTGGTCCTTATTTCATTGTGTAATTTTCTGTATTCCGTTCTGTCTCATTTGCATCATGTCGAGAATCTCATCAGTCATCCATTCGTTTTTTCTTCTTTGTCCTTTCTCGTTTGGAATGATATCGTTTGCTGATGTCACTAAAGCGTCTCTTAGTGCGTCCCATTTCGAGTTTCCATTGTGTCTCTCGTATTTTCGTTTGACATTGTCCATATATTTTTCTTTCAGATTCGGGTCGCTCAGGATAATGTTCTATTGCAATTTGGGTGCTGCGTTAGGCTCCTTCAATTTCCGCAGTTTCACTTTTAGTTTATATATGGGTGATGATCGTACCCCCGGTTGGTACTTGTCTAGGTTTTGCAGTGAATCATTGCATTCCTGAATCTTTTGTTGATAGTTATGTAGTCACTTTGGTTTTTAGTGTCTCCTCCTGAACTCCTCCATGTCTCGGATGTTCTTAGAGTCAGGTTTTGGCTGTTACCTGGTCATTGGCTGTGCACAGTTTTATCCATTTTTCTCCACGTTCGTTGCGGGTATCTTGTTCGAAATTTTCTGCTGTATCTCCTGCCCTCACTCTTCCTACTTTGGCGTTTAGGTCTTGCATGATTATGATGACTTCTTGTGCTTTGCAAAGAGCCTTGGAACTGTTCAACATGGAAGTAGAAGAATTCGAGATCCTCTTCCTTATTTTGTGCTTTCGGTGCGTAAACTATTATGATAGTTATGTTGAAAGGCTTTTCTTTCAGCTTGACTACCAGAATTCTTTCGGATAGTTGGTAGTATCCCAGAACGCATTTCTTAAATGTTTTTTCTAGTATTATCCATTCTCCTTTGTCGTTTTTCTCCCCGCCCGCATAAAAAAAATCATGTGCTTATTGTATGGCCATCTTGTTTCACATACACTTAGGATGTTGATTTTAATCCTGCTAATCACTTGTTTCAATTTATCTAACTGGCCGCAGTTGTTTAATGTCCAAATGTTCCATGTCCCGAGAGTTATTTTCTGTTTGGTGTGAGGAGTCGCAAGATAACGGTCCAGTGACACATTTAGCTCATGTCTTTCCTTTCCGGGTGAGGGATAGGTTGCTCATGTCTGTCCTTAGCGAGCGTTAGGTTTCATATTGCCTGTGTTGTTAGCCATGATATGTCTTCGGATTGATAATGCAATGGTATTCCATTGCCTTCTCTACGGTGGTTGATGGAGATACTACCTCTAGTTAGCTGACTGTTGACTCCACCCTTTGTTAGGTCTTGTTTTTCAGCCTACTGGCTTGCTAACGAGCCGCCTCACTCGGAAGAACTCGGAGTCGTGAAGTCGGTTTAGTCGCCGATATTTCGACTGAAATATTTACCGATAAGTTGAGGGAATAGAATAAAGTTTTTTTTCTTTTTTTTTTTTGATTAAGTTTTAACTTAGTATAAGTTCCATTGCCCCCTATTAGGACAATATGCAATTATCGAACTATTATTTTATTCACACTGGTTACCAGAACCAGACTAAGCCAGATTTCATACGCTATATAGACTTATATGACAAAACTACTTTTTTCATAATTTACAAATTAACCTAACTGGTCTGAAAATTAAAGTTAAAAAAATAATATATGAATAAATAAATAAAACAAAATAAAATACGCCAAGACAGCATCATAGAAAAAACGATTTTTAGTCCTTACAATTTGAACCTCGTGTTAAATCTTGCCAAATTTGAATCTGTGGTTATTTACTAAAATATGACAAAAAAATAAACAACGCTGCTTATAAAATCAATACGAATATTTACTACTATATACCAAACTGGGGTCAATTTGTCAGACGTATACACATCAGCGTGTATATATTTCAATATAAATGACTCAAAATACTGCATTATTACCTAAAACTGATCTGTCCAAATTTGAATGATGGAAGGATTCATCTGATTCTGGTAAAATGTATTAAAATGAGAATGACGGCAGTTAAAAACGGTTAATAATGTGTACTGATTGAACCTTTTCACAAACGTTACTGCAGAGTTAAGTGGATTCTTTGCATTTCCGAATCGTTAATCTTTTCCTTTGCCTCCTGCTGCGACAACGACATCCAGTGCAAAATCACTATAAATACTTGAATGACTTGGAAAATTAGCAATTATGTTCATGAAAAAGAAGATCGAACATTCTTAATAAAACAGAAGGTATCTAACAAGGTCTCAAGAGTACATTTCTGTTTCCTGTATTCAGTTATTACATGAATGAGTTCAGTGTGATTCTTCAAATTGATTTCCACTAAAAAAATCGGAGATTACAAATCAAAGGAAAATGACTAAATGAAAAATATTATACAATATTATCGTGTTATAAATATTATTTAAATATTTACCGATTGTAGAGTAATAATGGAAATTACAATTGATTTAATAAACAGTATTCATTGTGTTTTTGTAAATGTCATTTTCCTTTTGCTTTGGAATAGAAGCATAACAAACACGCAGTTGTTAAATTACGTATTTGTTTTGCTTATCCGGGAAACTATATTTTCTATATCTTCATCAACATATATGGGTTTGTTCTAAATTTGCCATTCTCTTTTTCTTTCTGGTTCTAAATCCATTTTACTTCTACAAGATAGATTATTCAGCAAAGGGTAAGAGACCACGTAAGAATACTCAATAGATGCTGTAGTGTCTCTGCTTCTCCGACAATTACATTACTCCAGATGATTTGTCACAGGAGAAAGAGAACTTGCAGTTGGGCTTCGCTGGTTTATAAATTTTCGTTCACGGGCCTGCAACTTAGAGTAGGACGAATATGGGTTCGATTTCGAACAATGGGATGTGGTCGTTAAGCCAAAATCTTAAAAGAGCTGTCTCTTTGCTAAAGGCTATGTGGACATCGGTCGGACAGTCATTGTAAAGACCTAAAATGGACGGACCATTGTGTACCTGACTCCATCTACCATGCTTTATCTTTACAAGAGTCAGATCAGAATAGAAAACAAATACGGCTGCCATATATCGGCTAGAACAACCCAGTCCTAACTTTTCAGCCTGATAGAGTTTAAAAGCGTCTGGTGGGTGATAAATTATTTTCAACTCTACAGCTTCTTTCACGCTACGTCGCAAGAATATTGCTCCTCTATCGCTATTTGCATGGCAAATGTTCAGATGAGCTACATTCTACCAGTTCCGAACTTTAAAACTAAACTCCGCCAATCCGTGTACACAGGGTCGAATCATTCTCATTACCTTCGTATTCCACTGGTAAGGAGAAGATTCCACTCGGACAGCTTCTTCCTAAGAAACTTTATATTATGGAACAGACTACAGAGATAATATTTTCTTGAACATAACAAACTTAACATCTTCAAGTCTAGGTTCAACTGTTATCTAACAAACATATCCTTCTAACCTAAACTTGTTTCCACCTCTCACAACCTCCTTCCGTTTTGCACCTACTGGGTGAACTTGAACCTTGTAATGGGCGACTATTAATAAAAGAAATTTCATATGAACTCACCACTGAAAATAAGTTCTAGTTACCAAACTGCAGATATCCCGATCACGACATGGCTAAAAACCAAACTTTTAACATCATAGTTTAACTTCGACAGCAGGGTCATGCACTGAATGCTTCATAAGAGGAATCATAAAGGCGTTTACTTTTCTTAGCAGTTAATTACTTATGGACATAGAGGGTCATAATATAATTATTTTGAAAGACTGGGCGGTGCATTGTTACCAATAGATGCGGACAATGCGCTTGTAACTGACAACTCCATCGCTTTCTTTAGATTTTGGCACAAACTGAGAGGAAACTGGTGCCATGTCTTAAAGATTTTTTCTTTTTTTCAAGATATTTACATATAATCCAATCTATTAACAGAGAATATTTCGACAAAAGTGTTTAGAAAAGTCTGTCTCTTTTCCACACACACCTATATATATATATATATATATATATATATATATATATATATATATATATATATAGATGTGTGTGTGTATGTGTGTGTGTATACATATATATATATACATACATGTGTGTGTGTGTACATATTTGTGTGTATCTGTCTATATATACGTGTGTTAGGATATATAAATGTGTGTATATATATGTGTATATATACATAATTGACTTTATATATATATATATATACACACATTTATATATATATATATATATATACACACATATATATGTGTGTGTGTATATATGAATATATATACGAGTGTGCATATATATATATATATTATATGTATGTGTGTACATATATATTTGTGTGCATGTATGTATATATATATATGTGTGTATGTATTTGTATATATATATATATATATATGCCTGTGTGTATATATGTATGTGTGACTATATATATATATATATATATATATATATATATATATATATATGCACACACATTTATTTTAAAACCTGAATAAAGCAGCCCAGTTCCCGAATGTATTTGTTTTTCAGACGGAAATGTGAAAGCAGCACAATTTTGGCGACAAGAATGGAAACGAAATACTGTAAATCTTCTAGAATTTCGACCTTAATGCCACTGCATATTCTATCGATTTGGCAACTGGCCATTTGTAGTCTGCAGTTCCAAACCACAAACCAGTGCTTCCAGGCAGAGGATATGTGGCGAATTTGTCTGATTAATCTAACGATAATTAGGTGGCTGCAGTTAATTTATTAACACGCTTTCTGCTTATTTGTTCCATTTTAGATAACCAGAACTAACTGAAAATAATATAACGCATAAAAAAGTGCATAACATTGTTGCTGTGGTTCAATATATACAGAATATATATATATATATATATATATATATATATATATATATATATATATATATATATATATTCAAACAGATTTGGTTAAATAATTTTGATGTATTGATGTACTATGTCTGTTTTAATCCTTTTGAGTCCACGAATCAATTTCTTAGTGGCCGTAGAAAATTGATTAAGAAAAATACCAAATTTTTTATTTTCCCAAGTACTTTCAGTCTTAAACTGAAACTTCTACTGGTGAATAAAATCAAAACTAAAGAAACTATATATATATATATATATATATATATATATATATATATATATATATATATATATATATATATATATATATATGCAAATTATGCTTTTCAGTGTTCGAGCTTAGGTAAAAGCCAAGATTGGAATATCGTTATCGAATCAAGCAAAACCTCCTCACTCGAAAGATTACCGAAAATCATTTTTCCTTCTTCATACTTCATTGTGTTAAAGTCAACATAAAATCAATATTATAGTAATCTTCTTTAATAGATTTTACAAAATTAATATTGAAGTCTATAAAACATTTTGCAGAAATACTGTTATTAAAATAATAAATTTTTACTTTTTTCAAAGTCGCATTTCTATCCATTTCATACTTACGTGCAGGCACACACAGAAACACGCGCACACATATAAGTGTATTGTTATGGCTTCATTTTAAAAATTCTGATGAAGAACGGCTTTCGATGATTACAGACCCTCGCATGCCATGAAAATGGTGTAGATCCCTGGTCTGCACTATTCAATATTTAAGACTGAGAAAGATCTACGTATCAAAGATTCAACCATTTAAACACGGTGTTCTGCTTGATGTGGCGATGCGGAATATGACTTTGGTAGTAATGTTCTGCTGTTGTAGGTTTTTTTATTGGATTTTTTTCTCTTTTATGTCGATGGACAAAGTCGACCCAGTAAAACATTGTTTCTTATGAGGGTTTATGGCCATCAGGTTTTAATTAAATGTTAGTCCATTAGTCCTCTTCCAACTTCTTCGTCACTTTCCCACCGCTCATCCCATAAGAATTTATATAACATTTATCAACTTATAATAGATGCTCGGTTTATGAGTTAGGTGCTTATACGAGATAATAATTAATAGTAATAGTTGGGATGAATAAATGACTATTATGGTTATCATCTATCTTTCCTGTGCTTCTTGGCTGCTTAGTCACTTGAATAATACAGGATTCTACAGAAATCTTTATGTTAAAGTAAGAAAATATATTCATTATTCTCGGACCGAATAGTCACATCTTAAATGCCTTTAAATCAATAACACAATCTCTCCAGTTCTTGCGCATATCAAACTCTCCAGTTCTTGCGCATATCAAACTAATATTAAGTCATTATGAGGCAAGATCATTCTTAACAAAAACCGTGTGAGGATGATTATTAAAAAGTGATTATCTTCCAAACATGAAGTTAATTCTTTCCTATTTAAACGTCGCTAAAAGGAAAAACCAGATTGGAACAACATTATCAGTGATTAAATAACGCATTGCAAACAAATAAATACGCATGCGTCATTTTGCGTAAATAAAGGAAATTGGAAACAAATTAGCTCATATAACACTTACCTTAGTGCCCTGCCGTAGAGCAAAATTTAAACAACTAATATTGTAGGTAATTAATACAGTAATATATCCAATTTGATGCATCCACTTTTTGCCTTTTGCGAGACGTAATTAACATTGCAATTAGCATATATGCATAATTATATATATATATTATATATATATATATATATATATATATATATATATATATATATGCCTAATATACTTGTATAGAAATTAAGTAGAATGGTGATAAGAAAAACGAAAGACAGAGAGGAAAAAAAGAAAATATGCTAATTTGAAGAATTGGGAAAAGAACAAGAAGAGAACTGGGAAATGGAATTATGAAAGTAAAATAAACAGAAGACTAGGAAAATAAAGTAAAAGCATGTTTTGGTTTCCTTAGTAATTAAGGAGAACTTTTTTTAAGTTGCTTATAAGAAGGCGTTGTACCAAAATTACCCGAATATAAGAAGGAATGTTATGCACATTTAGAACTGGTACAGATCTTATATACTTTATATATAAAGTGAGAACTTACACTCGAATGCTTAAAGACTTACGGTTATATGCTTTATCTAACCTTGCTCTTTTTTTAAAAACTTGGCTCTATTTAGAAAAGAAATCCGAAACGCATTATCAAGTCACACTTCAATAAGATGTAAAAAACAAAAGCATGGCTCGTTCCAGCAAATCGTTAAGCATGTGTAAAGATTATTGGCTTGTTGCCGACCGTTATTTTCTTAGATTGCATTTTCTGAGGTTTCATGTTAAACTTATTGCTGCGAACATGAGGGTTTTGCGGCGATCTGTGTGGTCATTTGCCAAACAGATAGAAACCAATCATGGCAAGCGGCCATACGCAGTGTTGAAGTAACCAGTCTTGAAATACATTGACGGAAAATTAAATTACAAAGCCCTGAATATATATTTCAACTAACACAAGATTAAACGTACAGATAATATCGCGTGATATCCTTTGTCAGATTGCAAACTTAGGTTACTTATTTCCCGCCATTTATTACATTTATTACAAACTCGTTTAGAGTCTGACATTCACGAGTTGATGACCCACCACTGTTTTGATTTACCTCTATTATTAATTCGACGGATTACAATAACAGATTATATATTGAGATAAATACATGCTCAGGACAAGAAAAGGAATATATCATCAGTAGCCCATGATAATACATTGTTTATTCTCATATACATCAGTATGAATTCGATTATTCGTGAATAACATTCTGTGTGAAACGTTATTCTATACTTTTTGCGCATTTTGATGGTAGTTTTATAGCAATTTAATAAGCGTAGCTAAGATGTGGCACAAGGCCTAATATATTGATGACCCAGTGAGGATCGAACTCATTACTCAGTCGTAACTGATCTATCGAAACATGCTTGCTAACCATTACACCACAACGAAATGCTGAAATGGATATTGTATATTTACTAAGTGAATCAAGTGCCATTTCATATAGTTCCATACATGTTCAATAGTTGAAAGGTCTGATGAAGTAGTCGAACATCTAGCAGAACATGTTCAGTAGCAAGGTTGCAAAATTACAGAAATGAGAAAAGTTTCAGAACTGAATAGTTAGATGCCATGGATAGTGTTCTGTGTATCATCAGCGATTTTTTTTAAATGTCACTGTCCAGGACTACGTGACACATACAAATGATCATAAAGGTAGAACCTGATTTCAGCAATAAACATTGCAGTGTTCTATCCCCAGACATCAATCTTGTAACACCACTGATGACATGCATGGTAATGTTGTGGAGTAAATGTAAAATCTGATATACATGTCGGTAGACGACGACTTCTGTGTGCCGTGTCTTCTCATCAGTAGTCTTGCTGCAATTAAATGTTTCTCAACTGTTGGTATTGAAATTCCTGGGACTTATCGTGCCGGCTCAAGGTGTGTTTTCATCGTCTAATTCATAAAAAAGAAATCAATTGATCACTATTCTTCACAAAGTTTATGGGCATTTCTTCTTCCTAATCAAATTCAGTCAAGCACTTGGTGCCATTGTGCACTATTTCATGATCACTTAAACACATTACTGTACACAATTGTCAATACCACATTTGTGTTTTTAAAGATCTTACAATAGATACGAACAAAGATAAAAGTACATTTTCACTGCACACTGACACGTGTGGATACACAAAATGAGGCAAATACAATGTGCAGAAACAGACATATTTTAATCTCATTATAAAGTCAATTATTTTGATTTGTAAACTATTTCAGTACAATTCGTTATTCATTAATTTGTTTGGAAGTTTTTATATTATATGCAGTCTATTTTTCTGTGTTATTTTGAAACATTAACTTTTAACATCAATTCTTTAAAAAGATATGAGATAAGAAGAATCAGTTTTGAGTATTTTTTATGACAAGTTTTAGACCATGTTTCTCCAAGTCTATACATATTGATCATTAAATGAAAGAACAAATGACATGTCTCCATTACATTGGTTGTACTGATTTGGTAAACATGTTCTATTTGGATTCAATAGACGCTCCGAGCTGTGAGTTGTAATAAATCAGAAATGCAATATTACAAACTGAGTAGACTAAAGTGTCTTTTCATTTCCATATTTTAAACTGAAACCTACTATTAATTTGATGTATCACCAAGAAGAAGAAGCTATTAACAACTACACTCAGATGACTTCGGCCAGATGTACACTGATGCAACTATAATAACACGAGAGAAGGGGTTAGATTGCATCCATCTTCTTTCATTACATTAAATATATAAGTTTCATATATTTTCTTGAGGTTGAACAAAGAGTGAGTGAGGGCCACAATTTTTTTTTTGTTTATATTCTGACAGAATAGCAATCTGATTGAATCAAATTTATATTGGGCAACAAAAACTATACTTGTTTTTATTTCTCATCTTATTGTCTATTTTCAAGTTGAGTTGCATAACAGCCTGTTTCTCGTTATCATCGAATTTTGAAATGAAAAGGGAATTTCTAAAAATCAAGACACATCGGGCACACATACATCTTCACTCTCTTGTAAATTAATCTGTCACCTGTCGAAATTCAGTGCAATCTGCTCACACATCGTGAACAACCAAAATAAAACTATCTACATAAAACAAATATTAGTGGATAATACCAAAATATACTACAGAATGAAATGCAAGGAGATAATCAAAACGCTAGAAACTATTATTTAAAAAAAATTAACAAAACAGGCTATATTACATAAAATATCATTCACCAGGAGATGGTATCTTGAAGTGCATATAATTAATTTTTAGCATATATTAGTATAAGAAAATTATTAACAAAAATACAAATGAGAAACATACAAATAAATAAATGAAATAATAAATAAATAAATAAAATAAAATAAAATAAATAAATAAATGGAATAATTTTGTGCGACCTCGTCTCCAACAACTATTACAGCTGACACCACCCTAGACTATTTCAAACTCCCAGCTTCCCAAAGAATACCAGGATGTTGACAAAAGAATTGTAACTACCACACAGACGCCACATTGGTTCTTCAAATCCACGCGCAACGCATTACCCGGGTTTCGACCTTACGGTTTCTTCACGGCAGATACTTGTGGATGGTCAATCAGTAACACTATTTATGCCCGCTTAATTAACAAAGCGCCACAAATCAAAGGGAAGAGTTCGAGGAGCCGGAAACAAAAAAAAATAAAAATTGTTCATCAGGACTTGTACTGGCTTAGAGTATATTGACTGATATGTCTACATTTCGACATTATCTCAGACCGTTGGTATAACAGGTTGGTCTTGTCTGGGTACATCACTATGTCCAGCTTTTTTTTCTGACAGACCCTGCATACATTATCAATACATCTGTAAAGCTTAACTCTCCCTAATACACTCAATTATATGGGGCTTTTATTGTTTCTTTTTAAATTCCCAAACATGGTTTGAAGGATGCTGATAAGTTTTCATAGTGTGCTGCAGTACTTTTCATCACTCCTTCGTACATATACATTTTTTACAAATATAGTAAAATAATACTAAAATTCACTTAAGCTCTTGCAGTTGTATTTAAATATGGCTTAACCAAGTCACTCAGACACTGAGTTTATCCATGATGAATAGAGGTAAAAAGGTAAGAGACTGTTGATATTCGTTCATTCTTTCATATGCATGCACAAAACCTAAAAGATATTGTTGATGCTAATCAGCATTAGGAGACTTGTTCTTTCTTACTTAGGTGCTTGGGTCCTTCAAACTCACGTTCGTATATAAAGAATGCTTTCTGCAGACTCGCAGTGTTTTGTGAACAAAGCTATAGAATTTGGCCGACTCTTTTCTGATTAGGAAAGGTTAAAAGTGATTTTTTCCCATCAAATGTGGCAACCTATCTCAGCTATAGAACAGGCCAATTGAATAAAAACACAAAAACGTACAGACGCGAGGGAACTGGTCTTTGTTGGTGAACAGAGTTGAATTCTCAGGCGTTCTATTTAGTTTATTTTGGAAAATTTTTTCTTTTTTTTTATTCTAGTTGCTGTCAATGACAACAAAGTTTTTTTTTCTTTTCGTGGAAGAAAAATAAACTTACAAGTTTTATATGTATTTTCTTGTATACAGTAGTCAATTTCTGCCTCTAGCTGTTAGTGAAAATGCACAAAATATTTAAAAATGTATAAAACATTTTAAAAATCTAAAAAAAAAACATTTAAAAAATGTAAATGTGTACAGTGGTCCGTTTTATCAAGTTCGCTGTTCATCCTAATTATCTTTTAAGATTAATATTTGGGTGTGGGCTGAACACATGTTGAAAAGAGTCAGATTTACTTCTCTTTCTCAGTCAACCGAAGAGCAATGTCCAACATCTATGGTAAGAATATAGATTGATACAACGCACAAGGTTCAAAACTTAGAGTATTTGTGGAAGATTGATGTAATCTCTGGCTTATTTAAAATCTAGCCTCTGATTTTATGAATCTATTCTATCTTTTGTACATTGGCTCAATTATTTACAAGAATGTAAAACATGTATTTGTTTGATTTCATTATAACAGAAAGAGATGGAAAAAGCAGGCAAAAGACGTGAAAACCTAAATCTGGCATTTGAGTAAATATCGGATATTCATATATTTTGTCATTGCTGTTGCTAGAGTTAATAGGAAAAATTCGAGTTGAAATATTCGCCACTCTAATTTTGAATTTAAATCTAAAATAATAAATTGAAGATATGAAGTGAAGCATATATATATATATATATATATATATATATATATATATATATATATATATATTCTTAATACTTTATTTACTTAACACTTAAGATTGTTCTGTCATATGAATAAAAGAAAGCTTCACCGAAACATTAAAATTATTCGCGATTTCTCTTGCATGCGCGTGAAGCGAATCTTATATTAATGGGCAGGTTATTGAAGCAGCCCTCATCTCGGACCTTGTCTAGGCATCAAACAAAATAAACCCCTCAGCAAAATAGCGTGTCTTATGAACGGCACCAGGCCAGGCTGTCGCTATTATCAGAATTCGCTAAGCACACTTCAGTTTGACCACTTAATGACGAAGAACAGACAATGCCTGTCAAAGTGACTGTTATGTCTGTTAGATAGCGTCAAGGGAGCGTCTTCACACGAACAAGGCACAAGGTAAAATTAGACAACTGGCGGCCCGTACGCTACAAGTAAAAAGCATGCAGAACATTGGAGTATAAATGGTATAATTTATTTAAGAA
This sequence comes from Acanthosepion pharaonis, assembly GCA_903632075.3. Taxonomy (NCBI): domain Eukaryota; kingdom Metazoa; phylum Mollusca; class Cephalopoda; order Sepiida; family Sepiidae; genus Acanthosepion; species Acanthosepion pharaonis. Next base: position 1,529,403 of record CAHIKZ030004884.1, read on the forward strand.
ACAGTCGGCACGAGATTTCCTTTTAGGAACATAACCGATATTCTAAAATATAATTTAGATGAACGTAAATAAGCGGCTTGCAATTCTTAATGATTTTCAGAGGTTTTAATGAGGTTTGTTCATATATAATGTGATATACTCATGACTTTAAAAGCACTTCTCGGATAATTTATTAAGAAACGTAAGTCATTGAATTTGTCCTTTATTTTCAGTACACATGCACAATAAAATATTCTGTCTAAATAAATAGTAAAGAAAACACAACTGGCATTCATATGCTTTTTTTAAGATTTAACTGATTAGAAAAGCCATGATATCAACTGTGACATGAACTGATTATAGCCAGATGATTAAATATTCGGTCTTGTTGCTGGATTTGAGACTCAACTTATGAAGTTTTGTCATTGAAAATCCACTGGTTAAAGCATTGGTCTGTAAATTTGATAACATAGCAACTGTGAGTTCAATCGCTGGGCCAGCAATGGAGACATATATTCAGTGGAAACAGCACAAGCGACAGCGGAGAAGTACTAAATAAAGAATATGAGATATTCTTAGTCAGGGATAGAGAAAAGAGAACAATCTATCATCGTAGACTGAATAGAGTGTTCAGTTCAAAATTCCCTGAAGGTTCGATAAGCACCTGAAGAAGCCTAGATAGTACATAGCTTGAAACGTTGTGATAAAAATGAGAAATCGACAAAATCCGAAAACTTTGTGAAGTGATAAGTACGCAATATATTGAAAGTAGATAGATTAACAACTATTTAAAACAAGTCCCGTTGTAAAGTAAAATATCGAAATATGTATTTGTGAAAACAAATGTTCCATGAAGCAAATTAAATCTTTTTTTCCAGTGAATGAATTACCTTGAAATGTTGTCTACAACTCTTCACTGACTTGTAACTCAAAGCAAATTAACAATCAACACATGACTTCCAATTAAAATGTTTAGGAGCAAAAAAGATAATCGAATGTTAATGCCAAAAGGAATTCAAAGCGAACGAATATTCCAGAGAAATTGTCGCGCCATAACATATTTACAAGTCATTGGAAATATCTTTCAAGTAGGTTAAATTCTTACTTTCCTTTTTTTTGATAGAATGCGGACTTAGAACAAATTAATTCCAAATTAAATCAGTGACATTATGTTTATTTATTCTTTTTGCTTTCATTATTAAATTATGTAACTTTTCTCGGAGAGCTTTAAAGATATTTTGCCCAAAGAAACCATTCTAGATAAAATCTTATGTCAAGGATCACAAACGCATTAACTGCATATACTTTATATCTGTTTGGAGAGAGAAAATCTGATTTACATATATATTGATATCAACCCAGCCAATTCAAGGTTACACAAAATATATATGCTGCTTTTTTTAGCTTAAGTGAATAAAAACTTAGATAATTTTTAAAGATAAAAACAGAAGAATTCTAGTTCTTTTTCAAAACACGTCGAAGACAAAAACAGCTACACACACGCGCGCACGTATACACGCACGCTCTCTCTCTCGCCCTCTCGCTCTCTCTCTCTCTCTGTCTCTGTCTCACACAGAAAAAGAGAATTATGAGTGTTAATGAGAAAAGGGTGTTTCATAGCAGAACATGGACTGATATGCGACAAAGGTTGCTTAGCGCCATACAGGATTAGAAGCTTTGGAGAATCATTATCGTCCATGTATTAAAGTGACATACCACATAGAAGAAGAAGAAGAAGAAGAAGAAGAAGACGAAGAAGAAGAAGAAGAAAGAGGAGGAGACAAAGAGGTTAATTCGTATTTTATTGTCTTTTTGTATATCCGCGGCAACAAGGATCCGATCATTTTATTATAGCAAAGATTCTGTCCATCTTTAAAGTCAAAGGATGACTCAATATTATTACATATAAATTGTAAAAGATCCATGTCACTCCCGTATGCGTGAACACAGATTTGCTTTGATATACGATGCTAGCTAATCTCTTTGGTGAGTCATAATGAGTATTATTATTGTTTTATCTAAGGAGATGGTGATGAAGTACCATATCCGATAGACGATACGTTGGTTATCAGTGCGCAATTCTGATGATGGCTCATAATATTAGAAGAGACAATGAAAGGCAGAATGAAATTACATTAGTTTCTTTGCAGGATTAAGGACAACAAACTTTTTCTTCAATTTGATTGAATAAACTGTTATATGTTAACGGCGAATTAATCATTCAAGGAATAGACGTTGAATGTTATCTATCAATGAGTCTATCAATGCGTGTACGGCTTAGATGATCAATTATAGAAAAATGTGGGACAAAATAAACAAGCAATAGAGTTACAAGAATAAAACATTAAAAGTATGTTATTCTTAATAATTATCGCAACAGCTAACCTCTTGTAATCAAATTGAATCTCTTTCTCGCCAACAACGAAACCACTATAGGCTTACAAAAGTATATCAACAAATATTCAAATGCAAATTCACATGCAGCGTTTTGAATCGTGACAACGCCAATGTACAAAAAAAATGTACAAAAGGTTTTAGCGAAAACTTCAAATGGACAATGTCTTATTTTTGATTACGAAACTTGATATGTGTATGAAGCAAACATTCGAAACAATTCATGCAAAATAATTCGTTCATAATAAAAATTGTCGTTGTATGTCTGCCGCGATTAATTATTCCATGGGTCGATTAAATATGTTGTGTCATTGCTATTGAATACCATAAATGAAATTCCTATATAAAATCTTGAAAGGAAATGTTTTTATTTCCCACGAAAATCTCCAATATGCAGTTAATCTCCAAGGTAGTTATTGATAACAAGCTATGAAGTTTTGTCATTTAGAGAGAACGGAATATGAAAGGCGTCAAAACTTGTAAGTTAGATTTAATTTTCGATGTATCTTAAAAAGAATTTGAACAAACAGTAGTTAATTACTTCTCAAAAACAGGACATTTAAAGCGCCATATCCGACTCATTTAAGCTGAGGGAAAAATGGAAACACTTTGAAGGAGTTAAGAAATCAATAATGAAATTTTCACGTGTATTTAATGTAAACAATAGCACCCATCACGTTCCGGACATTTTGAATGATAAAACTAGATACGTTAAGTGTGAAGTTTAAAATTAAGAAAGAATATAATTACCTGCAAATTTTTCATAATTTTATGACATACGCAGTGTCTGACACCCAACAGAAATTAGGGTGGATCAAAGGTTAACTGAGCAGAAAATGATAACAGCAAACAGAGACATTTTGTGTTCCCTTTGCACTGATGCCCTTGCGGAAACGTCAATCCATCTCTTTTCCACCTAACTATGGATAGATGGGGATCTCTCATCTTGATTGGCATCTAGTCTAGAAACAGGAAACTTTGAATTCAAACCGTAGAGAATGAACGGGAAATTGTTTCGCTATTATTTCAAAGAAAAAAATAATCATAAAGCACTGTTTACAGATATTAAAAAAAGGAAGGCGTGGAAATCATGGACACCAAAATCCTAAATTGAATTAACATTTAACCCTTTGAGTTCTGTATTCCCGAACGATTTTAATCCTTCTACATGAGCTCCTGAGTCAGAATTTGCAAATAATTGGTATGTAATGTTTCATGGTAGATATAAAAATATTTACAAGTGTTTACCCACCGTTTAACCGGTGGCTGGGATTTACGTCATTTTTCTCTACTACCGGTAAAGCGATGGTCAGGGCTCGAAGGGTTAAGGAGAATGGCGCTAAGTAATAGAAAAAGTGAACCGATTTTAAATTTAAATTGTATTCGTTTAACGCTCTTGTTTGTAAAATCTGAACCCCAAATGAAACAATATATTCTAACAAATCAATTTTTATCAAATATTTAATGTAATTTGTTTAATATCATAAACACAGTAAGTTAATTTTTGGTGTTGATCTTATAGGAATAATAGTTTTGATTATTATGTTATTTTTTGTTGCATGACCGTAAAAGTTCAGAGGAAATATTTCATTTTCTGCACTTTAAGAGGAAGCGTATCAGATAAATAATTTCATAACGTGTACCAAGTATTTTTTATCTCATATAGGGGACTCTATCCTACTCTGTTTCAATAAGATTATATATATATATATATATATATATATATATATATATATATATATATATATATCAAAGATCGTTTCTACATATTTTAGACATTATATATTTCTTTACGCATATAATTCTGTTCATATCTCTCTCGGATTTTTTATATTTTGGCGTATATTCTAGCTTTTCATATCAATCTCTTTCTTCATGTCGTTGTGTAGCTTGTTTCCTTAAAAGCTTATCTTACATTTGTTGCCGGATTCACTTTTTTATGATAATCAATATTTAAAAGCCAGATGCTCAATTTTAATGTATTTGTTTTTGTAAGCTTTAAGTCAAATTGAACGAACACGATAACACATGTGCGTTCATACAAATATAAAACAAATAACAACATAAAACTCTCCATGGACATCACTTCATTTTGCTATCACAGACAGAAACTTGTCTTGATTTTTCCCTGTTCTAACGATTTAGTTTAACTGGCTAAACGTTCATTTTATGGGCATGGAAAATAATCGTAATCATAATCATAATAAGTAGTAGTAGTAGTAGTAGTAGTAGTAGTAGTAGTTTTCCATTTTAGTATTGTTGACTCTCTGGATCGAGATATTTACTTTAAATCTTCACTGTACGTTCTACAAACGTACAGTGAAGATTCAGAAATAAACTAGATCTGAGCGAATATCTCGAGACTTTATTTAATCTCTGTTTTTTCCACAAATATTTTCATGGCAAATGCTTTAACGAGCTTTTTTCTCTGGTGCATGAATTTAAGCGTATCACTATATTGGCATCTAGGTCCCACCCGTTTTCTCGTACTTTTCGCTTTTTGTTTACTTTCTTCCCTGACAATCTCCAAGAATTTAAATGCAATCCTCCCTATACTCAGTTTTTTCTCTCACTTTTACTCCATGCAACCCCTCTCCATGTGTATTAGTGGTTTTCCCGACTTGCTTGGGTGAAATGATTAATAAAAATATATATATATTTTGGAATGGAACGAATTGTGAGTTTGAAATCCCATCTGGTGGGAAATTGCGATCTCACCGGGTATGTCTCAATGAAATACGACTGTGTAGATCGTTCACTTAATTGCATGGGAAGATCTGAAGTAAAAGCTTGTCGTTCACTGAAAATGAGTGCTAAATAAAAATAGACCGAGTTGGAAAATGGTGGCTCTGTTTGTTAAGTAGGAGAGAGAAAAGCAACATTATGTGTGTGTGCGAATTTTCTCCTCTCTCGAAGCAGAAGATCTCTAAATTTAGAGAAAGTAGCGAATTTACAATTAGGTTGTCTCGAAAACGTATGGGAAAGGCTGAAATATCATGTAAACTCCTAAACACTTAAAACGCCCTTATTAAATGTGGGTGAATAAATGATTCGGAAAGCTAAGTTGTTTCTCTTATATTTGTAATTGCTGCCTAACTGCTGCAGTTTGTATCGACTTCCTACACAATGTATGTAGTCTTGATAAGAACATATGGCAACACGTCACTAGTTACTATCGAAACATTTCGTTCACTGTGAGAGCTGTACCAGACGACGACCATAGGAGATGCAACAATTCACATACGCTACATGATGGTTACACACCAAATGTTGTCCCCTAGCTTGGCTCGGAGGTGATGTATGTCCGCTTGTCCGTATAACTAGATTTCTATCCCTTCTAGACTGCCTGCTGTGTCGTTTGGCGAACTTCAATCGTCGTGGAGATTTCTTTTACCAGTCATGGGTATCGCATACGTTCACAGTTTCAAAACACAGGAACTTTACACAATATCAATAAGCGATAATCCACATCAATGAAATTTGTTGAAGCTTAAAATTCTCTAGGTATTTAACATACAAAAATTTCATTTTAATTTTTTTTTAAATCTATTGAAAGCGCAATTAAAATATTCATCTGAATTTATGGTAGCTCCATCTGGGTTCAGTAAAATAAAAAATATTGAATAAGTGATAATTCTAAGTTCATCTAATGGTCAACAGTATGGGAAATAGAATTAATGAACAGAACAGAATTCAAATTACGGCTGAGATAGGTTGTATTCAGTCTTTCTCGGAAGGAAATGTACAAATATATTCAGGCTAGGAAATAGTACCTGCTGCTGGTATCATGTAACTCAATACAACTTATTCGGAGAGGAGAGTCAAGGTAAAGTTCCATAACCTTGAGAAATGTCATTAAGGACGCAGTATGGTGACACTTTCAATGTAGAATAACATGGGATAATCTGATTTTCATTCGAACAATTCTTCACAATTCAAATACTGTGAATCTGATTATTATTTGAAGAACGTTGGTGTCTTCACAATCCAAGTAGGAATGAATTAGATTTTCATTTGAAAAAAGAAGGCATCTTCACGATCCAAGTACGTGGGAATCTGATTTTCATTTGAAGAACGAAGGATTGTTCACAATCCAAGTACATGTGAATCTTATTTTCATTCGAAGGATGACGGCTTCTTTACAATCTAAGTACATCTGATTCTTATATTCATTTGAAGAACGAAGTATTCTTCACAGTGTAAGTACATGTGAATCAGATTTTCGTTAAAAAAACGAAGTATTCTTCACAATCCAACTACGTTTGAATCTGATTTTCAGTCAAAGAACGGATTTGTCTTCGCAATCCAAACTTGCGCGAATACAGAAAAGAATATTTTGCTAAAATATTCTGTTTGTCGATTTCAAGCAGAAGAGGGTTGATAAATTTATGAAATAGTCTTCCCTCTTTTCTTTTCAGTTTTAACTATTTTGTGCGCGTAGAGTGTGAGACGCAAGTAACTTCATGAAATCTAATATTAGCATAAATAATGCTATACATATATTTAGAATTTTGTAAAAAAAGCAGTCAACTCTACAATACATATATGTACTGAATGAACCTATTAATAACCACCGTAAATGCATGCATTAATTATAAAATTTAAAATAAAACGTTTGTATTAATTGTTATGACAAGAAGTACGCAGGTGTAATATGAATACACATCAAAATTATCCAATTTTCTTTTCAAATATGAATTAACTGATAGTGACGTAGGATTAATTGTAGATAACATATATATTAATATGTCTGCTTGCTATTATTTATCTTGTTTACTAATCGGTATTTTTGGGACATTAATATGAGTATATGAAAGAAAAGGGAAATTCATGTTTACCGAATACGGAAAAATAAACCTTGATAGCCATGCAAACAATTTTAAAGTGGTTCTAAGACTGTGAGTCTATGTAGAATAAGTTTACACGTACCGATTTGTCAATATCATTTTTATTCTGAAACTGATATGATGTATAAAATATATATTTTTTATGAATTTAATTTAAAAATAACACATTTTGTAATTAGAATTTGTTTTCAAATTGAAACCCATCAATAAGTTAATCCTTAATAATAATAATGATGATGAAACCTAATTTTGTACGCAATTATTTTCTCTCCAATTATATAGTTTATCATTGCCTGCAAAAGTGATAGTACATTTTAAGCCCTTATTTTTATTGGGAAGTTTCCCTTGAATATATTTTTCTTACTTCTTTTGTACTGTTCTCTTTCATTAATTCTATGGCTTTGTGAGAACTTGGGAAATCTTACTATTCCCTTAACAACGTCACCGCCATCAAGATTCACAAGTAAAAGGAAGATACATACTTGCAAGTTAAGTGTGGTCAGTCTATAGTTTTAACACTGTAGGAAAAGTGAGAAGAGAAATTCAATTGCAATTTTTACAGTTCAATGAACACAGCACATACACGCATACATATACATACATACATGTGTGTGAATGAACGTGTGTGTGTTGCCTGTGCATATGAGACAGATTTCGTTTGACAAAGACTCCATTAAAATCACGTCTTCGAAACCTTTCAGTCCGAATGACAGTTCATGAGAACCATAAGACGTGGACATTAATTGTTCTCTGATAACTTGTTATACTTTCTCACTTATGTTGTTTCTAATAATGGAATAGTTTCGAAAATATAAAACTTTTTTCATAACTTCTAACATTTACTTAATGCTATTATATAGAAAACAACTTTTATACAAGAATGAATATTGTGTAAGAAACTCATATATTTTTCTACAATGTAAACAAATCATCTGAATTTTTTAGGTTTAACTTTTGAATATAATGTATATGGATCATGAAATGTGAAATGAGGGGTTGTGTAACGGTTATCGGCGAGGAAAATAATCTTCAAATAGCGAGTTCATTTAATGCGTTCATTTTGGCACAAATTTCTTTGTAAAAAGTATGAACCGATCTTTTCTTTTCGTTATGGGTTAGGGTTAAAGGATCTCCTTTGGTTGAATCAAGTCTAAAGAAGGAAAATTAAATTCGACACTGAAGACAAGGCAGCTGGGGAAACCACTTGAGTATCTTTCGAAGTAAATTGTAGAAATTCACTGTTAATAAAGAAAGTAAACTGTGAAGAACCACGAATGGCTTTTCGTCTTGAATGAAGAACGGCATTAATAATACAGAGTATGAATTATTTATATTCAATTCTTCAGATACTTTTTAAATTGTATGTCATAGCGACTTTTGTGTTTATATTCTACGTCAATAATTACTAATCTATGATTAAGTGTGTATATTGCATGAATTTTAGAAGTATAAAACAATAAGAACATTTTTTTTCTCTCATATTACTTGCAGGGATTTTCTTTTGAGCTGAAACTAATCTTTATTCTAACCACTAGGTCATCATACACCTACAAAAAAGTTTAATATCAGCTCGTATGATTGGTGTTTTCATTTTAATATTAATAAGAACTTTTAAATTATTAGGATTTAATAAATTAATTTAACAAATTTTACTAAAGAAGATTAAAAGCATTGTCAATTGGTAGAAAAATATATTTTCTTAACTTTTTCTCTTCAGGAACAGCTGCAGTCTTGATCGCAACATTTTGTTGCCGATCGCAAAATATGGCGCATTCACATTTTAATTAATCTGAAAATAATTTTCTAATTTAATGTTCATTTTTAATGTCAACAATTTCAAAGTTTTTCCCATAGTAACCTGCACCTGTTCTGCTTTGAATCAATATTAAAAATTCCCACAAAATCTTTTTCGTCAAAAACAATTTCTTTACCATTTCTTTCTTTTAAAATGATTGAACGTTTTATTTCATACGGATTTATAGCAAAATTCATGAACATCTTTCTTAATTTAATTTTTTTTAAATTGATTTTTCAGACAAGGTTTGTATTGGTATTACATCAACCACATAATTTATTGCTTGAGTTGGATCTTCAAAAAAAAAAAAAAAAAAATTAATGTTGATTATCGTAGAAATGACATATTTTCTCAGTCACTGACAGTACTTTTGAATGCTACTTGGTTTTATTATTTACCATGTGGAGATACCAAGGATGCATATATATATATATATATATATATATATATATATATATATATATATATATATATATATATATATATATATATATATATATAAAGCTTATAGTGGCTACCAACAGTGAAGATCTTGAAAAAATACAGCAACATTAATCTCTTTTTTTCGCATGAATAATAATATAATAATAATAATAATAATAATAATAATAAGTTAACATCTATTTTAACAAAACAGACATATTTCTTCTTGGAAAGAAATGACATACTACCACTTGAACAAAAAGGGTGCAAACGATTACGGATGTAAAGACCAAAAATAGGATGATCCTGGAAAATCCGTGGAAAAAAAATCTTAGTATTGCCTGGATAGATTATCGTAAAGCATTCGATAAAAAAACCACATTAGGTATCACCTGTTATCATCAATTTCATTTTAATGGAAAACTACACTTTACCTCAATCATAAAATGGAACCTATAAGTTGGCGAAATCATCAATGAGGAATATTTCAAGGTGACTCTTTGTCTCCTTTATTATTTTGCATATATAGCATTAACCAGTTAACAAGACAGAATGCGGTTACAAAATAGCTCAAAAGAAAATAAACCATCTATTTTAATGGATTTAAAATTGTATGCTAGGAATGACAATGAGCTGGAAGGTCTTCTTGTAAAATGCTTCAGTGAAGACATTGGAATGAAATTCAATTTGGATAAATTACAGTTTTACGAGGATTACAACAAACTTCCTCTATTAGTTTAGACCCTGCTGTAACAATAAAAAGATTTAGAACAAGGAGAAGCTTATAAGTACCTAGGTGTAAATGAGAGTGAAGGAATTCACCAGTGCGTAAAGAGTACTATAGAAGGGTACGATATTAAAAACTGAATTGAATTCTCAGAACAGAATTATATTAATAACCTTGCCATCCCAAATAGTTTCAACATCTTGAATCTAAATGACATCAGACAAATGGATTCTAAAACAAGAAACTTCTTTCTAAGTATAAGATGCATCATCCAAAGGCTGATGTAGACCGTATATACATACCCCGTAAAGAAGGTGGAAGAGGTCTTATTCAGCTAGAATTGTCATACAAGACAACAACTATTGGCTTACTAACTTACATGGAAACAACAAATGACTGGATGATTGAAACAACATGAAAACAGAAAGAAAAATATTAATAATAAAAAGAAGGCAGTAAATACAAACAACATTTACATATAGATTCTGTAGTAAATCAAAACAGAAGCCAAGAACCAACTATTGCAGCAAAAAGATATGAAAAAGAAAGCCAAGGATAAAGCCCTTGAACAGATGAAACAATGGCAAGACAAAACCTCTGCATGGCCAATATCCAGAACGTGCAAATAAACCCAATGTTGTTAATACTCATCGATGGTTACGAGCATCTGGATTAAAATCTGAAACTGAAGGCTTTATGCAGCGCAAGACCAGAGTCTTTTTCATAGGAATTTCAGGCAAATATCATACATAATAATGTGGATCCAAAATGCAGGTTCTTGACAAATACCAACAATAGACCATCTAATCTCAGGATGTTCTATTTGCCCTTCTAAAAATGAATATAAAAATCGTCACGATAGAGTGGGGCAATACTTTGGACAATGTGCAAACACTTTGGAAAATGTCAAGCAAACACTGGTATGAACATCGGCCAGCGCCGGTTACAGAAATAGAAGATGTCACCAATGGGATTATACATCCACACAGACAGAAAAATTCAAATAGGCCGGACATTATTTCAAAAAACCAGAAAGAAAAACTTGCCTACTAATTGATATTTTCCAGCGGATTGTAACATAGCAACCAAGGAATTTTATCAAAATACAAAGACCTGGAAATAGAAATAGAAAAAATGGAAATTGAAAACAAGAATAATTTGGAATTATAAAAAAATGGAACAAAACAACACACTGAAAGAATCCCTGGAAACCCCAGCTTAAGAGACATACAGAAAATTGTCTTATTAAGTACAGCACACACACTAAGGAGAACTTTTGTCTATTTAGCAACTTCATCGGAGATAAAAAAAAAAAAAAAAAAAAAAAAAAAAATTAACATGAAATGTGGCCATAACAATTTTCATGACCTGCCTTAGGTCTTTCCGCAGACTTGGTAGGTAATGTGTCCATAGCAGAAATAATAATAATAATAATAATAATAATAATAAATTGTAATCGGACAACGGCTATTTTTCTTATGTAGTCATTTTCGAATTAATCCTATTATGAGATCAGTCACAATAAGATCGTTAAGAAAAGAAATAATTTCATATTCATGAAATGATTATCAAAAGTTCTAAACTGCTGATTTCAAGGAAACCTTTATTGATTGCTCGTCGGTCTTCAAGCGATTGTTGCATTTCATAAGATTTTGTCGTGACTTTCAAATGAAGCCTGGGATTATGCTGGCTGTTTTGAGGATTTGTTTTATCAACGTTTTGATTTAAGTAGCAATTATCATATATGACGGTTGGAGAGCAATAACATATATTAAAAAAATATGAGACTCTATTGGGAAAAGTGCACAAGTTGTCTTTAACACAATCCTTGTTAAATAACTGCTCAAATTTAGTCGAGTTATTTCATTTGATATTTGTTACTTAATAAATCTAAGAAACACATTTTTCGCTTTTCTATGAAACCGAAGTTTTCTAGTGACGGGCTCAACACACTGAACAGAAAATTTCAATGACATTTACTTGTAATATTCCTGCTATTTCTCAATATTAAAGTTTTGTTATTAACCAAAATATTCTATGAAGAGAACTCTATTTCTTCATATCGTATTGAACGAGATTATGTTTAATTAGTCGATGGATACGCTTGCATCATATGAAACAAACATTTATATAACATCTTTCTATATATTCTCCTCTCCTCTCTCTCTCTCTCTCTCTCTCTCTATATATATATATATATATATATATATATATATATATATATATATAACATCTTTAGTATCTGTGAATTGCTATGACTTCTTGGGCAAGTGGGTTGATATTACTAATACTTTCCTACTACTTTTTGTTCACGTATGCTTTATACAACCGTAGCATTCTGAATACTTACTTAAGTGTTCCAAAATGTGAATCTGAAAACATGTGATGGTCGAAATTCATTTACGCAGCTAGAAATTGCGACTCACTGACAACATGAAAGCTAAAATCATTTAATTAACATATTTAAAATTTGCTACAAAACATAAAGAAGAAAATTGCTACTCAAAACAGTAAAACGTGAAAATCAATTGTCATTTTAGATTGCATCAATTTTAATTGACTTTCTTCACTCGAATCAATTTAATGCTAATCGATTCTCAAGTATCCAATGTCAAAATTAAAGTTAGGTTTCTGAGAAAAGAGGATAGAAATAAATTTGTGGGGGAATTTAATCCTTATTGTCAAATGATAAATTAAAATATTTAGCTCATTCACACACTTTTATCCATGAAAAACATTTTTTGTTTATCTTTTATAAGTAGATATTTTTCTATTTACCTTTTCCCGCGGTGTGTGCGATAATTTAAAGCCATTTTTCTCGACTTCGATGAATTATCTGATGAATATTGCTAACTATAGAGAGTTTGAGATAAGAGAAGTGTTGTTAATTTTTTCATATATTTGCCGACATTTTGGAATTGAATCGGGATATTATATTTTAGATAACAAGGAAAAAAAAAGCAAAGACAGCTTCTGATATCACCTACAAAAATTGACACTGCTTTGATAAATCGAAAATATTCGCTTGGAAATTTAGCTAATCTTTGAGAGTTTTGTCAGTTATTTAAAAAGTAAAAGAAACAGAGATGTAATAATTTTGTTGAAATACTTTTTAAGTGTATAATATCATTTTTATTTTCTGTTTTTGTATGAAAGATTTCATTACAGGTTCCTTTGTCCATAAAAGATAAAAAATAAACTATTTGTACGAGATTGAGTTTTTGCTTGTGGAAAAATCATCAGGTGTTTTGTCTTATTATTGATATTGATAACTCTTTTCTTCAGAGTTTGTCTATATTTCTGAGATGAGGTATTATGTACAGTATTTACATTAGTCGGACTATTGTCCTCATCTTTGTCGCCATATTTGTCACAACCTTTCGGCCGTTGTACGCTCCGGCCTTCTTCAGGTGGTTGGAATTTCGAACTGAACCCTTTATTTCGATCGCTGGGGTAGACTGTTCTAATTCCACGTGCCATGTTTGATGGATGTCAGTTATCAGTTATCTCCTGCTAATTTTCCCTCTGTGCCTGTGTCCTCAAGGACACATGGCACAGTGGATAAAGGCGTTGGTTAGATCCAGTGACAGACCCAAAGAAGGTGAGTTCAATTCCTGGTTAAGGCAGTGGAGAACTTTCAGAGGGAAAATTAGCAGGAGATAACTGATAACTGACATCCATCAAACATGGCACGTGGAATTAGAACAGTCTACCCCAGCGATCGAAATAAAGGGTTCAGTTCGAAATTCCAACCACCTGAAGAAGGCCGGAGCGTACAACGGCCGAAACGTTGTGACAAATATGGCGACAAAGATGAGGACAATAGTCCGACTAATGTAAATACTGAACTCTTTTCTTTTATAATTGTCCTGCGTTGTCATTAGAATATAATACTGAAAAAGTAAAATTGTAATTCTCTATCAATTTTGTTCCGGCTATATGTGTATGCTAGTGTGTAGTAGATATTCTAATAAAATTTAATGAATTTCAAACATCTTGTGATTTAGTAACTATCCAATATTTAGTAATCCGATATTTAGACTTATGTGATAAACAACAGTGTGACAAAGGAATACAAACAGGTGACATCCCAGGAATATGCGCACGTGTTTTTCTTGAGAGCAGTTTGAATAGTAAGTCTTCGAAAGATTGGTTGGATATTGTGGCATTTCGATGTTGGCAACAGTGATTAAATGAAATTACTTACATCTACAGATTAAGTATGAAAGGAGTGTATTGGCAGACAACATGGCTTTTATAATACAGAAAAGAATGTATGTAATCCGCGGTGTATCGACATAATTATTAGAAATCATTTACTATCAGCAAGCTTAAGGCTTTAATCAGATTTCCACACTCGCCACAACACCACCTTTAATGTCTTCAGTTGTGTTAACAGAGACTCACATCGAGGATTAAATAGTGCTTTGTCGTGTTCTGTTTTTATTCAAGTGATGTGTATGTTTATCATAGAACTAGGAAGCCACATCTGTTAAAGTGTATTTGTACATGATAAACAATCCCTATCCCATACATCATGAAGTGCGGTGACATAAGATACAATATTCGGTCATCTTTGATGTTTGTGGAGGAAATGTTGAACAGCATCCGTATGTCGAGAATATAGATTTTTTTTCTGTAGCTATTCATAAAGGCGATGTACTGTTACATCATTATAATACTCACCAACATGATACCTTTACTGCTCAAAGTGATTTGTAAGATCTTCGAAACCTTGGATATTTATGAGATATGCCGGAACGGGGCTTAACCTACCTGTTAAACCACTCTTTCTAAATTTCATCAATAGGCGTAAAAAGAGTAAAGATTAATGGAAATATTGTCTTTCACCATCTGTACAAATGCATGCAAGACAACAGGATTGTGTTAACGGCCAATGACAATATGTTGTATTAAGGTTCTAAGTACTGTTTATACACCACTTATTTGTGAACCTATGCATATAGTGATATGTAATTCGTTGACCAAAAGTTTCGTTCGCTAATAGAGTAGACAATTTACGTAAGAAACCGAATAAACTTTTTGGCCAATCCAATATTTATTTATTATAATTCACCACTATTACTTGGAGGTTTAATTTTGATTAAACTGAAGCATATTTCCATGTTGTTGCAATTATATTTTCAGTTCGTGTATTTGAGTTTTTATTTTAAACATGATTTTGAAAAGTAGTTTGAATCAATTACATTGAATGAAAGGCATTTTTCGCAATAAACAGTTAATATTTATTTGCTAATTTTGTTTTTGTGCTTCAGAACGACTATAGCATCAAAGGCGTCAGTGCGCAAAGCAATTATTCCTTTATGTAATTAATAACGAACAACTGGGTTGTGACAATACGTGATAAAACGCTCGTAATTAGCAGTAAAATCCAAATTTGGGATCAATATGGAAAAACATTCAAAATAAATTAAAGTTAATATAAAGCATTTAGAAGACTCAACAATGGAAAAATGCACATTGTGTGAAACAAAACCTCGTCAGGTGTTCAACTGCAATCAACAATCATCTTGATATAATTTGGAACATCAGAAAATCGAAAAGCAAGACAAATCTGATATAATTGTTTTCATTTTAGAAAGAGCGCACAGTCTTCTGCTGCGACTATAGAAGTGAGTTCTTTTGATTTACTTCAGTTTTGTAAAAGTATTTGACAATTTCCCTGCTGATAATCTTCTAATTGGTTCATTGAAAAGAATAAAGTCATTGAAATAGTTAAGCATTGGATATTTTAATAAGTATTTAATAATTATAAACCAAAAATGAGAAAATCGACCGAAATGTCTTCTCATAAGTACCTGATTTGTTTTTAACGGCTTTTCAAAGTTTTGACACATATTTTTGGATTGCACGAATATTTCTTTTTTGAGTGAATATTGTTCTACCACTTCGTCCCCAGCCCCTCAACCTCCGACGTCTTCCTCTTTGGGTTGAGGTATCCACTCGGTCCGAACCGAACTTAGGGGTAACTGTTCGTACGCTCCCTGAGTACCCGGAGATTATTTCGACCGGTCAACTGGTCAAGTCCTGTTTGCTGCCCACGCTGTGTTAGTTTTTAGATCCAGTAAGCGGGTTGTATCCATACGTTCACGGTCGACTGGGAATATGGACACGGCTGTGAGAGTTGGCGGTAGGAAGTTTAGATTGTAGCAAAATAAAACAAGAAATAATAACTGCAGAAGCCAGACAACAATGGGGGAAATGTTGACGTCTTTTAAATAAGAAGATAACATCAGGACAGAGGTTACAGGGAGAATAAAGACATTTAACATAAATGAGAAAAGAAAGAAAAAAAAACACACAATGCATCCAGCGAATTCCCAACAGAGAGAGGGTTTGTGTGTGATAAACGCGTATTGAATCGCCTGGGGTAGGCTTATGACTAGTACTCCAGTCTCATACAGACTTCTCAGAACAGGGGTCAGTCCCAGACCGTTACTCATTCGGCACAACCATTGTACTGATTCCACTTACTCTTTGGGCTCGGGCTGCACCGCACCCTCCTTAATTGCAATTTCAGTGGTAATTCCTCATTAACACCTGGCGCTTCTTCAGCCCGCAATTTACTCTGCAATTGTGCTAACGGAATTTCACCCTCTTCTGCCCATTCACTCAGTTCCTCTTCTTCCCTAAGGTTAGGGTCATTTCCTGCCTCCTCAGAAGTTCCCGCTGGGGTCCGCTTTACCCCCCTCAGCCTTCGAAGGGTAGTTGGGCTAACTTCAATCTCTTCACTCCCTTCGCTTTCACTCCCCGTCTCCAACTCTTCGGCTTCTACTAACGTAGTTCTCCTCAACCTTCTCTGTTTAGTTCTTGTTTCGACCTCTTCCAATTCCCCCATTTCCGCTAGTCCTATATCATTCGCATGCATTCTCTTTACCTTTCCGGTCAATTGGTCCCATATCACAAAGGAAACCGGACCCGTCTGCTCTACTATTCTATAATATGGGCTCCATCTCTGGCCCAATTTACCTTCTCTCAGGTGTATTTTATAATACATTGGGTCCCCCGATCTGGAAAGAGACTTCGGCTCTGCCCTTGTTTATTCTATCGTTTCGTCTCTTCTGGGCTCTTCGAATACTTCTCCTCACCTGCGTAAACATTTTGTGCTGTTGTTCTAGAACCATACGGTGATTATCCTCTCCTAAATACTTCCTCCTAGGTCGCAATAGATTGTCTATAGGTAAGACTACATCCCTGCCATATACCAAGCAGTAAGGGGAAAATTTTGTCGTCTCGTTTATGGAGAACCTCAGGGCCGCTAACGCTTGGGTTAGGAATAAATCCCAATTCTCTCTATTATCCTCGGCTAGTTTAGTTAACACATCAACGAGGGTCTTATGAAATCTCTCCACCTTCGCATTATTTTGGGGATGATATGGGGAGGTGGTTACGTGCTGTATGTTCAATTCCCTCAACGTCTCCCTCATAATCTGATTTATATTCTCCGATCCATTATCGGAAACTAACAGTTCGGGGGCCCCATATCTGGGGAATATTTCGTTCAGTATTATATCTGACACTGTGTTTTTTTTTATCTGGTATGGCGAATGCCTCAGACCAATTCGTTAGCCAGTCCACAAAACTCACTATGTAAAGATTACCTCTAGGAGTTTCTCCATAGGGCCCAGAAATGTCCATGCTTACTTTCTGAAATGGGTAAGTCGGGACATCCGTTTCTAATACGGGGGGCCTCCCTCCTCCTTCGACTCTGTACTTAAAGAACTTAGGCCAATAATAATTCCTCATTATTAATCCGTATGTCTTATCAATTCCCATGTGTCTAAACTTCCTATGACACTGGTCTAGAACTTCGGCTCTCAACTTCCCAGGTATCACCATTTTTAAACTTACTTTCTCATCTCTTCCTGAAAGGTAACACAACACTCCATCATGCACCTTTTATTTGGAGGTATGCCCTGCCTCTACCCTGGACCTGATAGTTGCTATCTCTCTATCCTCTTGGTTTTACCTAATAATGTCTCTCCAGTGGGGGTCGGAAATAATCTCCGTCTCACGCGTTTCCTGTTCCTCTCAACCAAGTCCTTCCCTCGGTGCCTGTGAATTGATCACATTAATTTGGAATGCCTTATCATCCACACCCGGCTCCAACCGGAATCCTCGATAACAGGTCAGCACAGGTATTATACTTCCCTGCCAAGTATTCTATCTTACAGTTATATCCTCTTAGTTTCAACGCCCATTGCTGTATCTTCTTATTCGTCCACTCCACCTCTAATAAATATTTTAGGGGTTTGTGGTCTGTTTTAATGGTAAACACTGCCCCACTCAAATAATAGTCCAACTTTTGCACAGCATACAGGATAGCGAACGCCTCTTTCTCTATTACTGGCCATCTTTGCTGAGTATCGGAGAGTCGATGAGACAGAAAGTAAATCGGCACTTCCTCAGGCACACCTGGTACTGGGCCATCCTTGTCGGGACATGGTTGTGTAAGAACCGCCCCGATGCACTTATCACTAGCGTATGTGTACAGCACTATAGGCTTACTCGAGTCTCGGTAGGCCAACATGGGTATAGCTGTCTGCTGGTCCTTCAGAGCCTCGAACGCACGCTGACAATCCTCGGTCCACTTAGACCTAGCATGCTTCTTAGATATAGCTATTAGAGGGCCTGCCAGCCGACTGAAGGCTGGTATGAAACTCCGGTAATATCCGATGGCTCCAATAAATCCCCTAATCTCTCTTACGGTCTTCGGTGCGGGCATGGCTCTTATAACCTCTACCTTGTCTAGATCCGTCTTTATCCCTTCTTTATTTATGATAAACCCTAAGTATTTCGTCTCTTCTTTCATAAACTGGCACTTTGATAATTTTAATTTTAGTCCATGTTCTTTTAACCTATCGAACACCTTCTGCAGATGTTCGAAATGTTTCTCTGGTGACCTTGAAAACACCATGATGTCATCTACGTATGCCATGGCAAAGGCCTCCGTGCCATTCAGTACGATGGACATCAACTGACTAAATACACCCGGGGCGTATGCTAACCCAAATGGCATAACTCTAAAATTGAAGAGACCCAGGTGGCAGGTAAAAGCGCGGTCTTTTCCCGATCCTTTCTGCTAAGGGCCACTTGCCAATATCCCGACCTCAAATCTCAGGTGGAAAAACATTTCGACTTTCCTAAAAGGGCTAGAATATCATCAATCAAGGGAAGGGGCACTGCCAGCGGTTTCGTAATGGCATTTAATTGAAAATCCACAAGGACTATGGGAAACCTCCAAGGAGATTTGGATCTTTCAATTATCCCTGATTCCATCAATTCATTCACTGCTTCCTCTACTAATTTTCTTTTGTGGATTGTGGTTCTATACGGCTTAAACTTAATAGGTGGGTGATTACCCGTGACTATCTTCATTTCTACTGTCTCCGTTTGTCCCAGTTCCTTGTCAGTAATGGTTATTACCTCCTGATTACTGTACAGCCACCGACTCAATTTCCTCCTGTGATGTTCAGTAGCGTTTATATCCTCCTCCCTTATTTCCTTGCTACCTATCTTATTACCAGGCCTATTCTCATTCCATACTCTCACCTGCTCGACTTCTCTCACTGGGCACGCCTGTGCCAGCTCCTCTCCCTGCTTTATTTTAATAGTTTTATTGGCAGCATTAGTTAATAGTAAGGGAACAGTCCTCGACCCCTTTTACTAACGAATCACATACGGTTATCTCCTTTTCACTATCATCGTACCTATCAGTAGGGACCACTTGGTACAGGTCACTGCTCAGCACTCCTTCTGTTACAATCTTGCCCTTCCCCGACACAGTAATCCTAGGGGGAAGCGTTATATCCGTCTGGGCCACCACTGGCAGTTGTTCATAATTATCCTCTCCCAGCGGTATCGCTACTCCGTACAATGTGTGGCGTGGCGGGGTCAAAACTGATCCGTGCCTTATTCTGCCTAAACCAGTCGCCACCCAGAATCAGCTCACAACACAAGTCTGGTTCCACATAAACCTTAAGTTTACCTCTGATTCTCTGAACTGGAAAGGTAGCCACGCCATACCCTCTATCCTCATCCTACTACTATCATCTTGACATATTAGTAGATCGACAGGACTAAGCTTCGTCTTCAGTCCCAACTGTCTAAAATCCTTGGAGCTAACTAGCGACACTGAAGCTCCCGTATCGACAAGGGCCCTCACCTTCTTGTCTCCAAGCAACACATTACAGGTGAAGTCTGGTCCTTCCTTCAGCAAACGGTACACCTGTGCCTTTCTACTTCCCGCATGTTCTCTCCCTTTCTTCCGTTTGCTCGACAAATTTGGTCCATTTTCTCCTGTGATGACAGGTTTGTCTCAGGTGACCCGCTCCACCACAGCGCCAACACCTTCGCTTCTTACAACTTGCCGAAAATTGCCCGACCACATCACATGTCCAGCATCTCAGAGGTCTTACGTGCACTGGGGCCACTCTGCCTCTTACTTTTTCACGGGTGACCCATCGGCGTTTCCCGGACCCTTTTCCTTCTCGGTAGGGGGCACCAGCGTATTAACTCGCTTTAACCCCAGTTTATGGTCTTCCTCTGCCATACACCACCGAACCTTGTGCCCGAACTCGCCACAAGCCGTGCAGTTCAGCCCCAAAGACCTTGGGTCGCCTCCATAGTTTGTCGGACAGTCACTGGCCTTATGCCCACCAAACTTGCAAGTCCAGCACACCAGCCCATATCGGCCCGGTGAGGGCTTGTGAAACCCATAACGTAGATCCCAGGCTCTCCTATTGGGAACTGCCTCAGCTTCCCAGTCCTCTTCCACCTCTTCCTATCCCAGTCTTTCTTTTTCATCACTACTTTGCGCCCCCCCGGGGGTTCCTACCTACACCCCTTTATTCTATCCCAGAATCGTTCGCTGGTCCGAGTCGCTTCTATGGCTTCGGCCAGGGTGACCGGTCCACCCTTCAGAACATCGCCCTTCAGGTCCCTGTCGCTCAGCGCGTCTACATTTACATCGGCCAACAAGGCCTGAATAGGGCCATTGTCCCGAGTCACCAATTTCGGAAAAGCTAATGCTGCTAGCCCCGCGGCTCTTTCTCCCAATTCTTCATTTGTCTCTCCTTCCTGTTGCTGCAGCCGGAATAATTTCCTGGCTACCTCAATGGCTCAATTGCGTATTGCCGCACCAGAGCTCTGTCCATGTCGAGGCTGGATTTTCTTTGTAACATGCCCCTATAAACTGAGACACCTGCCCCGCTGCAGCGTCGTAAGCCAAGAGCACCATTTCCTGGTCTGATAAGCCATAAATCACCTGCTTCTTTTGGATGGAGAGAATCCATTCGTGCAGGTCTGCAGGGTTTCTTTTATAAGTGGGTAGCTTCATACTACCTATCAGCCTTCTGAACTCTATCGTTATTTCGGGGAATACCACGTCCCCAAGGTCAGTTGTGGCGTCTGATCTTGCTACGCTCATCCTAGCGTCTTATCAACTGCCACTTTCCCACGAGAAGAGAGAAACAAAGGAAAATACTTCACACGGTGGTGGCGCTTCAACTGCGTACAAGGTCGACAAAAATCAACAATGGCATATCTAAGTGCAATGAGTAAGTAGAGGAAACCAAAAAGTGACTTACCTGAGATCTGCTGCTCAGTGTTTTGTTTCCTTTTTATTTATTTTTCTATTTTTTTAATTTTTTTTTTAACTAATATCGTCCACAGACTAGAGTTCTTTCTGGTCTTAGTCGGTCCCGACTAGATGCAAAACATAAAGTCTTTTTTGTCTGGTGTTTCCTTCTTTTCACCTTTTTTTTTTTTTTTGAGTATAACTTAAGGCTTGCTTTTCTTCAAAGCTGTTCCTGGCCTTATTTTCCGTGGTAACTCAAGGTCAATCCTGGTCAATGGCAACCAATCTACCACTTTCAAACGGCCGTGGTAACTCAGGTTCGAATCCTGGTCCCGGCACCAAATCTACCACTTCCTCCCCAGCCCCCTCAACCTCCGGCGTCTTCCTCTTTGGGTTGAGGTGTCCACTCGGTCCGAACGCTCCCTGAGTACCCCTAGATTATTTCAACCGGTCAACTGGTCAAGTCCTGCTTGCTGCCCACGCTGTGTTAGCACGAATATTTCTTTTTTGAGTGAATATTGTTCTACCACTTCGTCCCCAGCCCCTCAACCTCCGGCGTCTTCCTCTTTGGGTTGAGGTGTCCACTCGGTCCGAACCGAACTTAGGGGTAACTGGTCGTACGCTCCCTGAGTACCCGGAGATTATTTCGACCGGTCAACTGGTCAAATCCTGCTTGCTGCCCACGCTGTGTTAGTTTTTAGATCCAGTAAGCGGGTTGTATCCATACGTTCACGGTCGACTGGGAATATGGACACGGCTGTGAGAGTTGGCGGTAGGAAGTTTAGATTGTAGCAAAATAAAACAAGAAATAATAACTGCAGAAGCCAGACAACAATGGGGGAAATGTTGACGTCTTTTAAATAAGAAGATAACATCAGGACAGAGGTTACAGGGAGAATAAAAACATTTAACATAAATGAGAAAAGAAAGAAAAAAAACACACAATGCATCCAGCGAATTCCCAACAGAGAAAGTTTTTGTGTGTGATAAACGCGTATTGAATCGCCTGGGGTAGGCTTATGACTAGTACTCCAGTCTCATACAGACTTCTCAGAACAGGGGACAGTCTTCCTTCTCCCGCAAATCTCTCGTGACTCTCTCGACGACGGCATAACTACGTTGGTTTATATAGATAAATCTGTTTGATCATGATTCGATCCTTGGTCCGGCACGCAATTATCATGAATGCCGTTTCCAACCCAAAGTCATGTGAGTTTCAAAGTACTGATAGCCTGAGTAAGCTCTATTTTAATTTTTAACCGATAAAATTTATTTAGATCATTTCCATTGTTTTTTCAACAACCCAATTCCAAAGGCGAGATCAGATTTCCTCATCAGTAAACGGAACGCTCTGATCTAGTTTCACTAGCTAGATTCACTCCAATTTCAATAAAAAAATATATGTGTGTGTGTTTATGTGGATGCGTGTGCATATACCTCTCTCTGTTACATTTCAATATTTTTTTTTAGAATAAGAATGGTGATCTTTTTTTAAAAAAAAGTCCTAGTCTTTCACTCATATCCGGGTGAGGAGAATGATTAATATTTTTTTCAAGGGGATTTGCGCGTAAGTGATTTTAACAAACTCAAGTCTCCCATATATCATTGCGTGCCGCCATCTATAACACTACCCGCACATCCTAAAGATTAATAATAATAATAATAATAATAATAATAATAATAGTGATAATAACATGACAGTTGTAGATAAGGACAATTATTTACATCCTACTAAAGACCGTTTTCTAGCCAGAAATAAACTTATGATATGGAAGAAACAACATACTTAACAATCTGTAAAGAAATAAATGAATCTGTAATACATGTCGATATCAAATAACATATCTTCAATATTCAATCCGGTGGACGAAAATAAAAAAAAATATCTACTTTTAATAAATAAACTGAGCGTTTACTCAAATATGGGTATCCACTATAAATAGAGCTTAAATAATAAAATCTGTCGTATAAAGTCCTTTATATATATATATATATATATATATATATGTGTGTGTGTGTGTGTGTGTGTGTGTGTGATTCACCCCTGCATGTTCAGTCACTATAGCCCACAAGAATCCCTTTTTCTAGCTGTTCGAACGGGATAGTTCCGACTGCAACAGACGCCTATTTGTGTCCGCTCAAAATTATGGCAATCGTGTCCATTTTTTTTTAAGTCTTTATTCGTTGACAGAATGAGTCAGCTTATAACCTTTAACAAATTTGGTTCTCATGACTTCCGTAATAGTGTATTAAATAAAATTAAATCTTCTATATTTCCTATCTTCACTCAGTTTGAAATGTTATCATCATCTGTTTTTTGCTCATAAATTCTCTTCACTCTTGATTCATCTGAAATATCTTTGACTTTCCACTTAGAACTAAGTCCGTACTGTGTGACATGCATATATCTCTGTTCAAAGTTTTTACTATCATATCTAGACTATTTCTCACAAAACATGTGAACTTGATTGTATTCCTGCAAAAGTCATGTTTCTTATGAACTCGACAATTTTTAAGATTGCTAGGTAACTAGAAAATAAGGTGTTTGTCGTAATAGAGTGTTTCCTAACGATTATGCATAATTCCGGAATTTAGACAATTCATGAGATCTTACTTATTATAAAACACAGATTGTGTGTGTGTGTCTGTTCGTTTATATATGGGATCGTATTTCCTACATTTTTCAACAGATTTCAACAAAAATTCACAGGACTACGTAAAATTACCCGGTTTACTGATATAAGTCTTAATAATTATGTCATAGCTGGGGGGGCGGGTAGGAGAGGTGGTGTCATATCTTTCCATAAGGTATTTGTGTATCTCTATCTACAAAAGACAGGATGTTTGTGTGTGTGTGCAACGAATGCACGACCGCAATTTTCGACGGATTTGCACCAAAATTTACATGCACATGCTCTAAGCCCAAGACCGACTTTACATTTCCCAACTCCCATCAAGAGTGGAAATAATCGATTTTTTTCATGCTTCTACGACAGCTTTCATGTAGTTTGCAACCATTTTCTACTGGCCAGAGTGAGAGCCTATAGCTGGCTGCCACGAATAGGCAGGAAAATTCTATTGGCCAGCGTGAAAGACAACAGCTGACTGATACGAATGTTAACTAGCATGCTAGCATGCAAAAAAAATCAATAGCTGCATTCGTCACAAGTGGGAAAAATTTAAATCTGCGTGGCACTTTACTCCAATTGGCTCATTCGCTTGCTTAAACTCAACATTGATTCTGATTCTGAAGAACTGGGTTGGGTGTAAAAAAGTATTTGTTGTTAACATTCTTTTTTTTCATTCGGTTTTTCCAGTTACGAGTCCTTTGTTAAAGCTGATCGTTTTGTGTTCATTTTGTTTAGTTCTTTTTTCGTAACAGATTTAATGTTTAGTATAGAGCTTAGAAAAATTCGCAGTGTGAGATAGGCAAGAAGTAAGGCATGTAGCAACATCAGCATGGCAAAGGGCACTCCTTTAAAGGCAAGGAAGGGAAAAATATTTTAAGTAAAGTGATAGCGATTGCTGTATGAGTCGTACAGTTTTTGAATCAAGCACGGGCAACGCCGGGCCATGCTGCTAGTCATATATAAAAAGGAACTGATTTATTTAAAGAAAAAAAATGATTTTCCTAAAGGCAGAGGATGACTAAATAATTTGTATTATTTATAAACTAGCAAATTTGTACATTTATCTTTCTGAGATATTACTTTCGAATAATTTGTGCGAATTGATTGTATACAAAATTAATAACATAATCAATTAACTATTATTATTAATAATAACAGTTAAGTATCTTATTAATGAAGGCAAGCAATCAATTAGAAAAGGAAACGATTGTAATTTTCCGATTACAGATTAAGGGTATTTAATGCTGATGCCCTGGAGGAATTAGGAACTGGAATTTTTCTGTTGCATTTTCAGATCACAAAATATCTGGATTAGTCAATCGCAGGAAGATCATCGTTTTGTAAAATCTATTTTACGCCCGGAGAATTAAGATCATGATTTCAAGGAAAGTAAAGAATTGAAAATTCTATGCAAACCTGAATAATACACAACCATTTTCTTAAAATGTTGCCTATCTGTTTGGTTATTTTATTTGATGGGCATCTAAAAGTACTCAAAATCCTTTATGGACAAATTGTAGTAAATGTTTAAAAATAACAATTGTCTAGTGCTGGTTAAATATTGATAGAGGTGAATCGAGCTATTTGAATTTCAATTCACTGCAGACACAGGGAATGATTGCGTCATGTTTCTCGTCGGAATAAAAATAGTGAAATTCTAATCAAGTACTTAAGATGTAGTTAAAATTAATTTATTACAAATCACTGTGTTATTCAGGATAAACTATTTTGACTGACGATTCTCTTATAAATCAAGTAAAGGTTTTTGTTACGAAAGATAGAGACATCAATGAAGTTTTGTGCGAATACAAATTTACAAATTGTCCATTGACTCATTTCTACTATTTCTGTGAGTTGTACGTATGTCACCTATCTATGAAAATTTATATACAGACAAAAAAACTTGAGCTGAAATTATAAATAACTTATAGCTCGATTTTATCGCAGACTAAATATTTTGAAACTGTAAGCAGAATAAGTTTTTTTCAAGAAACTGTTGAAAGATTTGTTCTACTTCATATTTACTTCATACATAATGTATTGATTGCGGAAATATCTACGTTACTGTCTTTCGTATGAAGCTCATTAATGCTTCTGTGAGAGAAACCTGAAAAGAGCGTCTGTCCGTGAAATGTCCCAAGGGTAAAACCTAAATAAGTCAAGTCCAGCATCACTAATATAATATTTCTCTTGTTATTTTCCATTACTTATACAAAAGTTTACAATTTGAATTATCGGAAAGTTGTTGAACATTCTATTCAGCGGGTCATGATAGAAGTCACTGTAGCTTATAAATTTGCTTTGACACAAAGTGAAATGGGTTTTCTAATTTACTCAAAAAGCACGAGCATGCTCGCATAGACAGATACAAGCATACATACTCAATGATTCCGAGCACAGCCTATTGAAGATGTCTATTCAGTCACATTTGTATTTGTTCCAGATCCATAGTGCCAAACTATGCTGAGATGACTTTAATTAGAATTTCTGGGAGTGAGGGCATAATTTGTTGTGACCAACAGTTTTGTTGTTCAACCATTGAAATCTTCTCACTATATACCCAATTTTACTCACAACACATGATATGGTTTTCAGCTGACGACGCCACAAATTTGTATCGCCTACCGGGTCGATAACATTGAAAAGTCAGCAAACCTGACAAATCGAATATGGTATGAACGTTCTAACCACACGGTCACACACACACACACACACACACACACACACACACACACACACACACACATATATATATATATATATATATATATATATATGTATATATATATATATATGATATAAATATAGTTGTAAGATATGTTATATTTATAGGTTAAAGTGATCAATATAAGAAATAGAGCGTATGCAAATATCAAAATATAAAAGTGGACACTGAGGTCAACACCAAGCGGCGACAATGTCTGTTTCATGCTTAACGCATGGCCTGAAGATTGCGTTTAAGCAGTAATTTACACTTTTGAGAAAGTGAGAAAATTTTTTCGCTAATTCATTGTTGAAATAAGTAATGACGTACTCATTTTTTACAATATGAATGAACTAGTGTTATACAGGCCTTCATGAGTGAAGCTGATTTGAAAACAAACTAACTTATAAACTTGAAAGACAATTCCATCAGTAATATCAAATAATATATTTATAATTTTTCAAAGACATTATATTTCCATGAATATATTAAGCGTATCATTACCGGATGGAAATTAATTAATGAAAAGATTATTTAGAACGTAATTTGGTCTGAAGTTTGAGATAAAGTATAATTATTATTCACAAGTCTTAATATTTGCTTTTCTTTTCGCAGTTTCAGCAGATAAAAAAATGAAAGAAGACAAAAATTCAAATTAGAAGAACGCTCAAAGGAGTTGATTGAATGATCCAATACTACCAGGGCAATGAGATATTGTCTGTAGTAATAATAATACAAATGAGTGGATAAATGTATCTGAAGAAAGGCGAAAAATCCATCGCAAGATAAATCTTCAGAGTGATAAAGAGAAAAATATCTTTCAATACAGTTAAACTCGGTGTAACAATTCCATAGAGTAAGGATATATGGAATTATTATGTAGAAAATCCTATAATATAATAATAATAATAATAATAATAATAATAAATGGATACAAAATAAATAACATTGTTTAATCAATTATTCTACATAGATAACATTTTGCCAAAGGTGATAATGACTTGAAAGGTCTCTTCAATACTGAAAATTATTTCAGTGATGATATTGCTGTGGACTTTGGATTAGATAAATGTGCAAAGTAACATTCAAGTAAAGGAGAATTACCAACAATAAATGTCGCTCACTTGTCATCCGTATGTGTCATTCTATGTCTGATGTTGATCGGCTTTGTGTGCAAATCCGAAGGAGGCAGAGGTTTTGTTCAACTAAAACTGTTTTACAAAACAAGAAAAAAGTCTTCAAAGTTACCTAGAAACTACAGAAGACTGGACGAGAATCTGAAAGAAATGAAGTAAATAAAAAGACTTTATTCAGTAATAAAGGTAGCCAATGAATTCAAAAGTGAATTTTAAGTGAATGGGAAGAACAAACTAACTATAATACACAGACTGCTGCAGCAAATAACCTAAAAAAGAAGACAAAAACGAATGCAATGGACCAAATGCAGAAACGACGAATGATAAACCTCTTCAAAGCCAATACTCTGTTTGTGTCAAACAAGCTGATGTAGGCAAAACTCATACACATAAGTGGTTACGTAGTGCAGGATTAAAAGCTAAAACCGTAGGTTTTATATTTGACTCACAGTACCAACGCTTGATAACTAGAAACTAACAAACAAACTTACTGGAATATGTTCCACAAGCGAGAAGTGCGATAGACGAAACTGTTAGCATAGAACTTGAGGTTACGTCTTTGCTCAGGCATGTCAAGTAGTTTAACTCTCTGAATTCCTTTGCTTTTTTTGCATTTTATGTAACTCATGAGAGTTAAATTCTTTCATTTTTTTATTTGCATTAAGTGTCATAAACAATTCAGCTCGCTCTTCCTGACCATTAGTAACATTTTCCTTGTAGCTTTTGTTCAGATTTTTTTAATAATTTGTCTCAGTTTCTCTCTTTAGTATTCTCAACATTCATTATCTCAGTCGGTGCGAGTCGTATTTATTTGTTACAAAATTTTCCAAAGTTCAGTGTTATCTCGGCGGACAGACATTCGGTACTAGTTTAGGATTCTTAACAGTTATTAAGTAAAATATGCCCAGAAATATACAAAGTTTAATATACTCATGTGTATGTGTGACAACGTGCAATTGTGTCTGTTGTTTATTATATAGAAGGTTTTGAAAAGTAAAGTTATATTTAAAGACAACGATTATTTCAGCTGGCAAAATCACAAGATATGTGAACGTGACAACTCTTTACTGTCTTCATCAAAGAACTGACATGAAAATGTCTACACTGCTATCTTCTTAAGCCATTGCTTAACGAAAATAAAATATAGTTGGATTACGTTCTCAGCTACAAAAAGACGTCATGATAAAATCCAGAACAACATTTATGTCTGTAGTCTCAATAATAACATATTTCAACCATCGTTCAACCATGTCTTTAAATGAAGGTAACTTCGAATAACATATTTCTTGGGAATCAATATTTGGTTAAGTAATGCGAAATATGTTGTTACGTAACTGTTATGGTGTAACGCGGGAAATAAATTTCGTTAGATACTCTGTATAAAACATAAGAAGACAATAACGAAAGACAATATTTTAACTAAATATTTTAAAATCGAAAAATATAGCGCGAAGTGTCATTCTAGGCTTAGGAAGTTTGGAACAAAAAACGAAATAAAGACCATGAAGATCTAAATAAATAACGTAAAGATCAAAGCTAAAAACAGTAGACGAGATAAAGGAATAATGGAAGTGACGAGCTGGAGAAACGAATAGTGGAAGTGAACAATTAGAGGAATGAATGATGGACGTTAACAACTGAAGAAGCGAATGATGAAGATGAAAAACAAGATAAGCGAATGGTGGAAGCGAATAAATGAATAAGCGAATGATGGAAGTAAACACGTGGACGACCAAATAATTAAAGTGAACATTTCGACGAGAAAATGATGGAAGTGAACAGTTGGACGAGCGAATGATAGATGTGACAGGGTTTACGAGCGAATGATGGAAGTAGACAGTTACACGAGCGAATGATGGAAGTGAACAACTGGACGAACGAATGATGGAAGTGAAAAACTGTACGAGCGAATGATGAAAGTGAACAACTGGACGAGCGAATGATGGAAGTGAACAGCTGGACGTGCGAATGATGGAAGTGAACAACTGGACGAGCGAATGGTGGAAGTGAACAACTGGACGAACGAATGATGGAAGCGAACAACTGTACGAGCGAATGATGGAAGTGAACAACCGGACGAGCGAGTGACCGGCTGTACGAGCGAATGATGGAAGTGAACACCTGGACGAGCGAATGGTGGAAGTTAACAAATGGACGAACGAATGATGGAAGTGAACAACTGTACGAGCGAATGATGGAAGTGAACAATTGGACGAGCGAATGATAGAAGTGAACACCTGGACAAGCGAGTAACCAGCTGTACGAGCGAATGATGGAAGCAGACAGCTACACGAGCGAATGATGGAAGTGAACACCTGGAGCGAATGATGGAAGTGAACAGCTGGACAAGCGAGTGACCTGCTCTACGAGCGAATGATGGAAGTAGACAGCTACACGAGCGAATGATGGAAGTGAACACCAGGATGAGCGAATGATAGATGTGACAGGGTGTACGAGCGGATGATGGAAGTTGACAGCAAGACGAGCGAATGATGGAAGTGAACAGTTGGACGAGCGAATGATAGATGTGACAGGGTTTACGAGCGAATGATAGAAGTAGACAGCTAACTTAGCGAATGATGGAAGTGAACAACTGGACGAGCGAGTAACCGGCTGTACGAGCGAATGATGGAAGTAGACAGCTTGACGAGCGAATGATGGAAGTCAACAACGGGACGAGTGAATGATCGAAATGAACACCTGGACGAGCGAATTGATGGAAGTGTCAGACTGTACGAGTGAATGATGGAAGTAGACATTTAGACAAGCGGAAGATGGAAGTCAACAGCTGCATGAACGAATGATGGAAGTGACCAGCAGGACGAGCGAATGATGTAAATGACCAGCTGGACGAGCGAATGATGGAAGTGAACAGCTGGACGAGCGAATGATGGAAGTGAACAGCTGGACGAGCGAATGATGGAAGTGACCAGCTGGACGAGCGAATGATGGAAGTGAACAGCTGGACGAGCGAATGATGGAAGTGACCAGCTGGATGAGCGAATGATGGAAGTAAACATCATAAAAGCGAATTGATGGAAGGGAACACCTGGAGGAACGAATGATGGAAGTGATCAGCGGCTGGACTGAATGATGGAAGTGACCAGTTGGACGAGTGAATGATGAAATTGAACAGCTGGACAAGCGAAGTGATGGAAGGGAGAATGATGGAAGTGGACAGCTAGATGAGCGAATGATGGAAGTAAACAAGTGGACGAGCGAATGATGACAGTGAACAGCAAGTGAGCGAATAATGGAAGTGAACACCTTGACGAGCGATTGGCGAAAATGAACAGCAGTACGCGCGAATGATGAAAGTGAACAACTGGACGAGAGAATGATGGAATGAACAGCTGGGCGAGTGAATGATGGATGTGTACAACTGGACGAGAGTATGATGGAATGAACACCTGGACGAGCGAATAATGGAAGTGACCGCAGGTACGAGCGAATGATGGAAGTAGACAGCTACTCGAGCGACTAATGGAAGCCAACAACTGGATGAGCGAATGATGGAAGTTATCAGCTGGACGAGGGAATGATGGAAGTGAACAGCGGGACGAACGAATTGATGAAAGTGAGCACCTGGACGAACAAACGATGGAAGCAGTCACCTAGTCGAGCGAATAATGGAAGTCAACAACTGGAAGGGAGAATGATGGAAGTGAGCAGCTGGACGTCCAAATTATGGAAGTGAACACCTGGACGAGCTAATGATGGAATGACAGGCTGTACGAGCGAATGATGGAAATGACCGGCTATACGAACGAATGATGGAAGTTGACAGTCAGACGAGCGAATCATGGAAATAGACAGACGAGCGAATGATGGAAGGCAGCAACTAGATGGGAGAACGATGGAAGTGACCGACTGTACGAGCGAATCATGGAAGTGAATAGCTGGCCGACGAATTGATGGAAATGAGCGCCTGGACGAGCGAATAAATGAAACTGCAGATGAAGGAAGTTTACAACTGTACGAGCCAATGTTTGATGTGAAGAGTTCCACTAGTAAATGATGGAAGTTCGTTGAAATGACCAACTGGACGAGCGAATAAAGAAATTGTACAACAGGATAAGTACTTAATTGAAACAACAATTGGAAAAGCGAATGATGGACGTGTATATATAGATTAGCGCACAATGGAAGAACATAACCGGAAGTTTGAATAATAGAAGTGTATAACTGGACGATCGAATAAGTCATGTGTATATTTTGATGATTGAAAAATGAACAGCTGACCGAATGTAAAACGGAATTGAAGGAGATAATAATAAAAGTGAAAAAGAGAACGAGCGAATGATGGAAGTGAACCGCTGGACGAGCG
Organism: Acanthosepion pharaonis; assembly: GCA_903632075.3. Classification (NCBI taxonomy): domain Eukaryota; kingdom Metazoa; phylum Mollusca; class Cephalopoda; order Sepiida; family Sepiidae; genus Acanthosepion; species Acanthosepion pharaonis. The sequence goes on from CAHIKZ030004884.1 coordinate 1,561,964, forward strand.
AATGATGGAAGGGAACCGCTGGACGAGCGAATGATGGAAGGGAACCGCCGGATGAGCGAATGATGGAAGGGAACCTCTGGATGAGCGAATGATGGAAGTGAACCGCCGGATGAGCGAATGATGGAAGTGAACCGCTGGATGAGCGAATTATGGAAGGGAACCGCCGGATGAGCGAATGATGGAAGTGAACCGCTGGATGAGCGAATGATGGAAGTGAACCGCTGGTCGAGCGAATGATGGAAGTGAACCGCCGGATGAGCGAATGATGGAAGTGAACCGCTGGACGAGCGAATGATGGAAGTGAACCGCCGGATGAGCGAATGATGGAAGTGAACCGCTGGACGAGCGAATGATGGAAGTGAACCGCTGGATGAGCGAATTATGGAAGGGAACCGCCGGATGAGCGAATTATGATGAACCGCTGGATGAGCCGAATGATGACGAATGGATGGAATGATGGAACCGCTGGTCGAGCGAATGATGGAAGTGAACCGCCGGATGAGCGAATGATGGAAGTGAACCGCTGGACGAGCGAATGATGGAACCGCCGGATGAGCGAATGATGGAAGTGAACCGCTGGACGAGCGAATGATGGAAGTGAACCGCTGGATGAGCGAATGATGGCTGAACCGCTGGATGAGCGAATGATGGAAGTGAACCGCTGGATGAACAAATGATGGAAGTGAACCGCCGGATGAACGAAATGGAATGAACCGCCGGATGAGCGAATGAACCGCTGGATGAGCGAATTATGGAAGTGAACCGCTGGATGAACGAATGATGGAATGAACCGCCGGATGAGCGAATGATGGAAGTGAACCGCTGGATGAGCGAATTATGGAAGTGAAGCTGGACGAGCGAATGATGGAAGTGAACCGCCGGATGAGCGAATGATGGAAGTGAACCGCTGGATGAGCGAATTATGGAAGTGAACCGCTGGAAGCGAATGATGGAAGGGAACCGCTGGATGAGCGAATTATGGAAGTGAACCGCTGGATGAACGAATGATGGAAGTGAACCGCCGGATGAGCTGGAACCGCTGGATGAGCGAATGATGGAAGTGAACCGATGAGCGAATTATGGAAGTGAACCGCTGGATGAGCGAATGATGAAGTGAACCGCCGGATGAGCGAATGATGGAAGTGAACCGCTGGATGAGCGAATTATGGAAGTGAACCGCTGGATGAACGAATGATGGAACCGCCGGATGAGCGAATGATGGAAGTGAACCGCTGGATGATATGGAAGTGAACCGCTGGACGAGCGAATGATGGAAGGGAACCGCTGGACGAGCGAATGATGGAAGGGAACCGCCGGATGAGCGAATGATGGAAGGAACCTCTGGATGAGCCGAACCGCCGGATGAGCGAATGATGGGAACCGCTGGATGAGCGAATTATGGAAGGAACCGCCGGATGAGCGAATGATGGAAGTGAACCGCCGGATGAGCGAATGATGGAAGTGAACCGCTGGATGAACAAATGATGGAAGTGAACCGCCGGATGAGATGGAAGTGAACCGCTGGATGAGGAAGGAACCGCTGGATGAGCGAATGATGGAAGTGAACCGCTGGATGAGCGAATGATGGAATGAACCGCCGGATGAGAGAATGATGGAAGTGAAACTGGATGAGCGAATGATGGAAGGAACCGCCGGATGAGCGAATGATGGAAGTGAACCGCTGGATGAGCGAATGATGGAACGGCGGATGAGCGAATGATGGAAGTGAACCGCTGGATGAGCGAATGATGGAAGTGAACCGCTGAACGAATGATGGAAGTGAACCGCTGGATGAGCGAATGATGGAAGTGAACCGCTGGATGAGCGAATGATGGAAGTGAACCGCTGGATGAATGGAATGAACCGCTGGATGAGCGAATGATGGAAGTGAACCGCTGGATGAGCGAATGATGGAATGAACCGCTGGATGAGCGAATGATGGAAGTGAACCGCTGGATGAGCGAATGATGGAAGTGAACCGCTGGATGAACGAATGAGCGAATGATGAGCGAAATGGAAGTGAACCGCTGGATGACGAATGATGGAAGGGAACCGCTGGATGAGCGAATGATGAAGTGAACCGCTGGATGAACGAATGATGGAAGTGAACCGCTGGATGAGCGAATGATGGAATGAACCGCTGGATGAGCGAATGATGGAAGTGAACCGCTGGATGAGCGAATGATGGAAGTGAACCGCTGGATGAACGAATGATGGAAGTACGGATGAGCGAATGATGGCGAACCGCTGGATGAGCGAATGATGGAAGTGAACCGCTGGATGAGCGAATGATGGAAGTGAACCGCTGGATGAGCGAATGATGGAAGTGAACCGCTGGATGAGCGAATGATGATGGAACCGGATGAACGAATGATGGAAGTGAACCGCTGGATGAGCGAATGATGGAAGTGAATGGATGAGCGAATGATGGAAGTGAACCGCTGGATGAGCGAATGATGGAAGTGAACCGCCGGATGAGCGAATGATGGAAGTGAACCGCGAGCGAATGATGAAGTGAACCGCCGGATGAGCGAATGATGGAAGGAACCGCTGGACGAGCGAATGATGGAAGTGAACCGCTGGATGAGCGAATGATGGAAGTGAACCGCTGGATGAGCGAATTATGGAAGTGAACCGCTGGATGAGCAAATTATGGAAGTGAACCGCTGGATGAACGAATGATGGAAGTGAACCGCCGGATGAGCGAATGATGGAAGTGAACCGCTGGATGAGCGAATTATGGAAGTGAACCGCTGGATGAACGAATGATGGAAGTGAACCGCCGGATGAGCGAATGATGGAAGTGAACCGCTGGATGAGCGAATGGAAGTGAACCGCTGGATGAACGAATGATGGAAGTGAACCGCCGGATGAGCGAATGATGGAAGTGAACCGCTGGATGAGCGAATTATGGAAGTGAACCGCTGGACGAGCGAATGATGGAAGGGAACCGCTGGATGAGCGAATTATGGAAGTGAACCGCTGGATGAACGAATGATGGAAGTGAACCGCCGGATGAGCGAATGATGGAAGTGAACCGCTGGATGAGCGAATGATGGAAGTGAACCGCTGGATGAGCGAATGATGGAAGTGAACCGCTGGATGAACGAATGATGGAAGTGAACCGCCGGATGAGCGAATGATGGAAGTGAACCGCTGGATGAGCGAATGATGGAAGTGAACCGCTGGATGAACGAATGATGGAAGTGAACCGCCGGATGAGCGAATGATGGAAGTGAACCGCTGGATGAGCGAATGATGGAAGTGAACCGCTGGACGAGCGAATGATGGAAGGGAACCGCTGGACGAGCGAATGATGGAAGGGAACCGCCGGATGAGCGAATGATGGAAGTGAACATCTGGATGAGCGAATGATGGAAGTGAACCGCTGGATGAGCGAATGATGGAAGTGAACCACTGGATGAGCGAATTATGGAAGGAACCGCTGGATGAGCGAATGATGGAAGTGAACCGCTGGATGAGCGAATGATGGAAGTGAACCGCTGGATGAGCGAATGATGGAAGTGAACCGCTGGATGAGCGAATGATGGAATGAACCGCTGGATGAGCGAATGATGAGCGAATGATGGAAGTGAACCGCTGGATGAGCGAATGATGGAAGTGAACCGCTGGATGAGCGAATGATGGAAGGAACCGCCGGATGAGCGAATGATGGAAGTGAACCGCCGGATGAGCGAATGTTTGAACCGCTGGATGAGCGAATGATGGAAGTGAACCGCTGGATGAGCGAATGATGGAAATGAACCGCTGGATGAGCGAATGATGGAAGTGAACCGCTGGATGAGCGAATGATGGAAGTGAACCGCTGGATGAGCGAATGATGGAAGGAACCTCTGGATGAGCGAATGATGGAAGTGAACCGCTGGATGAGCGAATGATGGAAGTGAACCGCTGGATGAGCGAATGATGGAAGGGAACCGCCGGACTTGGATGAGCGAATGATGGAAGGAACCGCTGGATGAGCGAATTGAAGGGAACCGCTGGATGAGCGAATGATGGAAGTGAACCGCTGGATGAGCGAATGATGGAAGTGAACCGCTGGATGAGCGAATGATGGAATGAACCGCTGGATGAGCGAATGATGGAAGTGAACCGCCGGATGAGCGAATGATGGAAGTGAACCGCTGGATGAGCGAATGATGGAAGTGAACCGCTGGATGAACGAATGATGGAAGTGAACCGCCGGATGAGCGAATGATGGAAGTGAACCGCGATGGAAGTGAACCGCTGATGAACGAATGATGGAAGTGAACCGCCGGATGAGCGAATGATGGAAGTGAACCGCTGGATGAACGAATGATGGAAGTGAACCGCTTTTGGATGAGCGAATGATGGAAGTGAACCGCTGGATGAGCGAATGATGGAAGGGAACCGCTGGATGAGCGAATGATGGAAGTGAACCGCTGGATGAGCGAATGATGGAAGTGAACCGCTGGACGAGCGAATGATGGAATGAACCGCCGGATGAGCGAATGATGGAAGTGAACCGCTGGACGAGCGAATGATGGAAGAACCGCTGGATGAGCGAATGATGGAATGATGGATGAGCGAATGATGGACGAACGAGCGAATGATGGAAGGAACCGCCGGATGAGCGAATGATGGAAGTGAACCGCTGGATGAGCGAATGATGGAAGGAACCGCTGGATGAGCGAATGATGGAAGTGAACCGCTGGATGAGCGAATGATGGAAGTGAACCGATGGATGAGCGAAGCGGCTGGATGGGAACCGCCGGATGAGCGAATGATGGAAGGGAACCGCCGGATGAGCGAATGATGGAAGCTGGATGAGCGAATGATGGAAGTGAACCGCTGGACGAGCGAATGATGGAAGTGAACCGCTGGACGAGCGAATTATGGAAGTGAACCGCTGGACGAGCGAATGATGGAAGTGAACCGCTGGATGAGCGAATGATGGAAGTGAACCGCTGGATGAGCGAATTATGGAAGTGAACCGCTGGATGAGCGAATGATGGAAGTGAACCGCGGATGAGCGAATGATGGAAGTGAACCGCCGGATGAGCGAAATGGAAGTGAACCGCTGGATGAGCGAATTATGGAAGTGAACCGCCGGATGAACGAATGATGGAAGTGAACCGCTGGATGAGCGAATGATGGAAGGAACCGCTGGATGAGCGAATGATGGAAGTGAACCTCCGGATGAGCGAATGATGGAAGTGGAACCGCTGGATGAGCGAATGATGAACCGCTGGATGAGCGAATTATGAACCGCTGGATGAGCGAACCGCCGGATGAGCGAATGATGGAAGTGAACCGCTGGATGAGCGAATGATGGAAAGGAACCGCTGGATGGATGAGCGAATGGATGAGGAAGAGGAAGGAACCGCTGGACGAGCGAATGATGGAAGGAACCGCTGGATGAGCGAATGATGGAAGTGAACCGCTGGATGAGCGAATGATGGAAGTGAACCGCCGGATGAGCGAATGATGGAAGTGAACCGCTGGATGAGCGAATGATGGAACCGCTGGATGAGCGAATGATGGAAGTGAACCGCTGGATGAGCGAATGATGGAAGTGAACCGCTGGATGACGAATGATGGAAGTGAACCGCTGGATGAGCGAATGATGGAAGTGAACCGCTGGATGACGAATGATGGAAGTGAACCGCCGGATGAGCGAATGATGGAAGTGAACCGCTGGACGAGCGAATGATGGAAGTGAACCGCCGGATGAGCGAATGATGGAAGTGAACCGCTGGATGAGCGATGGAAGAACCGCTGGATGAACGAAGTGAAGTGAACCGCTGGATGAGCGAATGATGGAAGTGAACCGCTGGATGAGCGAATGATGGAAGTGAACCGCTGGATGAGCGAATGATGGAAGTGAACCGCTGGATGAGCGAATGATGGAAGGGAACCGCCGGATGAGCGAATGATGGAAGTGAACCGCTGGATGAGCGAATGATGGAAGGGAACCGCTGGATGAGCGAATGATGGAAGTGAACCGCTGGATGAGCGAATGATGGAAGTGAACCGCTGGATGAGCGAATGATGGAAGGGAACCGCTGGATGAGCGAATGATGGAAGTGAACCGCCGGATGCGAATGATGGAAGTGAACCGCTGGATGAGCGAATGATGGAAGTGAACCGCTGGATGAACGAATGATGGAAGTGAACCGCTGGATGACGAATGATGAAGTGAACCGCCTGATGAGCGAATGATGGAAGTGAACCGCTGGATGAGCGAATGATGGAAGTGAACTGGATGAGCGAATGATGGAAGTGAACCGCCGGATGAGCGAACCGCTGGATGAACGAATGATGGAAGTGAACCGCTGGATGAGCGAATGATGGAAGTGAACCGCTGGATGAGCGAATGATGGAAGGGAACCGCTGGATGAACGAATGATGGAAGAACCGCCGGATGAACGAATGATGGAAGTGAACCGCTGGATGAGCGAATGATGGAAGTGAACCGCTGGATGAGCGAATGATGGAAGTGAACCGCTGGATGAGCGAATGATGGAAGTGAATGGATGAGCGAATGTGGAACCGCTGGATGAGCGAATGATGGAAGTGAACCGCTGGACGAGCGAATGATGGAAGTGAACCGCGGATGAGCGGATGGAAGTGAACCGCTGGATGATGAATTTTGGAAGTGAACCGCTGGATGAGCGATGATGGAAGTGAACCGCCGGATGAGCGAATGATGGAAGTGAACCGCTGGATGAGCGAATGATGGAAGGGAACCGCCGGATGAGCGAATGATGGAATGAACCGCCGGATGAGCGAATGATGGAAGTTGGATGAGCGAATGATGGAAGTGAACCGCAGGATGAGCGAATTATGGAAGTGAACCGCTGGATGAACAATGAACCGCCGGATGAGCGAATGATGGAATGAACCGCTGGATGAGCGAAAAATTATGGAATTGAACCGCCGGATGAGCGAATGATTTGAACAGCTGGATGAGCGAATGATGGAAGTGAACCGCTGGATGAACGAATGATGGAAGTGAACCGCCGGATGAACGAATGATGGAATGAACCGCTGGATGAGCGAATGATGGAAGTGAACCGCTGGACGAGCGAATGATGGAAGGGAACCGCTGGATGAGCGAATGATGGAAGTGAACCGCTGGATGAACGAATGATGGAAGTGAACCGCCGGATGAGCGAATGATGGAAGTGAATGGATGAGCGAATGATGGAAGCGGAACCGCTGGATGAGCGAATTATGGAAAACCGCTGGATGAACGAATGATGGAAGTGAACCGCCGGATGAGCGAATGATTGAACCGCTGGATGAGCGAATGATGGAAGTGAACCGCTGGATGAACGAATGATGGAAGTGAACCGCCGGATGAGCGAATGATGAAGTGAACCGCTGGATGAGCGAATAATGGAAGTGAACCGCTGGACGAGCGAATGATGGAAGGGAACCGCTGGACGAGCGAATGATGGAAGGAACCGCCGGATGAGCGAATGATGGAAGGGAACCGCTGGATGAGCGAATGATGGAAGTGAACCGCCGGATGAGCGAATGATGAAGTGAACCGCTGGATGAGCGAATTATGGAAGGAACCGCCGGATGAGCGAATGATGGAAGTGAACCGCTGGATGAGCGAATGATGGAAGTGAACCGCTGGATGAACGAATGATGGAAGTGAACCGCCGGATGAGCGAATGATGGAAGTGAACCGCCGGATGAGCGAATGATGGAAGTGAACCGCTGGATAAAGTGAACCGCTGGATGAGCGAATGATGGAAGTGAACCGCCGGATGAGCGAATGATGGAAGTGAACCGCTGGATGAGCGAATTATGGAAGTGAACCGCTGGATGAACGAATGATGGAAGTGAACCGCCGGATGAGCGAATGATGGAAGTGAACCGCTGGATGAGCGAATTATGGAAGTGAACCGCTGGACGAGCGAATTATGGAAGTGAACCGCTGGACGAGCGAATGATGGAAGGGAACCGCCGGATGAGCGAATGATGGAAGGGAACCTCTGGATGAGCGAATGATGGAAGTGAACCGCCGGATGAGCGAATGATGGAAGTGAACCGCTGGATGAGCGAATTATGGAAGGGAACCGCCGGATGAGCGAATGATGGAAGTGAACCGCTGGATGAGCGAATGATGGAAGTGAACCGCTGGATGAACGAATGATGGAAGTGAACCGCCGGATGAGCGAATGATGGAAGTGAACCGCTGGATGAGCGAATGATGGAAGTGAACCGCTGGATGAGCGAATTATGGAAGTGAACCGCTGGATGAGCGAATTATGGAAGTGAACCGCTGGACGAGCGAATGATGGAAGGGAACCGCTGGACGAGCGAATGATGGAAGGGAACCGCCGGATGAGCGAATGATGGAAGGAACCTCTGGATGAGCGAATGATGGAAGTGAACCGCCGGATGAACGAATGATGGAAGTGAACCGCTGGATGAGCGAATTATGGAAGGAACCGCCGGATGAGCGAATGATGGAAGTGAACCGCCGGATGAGCGAATGATGGAAGTGAACCGCTGGATGAACGAATGATGGAAGTGAACCGCCGGATGAGCGAATGATGATGGATGAACCGCTGGATGAGCGAATTATGGAAGGAACCGCCGGATGAGCGAATGTGGAGGTGAACCGCCGGATGAGCAGAGGTGAACCGCCGGATGAGCGAATTATGGAAGTGAACAATAGGACGTGTGAATAATGGAAGAAAATTATAATGAGAAAATTTGTAATATTGAAGGGGAAAGAAAAAAGGAAAATCCCAATCAACTTAGCAGAAAGTTACGATAAAACAGCGATAAATATATTTTCTCAAAAGCAAAGAGGTCATAAATTGTTATATAGAAGTGAAAAAGGAAATTGACTTCAATATTGTTGACATAACTTGTACTATTACAGATGTAAATGCTATGAATAAAGTTAATACAGTAAACAACATAGAATTGTAACATGCAAAGTTTGACCAATGGTTCCCATAAGTAAACATGGCGTAATAAGTTCAACGATATCTCGTAAATTCAGGTAAAAATTAAGAGCAAAATAACAGCAAATGTAAGACTGAGCTATTATTAAGGAAACAGCAGAAATACAATATAAGATAAAGAAATATAGGAATCACGAAGAGAATACTCATAGTAAGTTCTACAATTGATAAAAAAAGAAAAGAAATATGGACAAAACATAAATTAAACAAAGTAATTAACAAAAGTAAAAAAAAGAAAAAAAAAAAGTAAAAAAATGAACATGGAAAAGTTTGAGACACGCAAAATACACAGCATACAGATAAAAAAGCGCTTCAATTGAAAGTACAAGGATAAAAATATCATCGACAGATGCCAGTGATATTCCAAGTGCAACAAAAGACTACCTAATATTTGCGCTTCAGATAGTTACGCATGCGAATATGGCATAGTAACAGACATTGAAATGATGCCGCAAAGCATTCGACAAAGAACGAACACAGCTATGAAAAGGAATATGTAGGAATATCTATCTATCTATCTATCTATCTATCTATCTAATGTTTAAAGCAAAGGAACATATCACCCGATCTCATCTCATTACTATAGAATAAAATAAATTACTCCGAGTGTATTTGCAAACAGACTAAAAGTACTCTAGATGAAAATATCCACGCGATCAGGTAGATTTTAGCTTGAAAATAATTAACAATAAACCATTTGAATGAAAAAAAAACAAACAATAGAATAAATGTGCTGACATTCTTTGGAACTTGTTGACTATGAAACTGATCAGATATGCTAGTCTACATGAAAGTGTTATAGTTGTATGATCAATGTACATATATTAATTAATAAGTGGTGATGCAATCTCCTAATAAGCAGGAAATTTTATTTATTACATCTGATTATAAATTTATTTAAAATGTTACATCAACTGATAATTCTGATGTAGAATTAATATATGAAATATGGATATATGTGTTGGGGTGTAAATATGATTGCGCATACAGCTCTGTCTCTGGGGATATATATTTGAAGAAATAAAATTATATTACACACGCACACACATGCACACACACTTATATATATGTTATGTCATTGACGATTTTGTCATAGAGAAAATCTTACTTTTCTTCAATGCTGCACAATGAGTATTCATTCTTGCAATAAAGCCATTTCATTGTAACAATTGAGAGAATAATTGCCTTCATCTTGTTGACAATATAAGTGAAGAGTTGTGGCTTAGGATATAACAACCATTTCTATAGATTTATTTTAAAGAAGATTGACATTGACAATACCTGGTCCTGAGAGATAAAAAAAAAAAGGTGGGGAAGCATATGGCAAGATTTCAGGGTGCACAAAAGAATTGCAATTGTTTATTTTTGATTTTTATTCTTCAAAATTATTTGATGTAGATTTGTGCAAATGCAAAACAGAAATTGGAGAATATGCGTTGAACGTATGACATGAAAAACAAAGAATGAATCTCTCTTAAGACTATCACTCTTTGCAATCATAAAAAAGCCAGTCACAGCTGTAACAATAATCATCAGCAATCGTAGGAGGAGAAAATTGAAAACATATTATTAGATAGTTAATGTAATAATGACTAAGAAGCATCAATGTCATCATTATTATTAATATATTCGCAGTTACAATAATGGCTAATGTTCGAGTTGAAGTAACTTTAAATATCTGCAGATATAGTTATACTAGTAATATTTATAGCTATAATGGCAGTATTAATAAAATATATGTGCGTTTAGCCATTGTAGTATGACAACAACAGCATAGAGTTTTAATATTATTCCATATTGTTGAATACTACTACTACTAATAATAATGATGATAATAATAATAATGATAGTAATATATAAAGCTCTGATGTTATATTAAGCATGGATCTATTGGCTTCTGAATTTTATTAATTGGAATATTAATTACAATTAATAAAACTCTATATGTTTTTTTTGTGAATTAAAATAGGTTAGAATAAGTATGCTCTTCAGTAGCACATATATGCATGGCATCACCCTGAATTTAATCAAGGAGCTGACAGGCCTCTCTTCATGAGCGGGTATAGTGGGAATGCATTATGCACTAGTATGGAGAAATTTAAATTTTTTTAAAGCTTGAAACACGAGGCGATCAAAAGTCACATCGAGGAACATGTAAACCCCTTACATCGGAGACCGTCTTGGTGGCTGTTTTACCTGAATAGAAGATATTTCTAACTGGGCCAGCTGTAAGCTGAAACCTGTCAACATATTGCGCACATTTGACTGTGATGCCAGTGCCTGGTATACCCTTACCTGACTGGGGATCATGATATTTCTTGGTGTGCTGACACCTCACTTACTCAATAATAATATCAATAGGTATGCTAATTATAGTATTTATCATGAGGAAATAATTATAGACTGAGAGTTGCAATACTAATAGTTAGGTATAGGGGAACGTAAATATAAATGTATATTTTAAAACCACGACAGAATTACGCAGAATTCAGTTAGGGTTATTGAATGTTTGAACAGACATGTTATCCCTTGATTTCCAGAGATGATTACCAGATACTATTGGTGGCAAAATAAAACGAAAAATTAAAGAAAAAGCCACTTCGAGTATAATTTGTTGTCTTCATCGATCTAAAAGAGAGATTTGCTTAAAGTAGAAGAGAGCAAAAAAAACAAAAACAAAAAAAACTATTTCTAAATGTGATCTACACACTGCCACAATTCCGTAATGACAAAGGAAAAGGAATATCAAGAGAATTTCTTTTTGTAACCAATGTGATATATATATATATATATATATATATATATATATATATATATATATATATATATATATATATATATACAAGATATATAGCTATACATGATGTTGAGGGGTTCTCCCTTTTTACACAAATGGACTCACCCAGTATATACACATACTACTGCTACGTGAAGACCCGAGAGACGAGAGCAACAGAGGGTGAAGGTAACAGACAGACAGAACGAACGTAGCGAGCAAGAGTCACCGTGAGCGAGCACGTAGACTCAGTAAGAAGTCATACAGCGATACTTCGATACCAAAGATTGTATAGATATTTTGCTACTAACCCGTATTCCTGGAACTACTAACCTGCATTACCAGTTTGTATTATTACGTAAATACATTATTTTCCTATATTCATTCTTGGCGTTTGTTATTTATTGGTACCGGATTTCATCCCGGAATCCACAACACATGCATATTCAATAAAAATACATATTGAATATATGCATATTCAGTATATATATACAGACATATTTAACTTGAACAAAATAAACTATGAAATCTCCACAAATATTCTTAAATGTCTATAATTGGTAAAAGAAGCCATTGGTTTATACCAACGGTGTCTCATACTTAATACTTCTCGAATTCACTCTCACGTGGTCATGTGTGACTCATGAGCTGCGGTGCCACTTTCGCTTCCAGCGTCTTATATGCACGTGATTATCGTTGCTTGGAAATCATTGTAAACAGAAACAGAGTATCATTACATTTCGTGTATTGCATAATATATTGTACTGTAATTTGTCATCTTTGATAATGGCTTATGTAAGCCGAAAGCTTAGATTGGATTAAAAAATATGTATCGATATTGTGATTTTCTTTCTTCGTTTAATGATAATGTTATTAAGCTTATCAGACGTTATGAAAAGAATTTACATAAAATAGACAACACTTGTCTATATTATTTAATGAATATATATATATATATATATATATATATATATATATATATATATAATCTAAATATGTCTGGGTGCTTATGTATTATAATCTGAGTGTGTTTGGGTTGTTTTACGCGTGAGTTTAGCACCCCATTCACACACTTGGGATTAAAATATATACATATTGTAAGAGAACCGGATGGCATATCAGCGTCTATTCTAACGTAATTTCAATGAAAAAATAAATTGAATAACATATGTATTTCTTCTTTTCTCCTCAGCAATTTTATAATTTTAAACTTAATAGTGATTAATTTTGGATTTTAAAATTGATAATTTTTACTTTTAATTTTAATATCAAATTTTATCATATAACTTAATAATTATTGGTTAGAATAAATTCTTTTTTAATATTACCCCTATTTTAAAGATCTGAATAGCTATTATGACATGACTTCGTTCTCAAGCGTTTTTAATTTTCCTATACTTGTATTTTAATTCTAGCTTTTGTAACAACGTTTCTCCCTTGCGAAGGATAGTTAATTAATTTGAAACTTTTAAAACCATTTATTTTACATTAAAATCATCATAAGATGGTGTTGAAACAAAACGGCTATTTTCGTAGTGATATTATAACCTATTTATGTTATAATTTTTTAAATAAATATATATATATATATATATATATATATATATATATATATATATATATATAACGCCGGAATCAACAAACTGTCTTCTGGCTGCAAAATATTTAATGAAAGCAAATTTAGATGTAATGAACCCTCAAAAGTGTAAATTCCAACAAACATTAACTTATCAAGAAAAACCAACTGACAATTATCTAATAAATCCAAGAATAGAAAAAGAAAAATTATATGTTCAATCCTCTATTCTGCAAATTATCCAACATTAATATAGGAAAATTGTTCTTAAAGTTAATCGATAAACATTTTAGTAATAACAATACACTGAATAAAACTTTTAGCAAAATGAACTTAAAAATTAATTATGTGTGAACAATGTGGAGAAAATTATAAATTCCACAATAATAATCTTAGAGAATTTCATATTAATCAATTATAAAAATACTTCTATCTGTAACGGCAGGATAAAAACTGAATGCCCAGTGGTAGCAACATGTATGACAAGAAAAATGTGGCGTATGAAGCCACGATATTCACCAAAGAAAATATGAACCAGAAAAAGTTTTATAATGGAATATGCATTGGGAATTGGAAGCAGCGCTTTTATAACCATCGCCATTCCTTCAGTAATGGATCTCTTCAAAACAACGCTGTATAAATATTATTGGGGTCTTGTAGAAACGGCTCTCCCTCGCAGTTGAAATGGAGAATTATCTCCAGATCTTGAACGCCTAGAAACTTTAGAGACAGATGTCAATTTTAGTAATGAAATATAATAGACATGAGAAATTACTAAATCACCGCAATTAAATCATCTTTAAATGCAGATACAAAAATTGATTCAAAATAACAAACTACATCAAATCTTTGGAAGGCCTCTCTAAGGAATCTACGGAATTTCAAATTATGAAGACACAAAATAATACCTGGTGTTTATTTGTAGGATTAATTGCTTATGTTAAACTGTATACGTGTAAAGATATTTGTGTATGTGTGTATTTGTCTAAATATGTGTTCATATACGTAGGTATGTATATATGTGAGCATTTCATTTACTTTGCATAATTTTCCATTAGAATAAGTTTACAAAACACATTATTATTATTATTTTCGATATTTTCGATATTGTTTTTTTCGATTCTATTTGGATTTTTTAGTTGTTTTAAATTTTAACTTTAGATTTTAACTTTTATTTATTAGTTGTTATTATAAATATTAATAATACTTTCTTTTATTTTGTTGGTAATCTTTAAAATAATGCAAGTGTTAACCGTAAATTATGTATTTTTGAAATTAACCGCAATATGCCTAAATTTATATAATTTATTCTTCCTTTTCTTTTTCTCTTTTTCCCCTCCCCTACTTCGCCATTTGTTTTCTATTATGTCTTATCTCTTTTCTTCACTTGTTTTCTTTGTCTACCTTCGTTTTCCCGTGAAAAGACTTGTTAAACATATTCCTCTCTCTCCCTTCCATCTCTAATTTCGATCATATCGGTCGTCCTCCGCCTCCCCTTCTCTTTTTCACCTTACATCAACTTAAAACTACCCCTAAAAATTATAAAAACAATAATATGTAAATTTTTAAACCGTTTTCTTTTATGCTTGGAAATGTGATCTGAGAAACCAGGAAAAATTTACATTCCTGTCGAAATAAAATATAATCTATAGACACCTTAAGGTTGTCTGTTTTTTTTTTATTCAACTAACGTTGAAATCAACACTCAGAGGCGATAGGTTGTTTCATGCTAAACGCAATCGTCATGTCGCGAGTGTTGGATTTTTTCTCGACTATTTATATATATGTGTCAGTGGTGCATTTATTAACGTAGTTAAAAAATTGGGGGTTGGTTAGTTCGCTTATTTAATAGCTTGTTCTGCTCTAGGAAGATGATTAATGCTATTTATTCGTCCCATTTTTAGATTGATTGCTGTAGTCTATTCTGTTATTTGGCGGGGACAGTTTTTAATTTGTTTATTATTTATTTATTTGGATTGATTATTTTAACCAGTTTTTGTTTATTTATGTTTATTTGTTCATTTATTTATTTATTTTGAATAATTTTTACTTGTTTTTTTCTTATTTATTTAGTTATTTTTTTCTGTATATTTTTATTTACTCTATTCGGTTTTTCGATTTTGGAGTAACGTAGTATTCATTTATCGTTATATAACAGTTATAGCTATTTTTACCTCCAATTTTTGGATTGATTGTTGTAATCTATTTTCACAGTTATTTTGGCGGGATTGGTTTGTTAATTTGTTTATTATTATTTATTGTATTTGGGTTGATTATTTTTACTTGTTTTTTATGTATTTATTTTTATTTATTCTCTTTCGTCGATTCTAACGGGACTGGTTTGTTAATTTGTTTATTACTTGTTCGGGTTAATTTATTTTACTTGTTTTTACATTATTTTGTTTATTTTTATATATTCAATGTTCACTTTTATATTTATATTTACATATATTCTATCTCTGATACTGAGCACTTTATCCCATAAATATAGCACACCTTAATGCTATATATATATATATATATATATATATATATATATATATATGCGTGTATGTGTGTGTGTGTGTGTGTGTGTGTGTGTGTGTGTGTGTTAACGTGGAGTTAATGTATATTTAGTTAGCAGGAAGTGAAACAGGTTTTATTAAATTCAGCTCGAATACAGACAGAGCAAAACATAAACCTTGATCAGTAAACTGATCCATGTTTTTCAGTCGTACTTTGAACAAGTTAATTTAAAATTGGAAAAAAATACAATATAAAATGAATACTGAAAGCTTTGCCGTTGGAATAAACAAGATCTTCTTTATAGAAATCTATAATCATGCCTAGATTTCTAGATCGTAGATTCAGCTTCTGGACTCCATGCCTCTTGTAAGCCCATTGATGTTCCTCCTATATGGAATAGCCAAGTTATTCCACAGTAGTTGAGGCATAATGCCTGGCATCTGGAAAAATAATTGATTTTACGGAATTGCTTTTTCTCATCTCTGTCTCTGTAGTTTACTTCAGAAATGCTTTCCTGAAACATTGTACGTCACCATATTTCCCCATTGAGAGTATTTCTTGGCCAAAGGCGGTAGTCGCTTTCACTTGCGATGAGATTATTTTTTAAGAGAGCCTGAGCTTTTATACCTTTACCCTTGTTGTGGTGGTTAATTCTACGAGACAGTAGTCTTCCATTCTCCTTCCATAGCAGCCTAGTGTATATAAACCTGTTGATTTAAAACGAGAATGTTTGTGGCACTGCCTAACTTAGGCTCAGCACGTACTGAGCAGGATGTGGAGCATCCGTGAATGCGTGAGTAGATTTTTCAGGATTCCCTACTATAAAGGTGGTAGACAGTACAACAGATTTGTAGATTTTAGGTTTTTGTATTTTTCTTCCAATACGCTAATATTGTCTATCAAAAGCTTTTACAATCTTTACTAGTCTGTTGTATATCTAGGAGTGTGAAGTTATGAAATAATCCAGATGATAGGTGAAATTCTGGACTACTTTCTGTTTTGTTGCGCTGAGGGAAATAGATAGCTGCTATTCCTTTCGGGGTAAAATCTGATTGAAAATGACCATTTGTTTCCAAAGCGAAAAGTTTCGCGTCCTTTGTAAAACATACAAGATGTTGTTTAATGGAAAACCGATTTTAAATGAGTTTGTAGATCAGCATTATCAAACAGAAACTGTAATTAGCTTTTCTGAAACATTTCTGTGGGCGTGAAGTTGCATCATGTAGAACAGGCTGCAGTTTGTATGAATGTTTATGCAGAATCCACTTCTGTATCTTGTTTTGACATCATACTAAAAAATAAATTGCGTCAAAGAGCCACCATAATTGACAGTATTAGCAATTAGTAAAAAAATCTGTGAGTTATTAGATATGGCCAAGCTGCGGCATATAGAAAGAGATAATTATGAAAATTAAAAATTGTTTTCCAGGGCCTACTTGGTTACGGATTTGAAAAGATTTTTCAGGCTGACAAAAGTGACATATAGCTCCTTATCTGACAATTCTGGATTCCCCAGATGAAGAAATGCGTCGGTTGTAGCTTTATTCGTTTGAGAGGCAAAATAACCACAAGGGATGTCATTTACGTTATCGATTAATTAGGACCTAATTCATATATGTTTGGCACTAAAGAATATGTGTAGGTGATTTGACCAGCGGTTCAGAATTAAATTATTGTCGATATGCTGTTTATTCAAGAAACTCTTGACCTGCTGATAGAGAAGATATTGTGATTTTAGTGTTCAATCTTAAAATTCGACATCAACACGATGTAGCGATGTTTATTCCGTGAGGTTGATCCATCAATCATCAGAGGGTTTGAAATTTCTTGAACCTATTAACGATTGAGATATGTGTGCTTGATTTAAAAATGTCTTTAAAAACAGAAGTCCCTGTATTATTTTCGCCTGTATCAAAGCGAGCTAGCTTGTGGGGAAACGAATAACTTTTAAAATCTTACCAGAGTGGTCAGATTTTATATCTAGCCTGCAGGCCTCATGAGAAGTATGCTTCAAAGAAATCTCGTTTTCTGTTTGCAATTGTTACTTTCTTTTGGAGTTTTTGAATACATACATACATACATACATATATATATACATATATATAGACATTTTTATGTTTAACATTCTTTTTATAGATACAAATAAGTAAATGTTCTGTTTATAATAAACAGTATTAAATAACATTTACCGGCTTGAATGTCCGAGACATTTTCATAGAAAATATTCGTCCTCCGACAAGATTCGAACCTGTATCCTATAGGGAACCATCGTATAGCCTGACGTGCTTTTACCGATTTCGCCACAGAGGATCGATCGAAGCAAGGTCGAATTTACTGCTTTTAAACTTCAATCATCCATGAATCTCTCACGTACATTCATATCTGCTCATGGCGTATCAAATGTAAACAAATGACGTCACACATTATGAAATGGACAAAGTCCGACAATTATTTTAAGACATTTTTATGTTTAACATTCTTTTTATAGATATAAATATTTAAGTAAATGCTCTGTTTATAATAAACAGTATTAAATAACATTTACCTGTAAATGTTGGCTATGTTTGAAAAATAAAACACTCCTATAGATACATACATAAAATTATCCATACATTAAGTAAAAAGTAAAAATAAAATCATCCTTAATAACGACGAAAAGTATAGTCGAAAGCGCTCGGACATGCAAAACATTTTGACAATTTCTATATAATTTATTTCCAGGATGAAGAAAATTATGAGAACACAAGAAAAATTAAATGAAAATCTTAACCGAAGTACCTTCCTAATGAAACTCCTCTCTCAGGTGTCTTATCTATTGAGTTGGATCTTTTCTAATTGATCTCTTTAGCTTAAGCTGAAATGATAATCACTCTTCCTGTTGTGACCTAATGATCCACTTTTCTGCGCTACTGTGTCCTTTTTTTAAAACATTCACCGTTTTCTTGATGGTTATTGAATGAAATTTGAAGATGTAAGCCCGAGTATGCATATCGGTACTATTAGTGAAGGCCTGAGTGATCTTTTTCCTCTCACCATTGCTCAGTTGGGAAGAGAGTGGTTCTGACACAAAACGATTTTATCCTGTCGTCTTTCTAGCTGAATAACTCAACTTATTTTCCAGTGATTCTTATTAAAAATGGTATCAAGATTGCTAAAAGGTATTATCTGAAAACCTGGAAAAAAGGAGACTCAATTAGTTTAGTATTTTTTTACACCCCGGTATATATATATATATATATATATATATATATATATATATATATATATATATATATATATATATATATGTGTGTGTGTGTGTGTGTGTGTGTGTGTGTGTGTATGTGTGTGTGTGTGTGTGTGTGTGTGTGTGTCTGTATAAAGGAAAATAAATAGCATTCATTATTTATAAAACAGAAGTTAAAGCTTTGAATAATGAAATCTGAATCAAAATGACACTGACAATTTCCAATGCAGAGGAAAAATCCGAAGGGAAGAGACTAAAAAAGAAAAGAAAGGAATGATTTTCACCCTTTTAACATGTTTCCAGTAAAAAAAAAAATAACAGTTTTTTTTCTCCTTGAATTCTGCTGTTGCAGCCTGTAGGATCAGCTGAAACCTACTTTGTTTTAATAATGAAATATTTTTCATAATATGTGACAGTTATTTTTTAATTAAAACGAATAGCACCGTCTTACGTCCTCTTCTGGCCATGGATTTTCGTATTATTTTAAAGCAGAAACATTATTAACTTATTTATTACGAACAACACTTTTGGTTAAAATTCCTTCTCAATAACCAATTAATTTTATTCTCGTTACAATTGTTTCTTGATTAAATTTTATTGTTAATTGTCTGTTTTGTTTATTTTATTTATATTTGATTTGATTATCAACTGTTCCTTTGACAATCTCATAGTAGGTTTTTTTCTTCATGCAGCTTAATATAAGATAATATTCAATTATTTCCTTCTCAACATTCATCTTTTTTAATAACTTGTTATGGGATTTGTTCTTATTAATTGTGTCCTTAGAGTCTTTCTCTAATGTATCAGTCCATACGTTTATCTCTCTTACTTGTAGCTTAGAAATAATATCGACCGAAATATACATAGGACTGTATTATTAATTTGTTCAGAGTTAAATTTAAATAATTTACATGATTTTTTGTGGTACCAATTGAAATCAGATAGCGGAAGAGAGATAAACGTTAGCGAAAGTACGTTTGCGTCATTGCGCGTGATTTTTATTTGCTGATTTTATTTGTAACGTGGATTAAAAAGCGTGTAAAGTCTGAAAAAAGAAGATAAGCATGCATAACGTCAAAAGTAAAATCAGATAGTGAAAAGAATTTTGTCATTTAACATCATTTAATCATTGTTAAAATATTTTCAAGAGAGAAACGATGACAACATTTCTTTTCTAAAAAACTGTTGCTAAGATTTAAATAAACAGGTGTTAAATTGGGTTTTTCTTGAGTAAGTCTCAGTTCATATAGATAATTATATTAATATTGTTGTCTTGATTAAATTTTATTGTTAAATAGAAAAAATATTCAGATCTCATATATTTTGAAATATTCTTATAGATATAGAATTATAAATCTATTATAAATAAAGGAAATGATCGAATTATTTGTTGCTTCAGAATCCTAGGGATCAAATGAAATCCCTGTGGTGTTTATCAAATGGATTTATGAAGCAAACAGCAAATACGGTTCACATACTAATGCATGAGTTGAAATTACCACTCATTCCTAAATATAAAACAGATTACAAAGTAACATGCTACTAGTTTCAGTTAAAAAATTCTTCTAAAACATAATCAAAATTATCCAATCATTTACATCAAAGTATTTACGGTATGATCAGTTTAGCATTCTAAACTAAATGTATCCGATGCAAATAATCAATCTGACAACACATTATAATTATGAAGATAAATGTTTCAAATAAATTTAATATCATAAACTTACGGATTATTATAAAACGGATTAAAGATAAAAATTAAATATTTCAAGATAATTTTGAAATGTTCACCATAAAATAGTTTCTGCGCATTTCTAGAAGAAGTTCATGGGTAAAAATCTTTATTGTGTAAAACTTTATATGCCGATTCTTGAATTGTGATTCTATGTAATGATTGGATATTGTCTTCACAATAACATAAATTTATTCTCTTGGCAAAAATGCACGTAAACATCTTTTCTAAATATTTGTTGATACAATTATGTTAATACCTCTGGTATTAGATGAAACTACTAAAAATAAAGAAAACATTGCCTAAAAGTAGGAAATGGTTACAATCTACTTACCTGTGTTCCAAATCGATGAATATGAAAGAGAAAAACAATAATATTAGCAAGAATTTAGTATGCCTTTTCTGAATGACAAATAAAAGTCGGAATAGTTCTTCCTTTTAAAATAATTATTCTTTTATATCAAAACTTTGAAACATTTCTTATCAATAAGCTGGCATCCTATATTTCGCTTATCTGCTTTTTAACTGAAAGAGATTAATACAGTTATAAAATTTAAAAAAAGAACAAAATTGAATTTGTCTATAAAATGCATAAATTATATTTCTGAATATGTAGTTTTATAACAACTCAGTAGCGATTTGGTCACTTTTCGATTTTTATGACATATCAAAAACGATGTAAATGATTTCTGTAAAGATTTAACAATCCGAAAAGTAAAGCTATGTCCTTATTGGCTAGCGTTTGTGGAAGAGTGAAAACATATTTTCCCACCTGATGAAATATTCACATCACACAATCATTTTCAAAATAAAGGAAACTGAAAAGAATTGTTCCAGATTTGTTTCGCTTGCCAGATTTTTAGTTGACTGCAAAAAAGATACAATGTTTTAGCTACACTGTTGGCATTCTCTCTACTGCCTGTATTATCGATCGTAGAAGTAAAATCGTTAAAACCTAATCAAATGAATATATTCTTCAGAAGTTTTATTTAATTTAAGATTTTTATTTCGTCGTGTATTATGTTGGAATTATTTGCCGGTATTGCAATTCATTTCTTTCTTCGAAATAAAATAAAAAACATTTAATCGGGTATTATAAATAATATGTCAAAAGCTATAACAGATTTTACACTTATTACCATAATCCCTAAGATAATTTTGTCATTGTTTTTTTATAACATCAAACCGCCACTAAAATTAGACTAGAACCTTAAATTATAATATTAATTAATATTATCGAGTGTAACAGAAAAAAATGTCCAGATCGTGTAACAGCGAAATTGACAAATAGTTAGATTAATTTTTGAAACGTTGTATCTTAGAAATGGTTAAAGATATCTTAATGGAATTCTCCGAGGTTTTTATACAACTATTGGACTGTATTTTGAACAATAAAATATATATTTACTCTCCAAGCTTAACAGAAGAATCGCGATGAAATCGATCCTAAACGAAAATGACATGTTCGTCATTAATCAATCATAACTAAGGATCGGAAGCTCTCATGAAGGATTGAAATAAAGTTTATATATATATATATATATATATATATATATATATATATATATATATATATATATATAATTCCAGGATCATTTTTCAAATTATTCATATTGATCTTCGCTCTCTCTAACACTCTAACATTCTGTCCTAGACGTGCCTCACAGTTTTCACGTACGATTTCATTTTCAAATCTTTTTTCACTTCTCTTTGGATTGTCATAAGGGAATATCTTCTTTTATGTACCAAACGTCTTATGGCTTGAGTTGGATCTTTTCTAATTGACTTCTTTTTCTCTAATTTAAAATGATGATCACTCTTACTGTTGTGATCTCCTGATCCAGTTTTTCTCTGTACAGTTCCCTCTTTTTATACTTATTCCCCTTTTTCTTGATGGTTCCTAAATGGACTTTGAATATGGATGTTGCTACCATTACTGAAGGCGTGATTAATCTTTTTCCTCTCAACATTGCTCAGTTGGGAAGACAGTAGGTCTGACACAAAAGAATTTTAACGTCTTCTCTTTTAGCTGAATATTTTCCAGTGATTATTACTACAAATAGTATCAAGAAAGGCTAAACGTCTTATCTGAAACCCCGGAAAAAAGAAACTCAATGAATTTAGTGATTTTTTTAAGATATTAAACATTTCATGCAATGGATAATTATGCTGTTACCCAATTTGGACAATTTTGTTGTTACACCACATATATATGTATGCACAAACCCATACGCTTAAAATGTTTCTATAGTATGCTGCAGTTCCTTTGTATATTAAAACTATTCCTACTAAAGATAGAGAGTGTAAAATTTAATCGTTCCTTATCATAAATTCTAGAATTATCAATCGTTTATTTTCTTTAACTGTGCTCATATTTGGACACACAAATGCATTTGAAAAGGAAACACTTGGTTACGTCTTTCTGTTCAGTAGAAAAGAAAAGCCAATAAATAATCTTCGATATAAGGAAATTAATACTCTTAATTTTTTATTTTATTTTAATATGAAATACATTTAAATTACATTAAGTCAAAAATAAAGTAATTTTCTTGTCTCTTAAAAAGACTTGCAGATATAGGATCATACATTGTAATAATACAGTTTTGAATATTTTAATTCTGTAAAACGTTATTTCTCATAACGTATCCGAGGACCAGATCCTTATTGTCTTAAACCTTGTCACTATGTATATGTAGTGTCGGGTGTCATTATATATAAAGACAAAAATGCTAACCAATTGGAAACAGCAACACCAAGAATTAATAACGATGTCACTAAAAAGTGTATCATATCAAATCACACCCAAATTCAATGCTGGTTCCGCTCAACATATCAATCAATGCACTGTACTGTGTACACTGCAGTCCATATCAGACATCTTTGAAAATAAATACATCCATTAGTTCTTGTTATATTTTTCAGCAGGAAAACTCTCTCTCCCAGCGTACGCAGATGACATGAAACAGGTCCAGTAAACCTTGTTGAGTCACAAGTACTCCAATGACCACTGTATCCCCCAGGTTTAAACCCCATTGCGCATGTATAGAACGTTGCAGATTTTATCAAATCCCTTGCAGCTGTACTCAATAAATACCACTAAGTTATTCATGACTCTGTTACATAACTGGGTATTTATGCCTATGTCTCAACTATAGAAACTCATAGAATACATATCACTTTGTATAGTGCACGTTATTTGGGCTAATGGAAAAGATACACCTTATTAAGTAGCTCTTTCTCACTTCTTGTTATATGTCAGCATAGAGAATTGATCAGAATTACTGCAGTCAAAGATTGGAAACTATATTATATTATACAACGAGGCATACGGAAAATAAAAATTCTTACAAAAATACATATCACCATGGAATGTTTGAAGATGCCAACCCATTAAGCAACATCCAATTTCATTTCATGATTAATCGACACTTCCATGATTGCCTTCAGCCAAAAAAGATATAAAAAAATAATCTCATCATAAATTCTTCATCAGCTGAACTTTTTTTTTTTAATATTCATAGCTTGGAAATTTTTTATATCTTTTGGCAACAGAGATTGTAGATGTTTCGTCTTACCAAAGGATAAGCCACAGTGATATATATGATTACTTTAAGTATTTGAACAGCATATATACACTTCAGTTATATTTTCCTAATCAAAAAGTGTGTGGGAAGCTTATAGGATAATTAAAGAGCAAATTCTTTTATTTCATTTTTTTCTCCTAACTAAATATTTCTGACAATTTATAAGGGTTTATTCTGGGTTATTTCCAATTCTTAATGAGCCACAAAGAAATACATTTTCGTTTTTTCTGGCCTATTTCCAAATTAAGGGACTTGGACAAATCTGAGTTTGGACTGTTCATTTGTTTTCTCAAACTATCTATTTGCAAACCACATCATCTGCAGCTCACTTATAAATTTAGGTTTGTAATGAATAGCAATTCGAAGTTTTTTATTACATGACCGGCTGGGTTCCCCAAAACCAATCTGAATTACCTTTTCTTTCAGTTTATTTGCATTCTTTTAAATTCTAATTAAATTATTTTCAATAAGGTTTTATGATAACTAAGGGAAAATAAAAACGTGGGATCAACTCAACCAAGATGTAAAAAAAAATCTAAACTTTACTTCAGAATCTGTCGGAAAGCATCATGTTTAGCAGAAGATTTTTATTTTTAATAGCATATCATCTTCAGTTTTTGAAATATGTTTGGCGTAAAACAACACGTAAAGGCTATACTTTTGGAACAGTCGGTGAGAAATAAGCTCACAAATAAACATTGTGGGTGAAGACTAAATTTTAAATAAAATAGCAGAACTATATTATTAGCGATTAGGAAGAATGAATGTTTGTTTAAGTGGTTTGATGTAGAGAAAAAAGGAAATCAAGCAGTCTCCGTATTTTCACGGCCTTCAGTAAACTGATAAGAAGAAAATATTTACGCATGCAAAAACAATTTTGTTTCACTCGCATCTTATAAATTTTGTGCCGAGAAATCTCTACCGACGTAATGAAAGAAAGGTAATAATTTTGGAAAACAGACTGTAGTTCATTTAGTTCAGATAACTAATGATCATCTTTAAGATTTTCTTACCAACTAATAAGGCAGTTGATAAAATACATTGTAACATTTACCAAAACATTTCCGTGTGCATATCGTTTTTAAACCGAATATAGAACCATGTAAAGAGATTTTGAAAACATTTGGCAAACTGGCCAATTCTGAAATATTAGGTTCTTTTTGCATCACTGGAAACAATTAAGTTCAACCGAACATCAGGTCTAAACATATTTATGGTTTATGAAGCAGTCAATACTAAATAAAAGTTCTCACGTTATAACAATATTGAGTAACCTTTGGTTCATTTATTTCATTTATTTGTTTACCAATGTGAGATACTCTAATATTATTGTACGCGCATTTCTCATTATGGCAGTTAATAAAATAAAGTGGCAAGTCATTCATTGTTCTCTTTCACTTCATTCAAATTCTCTGATATCGAATAATGAAAACATGGATTGGGTGTACGGGCAATTAGCGATGTAATTGGAAACACAGCGAACGTTGTAATTATCGTCTTGTAAACTGAAGGGCAAAAGGCCGAAATGTGAAGTACGTTTCAGCTTTTATATTTCACCCGAATCAATCTAGAGAATATCTTCAAATAAAAATAAAGCGGGAAGCTATAAAACAGGGTAATTTTATAGTTATATTTTATGGCTACATTAAAGAGACTTGTGCGTTCATTAAACAACATTGTATGATTTCGTTGCAGATTTTTATTTTAAAATGTAGAAGACTGAAAAGAAAAGCAAAAGACATGTTTGAACGCACAATATTTTTGCATAATTTCTTACAGTAAACATCGTCATACGTTCTATGAAAGCATTTCTTTACAAAACTTCATCAGTCACTGAAGAATACTCGTTACAATGTCTTAATCAAAATGACTGTTTATGAGAAAGTTGAATTCATGTATTTGTCAAAGGAACTATTACGGAAGTAACAGATGCAGTTACAATTTGATATTGAAATCATAACTTCCGTGCAATATATATTGCACTAATTCACTTGTTTTGTATAATATAAAATGAATCTTGGGTACAAGCCGGTTCATTAAAATCTACTTCTTATAATTTTTTCTTAGATTAATTATCTAAGTCACTTAAAGATGAATTCACTCAGAGAAAAGTAGAAAAAAGAAAAGATTATTGACAAAAAAGACGTAAAGTATCCTTCATACTTTGAAGTTGAAGTTGTGTGGGCGTAGACCCATTTTCATTATATCGTGTCTCATAAAGAATTATCTCTAGAGAGACTAAAGAACAGAAAATAGGGGAGTTGAAAGAAGAAGAACGGATATAGGGAAACAACAAATCGCTGATTCAATTTAGTTCGTGATATATAAAAATATCTTGAATTTTCAATCACAGAAAATCTACATAAGCCCCGCCCGTAAAAGTATTTTACGATATAAGATATGATACTTGATATTTTTTGTGCGAGATTTATCATGGCTCTTACCCACGAATAATTAAAGAACATAGTGAGACGTGATTTTCAATCTGTGTTGAAGTAAATTGTTTCTATCTGAATTTCTAGGATAAGGATTTAATATTTACAATACTTACGTCCAAGTAATTTCCTTATCTTTGTTTTTTTTTATCACTAGGATTTGGCTGTTTGATCTCCAATATTCTTCAGATGCCTGTAGATTCTGGGAATTTCGAAATGAACACTTTATTTAATCTATAGGTTCGAGTGTTTTCTTTCCGATGCCCAGGTCTTAGGATATCTCGTCTTGTTGTAGTACTGCTCAGTTATTGTTGGTTCCATTTCCATAGTGTATGAGTCTACTACTCCGAACACGGATTGAACTCAATCATTATGACTCCACATTAAGAAACTTGTCCTGGAGATAATACTTGCAGCCTTACACCTAATATTCTTGTTGCCATTTTGATGCTGCTGCAGCCATTATGTTACATTTGTTGCTTCTCTTTCTTATTATTGCAGCTGGAACTTTGTTGTAAAGTTTTGCTCTTTCCGCCGTTATTTATTTTTTTTCATTTATTAACGGCTTCCATATAGTATTTATAACCATGCTAGGCTTGCTGTAATAAACTATAGCTAATTTCATTGTCTTTCACTAATTACATCTTTTCAATATCTCT
This sequence comes from Acanthosepion pharaonis, assembly GCA_903632075.3. Classification (NCBI taxonomy): domain Eukaryota; kingdom Metazoa; phylum Mollusca; class Cephalopoda; order Sepiida; family Sepiidae; genus Acanthosepion; species Acanthosepion pharaonis. Next base: position 1,589,432 of record CAHIKZ030004884.1, read on the forward strand.
TTACCACATTGCAAGGGATGGAATTAGTGCAGATTTTTCTGAACGTTACCTGAATCGACAGACCCCTGAAGATGTCGGAGGGCAGAACGGCCGAAAAAGGCTTTCATAATAAAAACGAAGATGAAGACATTATTCAGGCTCTAAATCCTGTAAATAATGGAGTAGAGTGTTTAGACACTCTTTAGATGTTTTGTTTATTTGAAATATTTGATTTAAAAAAGAAATGCATAGAAGATTATTATAGTCTTTACTCTAGACATATTGTTGAGTTGTTGGGAGTGTTCGAATAAAGACAAACACAGTTGTAGGGATAAATACTGGTATATTTGTAAGAGGTAATTAACAACAGAGTGATTAGTAATAAGGAACGCCGGTTAGTAAGTAACAATAGCAAAAGTCTACAGTCCAACGGTATGTAATGGCAACCTGATCCTTCACACTACTCTCTTTAGCACTGATTTATATCGTAGAGGGATAAGTCCATTATCAGTCAGAAGGTGGGTGCGCCCCAACACACATCAATGCTTGTTTCAGCACGCAATTTACGGTGAATTACGAATTGTTATTTCTAATAATACAGTCATTGAAACCAAACTTCGCTGATGTAGTGGAGCGTTAAATGAGGCACTATGTTTCCAAGAGTTTATGTCAGGAGACATTTGTTGATTCTCTTTTCCTTTCTTTCCCTTGTTTCCTATATTTATATTTGACCTACCATTCTCATTATTTCGGCATGTCTTAAATTTAAACTGCATTAAACTAGTTTATGTTTCGAATCCACATATCTGTTTTGACAGAATAATTTTGCTTGATAATTTGCATAGGATTATTCGTTTGTATTAAAAGGATATCTTTATTACATCAACTACCATTCTCTATAAATTTGAAATAACGGATGCAAAAAAAAAAAAAATTGACAACATCTTGAATGAAGTAAAGCAAAGAAAAAATCTCCATAAACGAAGGATTTTTTCCAAGCAGACTAATAATATAAAGAGGACATGCCAGGCATTTAATGACGGCCAGATGTGATGGTTATTATTATTATTATTATTATTACTATTATTTGTGTATGTTATGTTTCCGGCTTTGTATCCTGTAGAGCCGGGTTCAAACTATGGTCATTAGGCCTTATAAGATAACTATCATTTAATTGCTAGCACTTTTCTTAGTATATGGGGTGTTCCTAGCAGGGCGCTTTTCTAGGCAACATGTATGTTGATTTATTTCTAATCATTATTTTCTGAAATTGATTAGGGTTATTTATTGCTTTCTTTTATAATTTTCAAAATCCTATGAGTTTTTTTAAAAGCTTTTCCTCAATCGCATACAGCTGGGAAATTGGCGCAGTGCGATTGTTGGGCGAATAATAAATGGGACAGACATGACTAGAATTTTTTGATGTGTTGTTCTTTTAAAAGTAATCCATCTTAAAAAAGTATATAGTTAATTTTTTTTTTTTTTTTTTTATCTCCGATGAAAAAAGAATTTCAGAAATATGAAAGCGAAATATATCTTCTGCAACAAACCAGATACTTGCTGAGTGAAGAAATAGATTTAGAATAGAGCCAAATAGAACAGGAAAGTTGGCAAGTAATATTACTGCATCCTGAGATTAGATGAGATGAAAAACCTGCATTTTGATCCACATTATTATGTAACGCCTGAAAATTCCTAGTGAAAAACGAAGTATAAAAAGAAAAAGAAAATTATGAAAGTTGTTTCATCTGAAAGAACCTGTTTTAACCAACACAAGTTTGATTTCCTTCTTTTATTATTGAATATTTTTTCTTTCTGTTTTCATGTTGATTTAACTGAACAAAATTTGTAAATTAACGAGAATCATGTACGAGACCGTCACTACTATGTTTGAAGAATACAAACTAAAGAGGTGAAGACTGAATTAAGGAATAAATTGCTGCAATATGAAATACCGAAAAAATATAAAATATAGTTTCACGAAAGTAATTCACTTAGTATATGCTGGAATCAAAAAAGTCACTGAAATATCTGATGTCCTCAAATATGCAGATCATCAAAATTCCAAAAGGTAATTGATAGCCGATTTCATAGAAATCATAAAAAAAGATAAAAACACATAGTAAAGCAAAATAGAACAAAAAATCAACACCCAACTGCGTATGTTATGGTTTTACTTTGCGAATATAAATTAGTGAAAAGTTGTTTTTTTTTTGTTCTGTATGTAATATAAACGATACGAAAAAGTTGTTTTAGAATCCATTTGTCTTTGAATTTAGAGTCCAAGAGAAACTAAACCGAAATTAGGTTATTAATGGCCATAATTCTGTTAGAAAGTACCCTTCTATAGTACTCTTTAAAAGACCTAGGTAAAAAATATAAAAGCGATCGTAAAAACTAGCACATTTATCCAAATTGAAACGGTTTCTGAAGTTTTTACAGTTTGCAGAAATATATATATATATATATATATATATATATCGTTTGCTATAAGTGATATTCATACAAAGAAGAAATATTCCTCTATTGATGTTTATTTCGCCAGACTTATAGGTTCCATTTTATTTTAAAGTTTTCTTTACACATTGTTTTGATGAAATTGATTTTTAATACATAAGAAAATAAATCGAAAAATCCAGGCAATATAGATTTTTTTTTATGTATTATTCGTAGCAGCCTCGTTTGCACCCTTTTGTTATGGTGTATTTCTTTCCTGTTTTGTTAAAATTATTATTTGGTATTATTATTTGTGTTATTATTTTTGGGTTAACTCCTTTGGTATCCATATTATTATCATTATTATTTATTTAAATAAATTGAAGTTAGAATTTTATCTATTCCTGCGATTTTTTTCAGTGCACATTTTCTTATTGTTCTGGATATTTTTTAATTCGTTGTGTTCTTTGGTATCCATATTTTTACTGTATTTTTATAGGGGGACATTATTGAAAGATCTTGTTCTGTCTATAGAATCTTGATCTTTCTCGTAGCGGTCTTATTCTTTTCAATTGTTTGCTTTATTTTTTCTTTAGTTGGTTCATTTTCATTCCTTATTGTATTTTTTCGACTCTTCTGCCTTTTCTAGTTCTTACATTTACTCCTCTTGCTAGTTTTTCACTTCTATCAAGGTGTTCAATTTCTTTTTTCTATTTTTATTATTATGTTTATTATTTGATTCCAGAATCAATTTGATTATTAGATAATAGTTTTATTATTGTTGGTTGTATTATTATTGCAATATTCTGTATTGACTTATATATATTAATCTTGTTTTTTTTGAACTCGTTTTATCGTCTTGTGACTGACTAAGATCCTTTCCAACATTTCTAAATTTTTATTGATGTTACTTTTTTTCCCTGATTCCGGTTCCTTTTCATGTTTTGTTGGTTCATCTATTTGCAATTCTTTTATTTCATTAATTTCAGCCTCTGTCAATCGGTTATTTTTTATTTTAGTTTATTTTTGTCTATGTACTTTCTAATTGTTTGTCCAACCTTCTTCGCCAAATGTCATATGTTTGGCGAGTGATGTTTTTCTGAGGTTTGAGTAATTACAAATTAGACCATAATTTTCTATGGAGAATTTACAGGACCATCATTAGATTATCCTGGTTGTGGGGACCTGTAGGAGTTTATATGGAACGACCTCATTATTGATACTGGACGTTTTGTTTCGTATTTGACGCACGGGTCCAAAAGTTTGCCCGGGCACGTTGAAATACAGACAGGGTTCCGAAGCCTGTAGGGATCGTTCTGACGACCTCATATTTTGATTTTCGGGTTGTTGTTAGTTTTTCAAAACTGACAGAGAAACGATTGGAAATCAAAGAGAATGATTGGTTAAAAAAAAAAAGTTTATTTGTTTGTCTTTGCTGTGAAATTTAAAAATAATTTATTATTATTACTATTATTATCATTATTATTTATTTAATTGTTTGGCGATTTTCATTCTATTACGTGATATTTTTTAATATTGATGGCGTTATTTTTATCATTATTATTTCAACTGTAATTTGGTTCTGCTTTTTTCGGCTCATACTTTTCACTCTATCAATATTACAATTATTATTATTTTTATTATTACTATTATTATTATTATTATTATTATTACTATTGTTATTGTTGTTGTTGTTATTATTATTATTATTGATATTTCCTCATTTGCTTGATCTCATCCTTTATTTTACCCTTAATTTTTCATTTTGCCGTCTTGCTTATGCCTGAAAGCAAACCTTGAGAGCTTTCCAAATCGGAATAATTATCACAAGAACTGGACAGACTTTCTGTCTGCAGAACAAGAACGTGCTTAACTTTGTCGTTTAAATCATTTCCAAATACTTCTCGTATATTTTGATATATTCACTTGTTATTTTTCAAAGCGAAACTGATGGAGAAATTCTTTTTTTATATACAAACAAGAAAAATAAAATTATGAAGTGTTTTGAAGATTGTAAAATAAAAGGTAAAAATATATATTTTAAGAGTTTCAACAAATTTACCAGATAACTCTGAATGTCATATTATCTGGTAAAATATAATCGGAGTTATAACATCACCTTTTGTGAAATTGAAAGAGAGGACGAAAGAGAGAGAGAGAGAGAGAGAGAAAGAGGGAGAGAGAGAAAGAGAGGGAGAGAGAGAAAGAGAGAAGGGGTAGAGAAGAACATAATGTTATGATATTTTAAAGAATTTTAAATTATCTGTAGAGTATTTTTCAATTGAAGTATTTCGCACGAGAGTAAAATTCTAAGTATCGTAGTGTCTTGATAGAAAGAGAATTGTTGTGATTAAAATCTGTTCTTCAATAAAAAAAAAGTTATTCACCTGAATCAAAAGGATAATGAATCGGGCGAAATCGAAGTTTAAATTTATCAAATTATAATAGTAATCTCAGAAAGAAAAATCAGTGAAATATTTGTGTATTCAATGATTGGAATCCAAAGTTAACTTGTGTATAATGTAAATCACTATAAGTCCTAAATTAAATCTGACAGTTACACAAGTACCTTGATTTTGAGAAATGGCTCATTTGATTTAAGCAGAGAAATCTCAGTAATGGTTTGTTGTTATTTCTTTCCTGATTAAATTTACAAACATATTAGAAATCTACTCTAACGATATTAGCTATTTCAATATCAAGATAGATATGTACTTGGAAACTTAATTTCAAGAAGATAAAAAAAATTGCCGCTTGCAGAAAAACGGCAAAACCTGGCAAAATGTGAATCAAGTATAAGAAAGATAATATAAATTTCCTGCCAAAATTACCAGTCAAGAAATGCTCCCTAATTATCTACCGTTTCAAGAACTGCTTTTATAAATATGATTTAATTTTCATTAAGTACACAAGAAACGTAAGGATATTATCAATTTGAATCACGCCACAAAAAATCGAAATTATACTGATTTTGAGGGTCAAGTTTGAAGAGATTAAATTTTATTAGATAGCAAGTAATATTGCTGTACGTAATTATAAGCAGCAAACATTACTTGGAACAATTTAAAGTCAACTAAGTCACTATTGTCACAAGACCATTTGTGTAAACCAATAGATGGCGATTAAACACACCATTTCTGATGAAGAAGTAAATTATGACAGAAGAAATGGCGAATACTCTTCAATAATTAATGCAAAATAATGAATACTTGAAAAGGCCAAATCCAAATGGAGATTGCAGCCAACCATCATGGTATCTTTTTAGACGTTATAAAGAATAGATTGCGACTTGTGATTTTTGGTGGACTAATGCATTATTTGCATTATTCTATAAATGAAATCATTCATGGAGAAATGAAAAGCTGATTTATTGGCAAGATGATGCATTTGAAATAAATCAACCAAATATAAATTGACTTTTAAAGCCAGAGTCACCAGGCCATTGAGAATGGTGCAATTTATTAAAGCTTTAAAAATCTTTCACAGGCTGTGAATAGATTTATTTTGTTTGCAAAACTTGTTTTCTGTAGTTTCTTTTGCTCGTTATATTTGGATTCTTTTTCTATTTCAAATAGGAATAGAATATATATATTCATTAAAGGCAAATTGTTTTGCCCATTTTCATTTTTAGGGGTGTTGCTCTTCCATACTTATTTTGGTTTCTGGGTGGTTATCCATTCCCCCTATTTCTTACCTCCCCTAACCCTTTCTCTCTCGCGCGCTCTCTATCTCACTACCTATCTCATATATATATATATATATATATATATATATATATATGTGTGTGTGTGTGTGTGTGTGTGTGTGTGTGCGTTTGTTTGTGTGTGTGTATGCACACAAACATTAGCATGATCATAATTTCCTGCTGTTTTAATTCATCATATCTTACATCATCAAGTACTTGAAAAAATGTTATTCTCAAAATGCTTATATGTCAACACACACACATATATAGATGATAAAATATAGCTTTATGGTATGCTATATTTATTGATTAAAGTGTTCAATATTTGGGATAGAGAGTACGTAAACATAAATATGAAAGTGGACATTGGCTATCCTCAGGCCTGAGGATTGTGTTTAGCATGAAACAGACTGTCGCATCTGGGTGTTGCATTTTATATATATATATATATATATATATATATATATATATAGAGAGAGAGAGAGAGAGAGGAAAAGAGAGAGAGTTTATAGTTGTTCCAACGAGAGAAAAGTGTATATATTAAAAGAAGAGAGAAACCGCAAACGTTTTTGGTTGTAATGTGGATTTTCTTAAAAAGTATAGATTATGCTTTCTTTTTCCGTGTATATATATATATATATATATATATATATATATATATATATATATATATATATATATATATATATATATATACACGTTTCCTAAAATATATAGCAGGTTTCCTAAAATTTCGCTTGAAGATGAAACGGGACTAAACACATCAATTCAACTTAATTTTAATAATTATTTGATGGCTTTTGGCTCTCGTTTTTTGAAACATGAGAACTCTTATGTTATGAAGGAATCATATTTTTTAAACAAAAAAATTATTATTATTATTATTATATATATATATATATATATATATATATATATATATATATATATATATATATTACTTTTCATATTTCGTGTTTTATTTAAATCATATTTGATATTTCATTTCTAGCGATCAAACCTGTAAATACTGTTTAAAATAAAATGTTTGCCTTCTCCATCTGAACGATTTACTAAGCGTAAATATTTGCTATTGATAAATGAATAGCTTTTTGATTACGAATAATATCAAGTAGAAGACAAAATAAAATATACAGATGGTTTTGTTAGTTTTGCAATCATAGGCATCTGAATGAAAATCTTACTTTTTCAATAGAATTTGTTGGTTTCTCAAAGCCTCTAATTAACTGATTTAATTTTTGGGATTGAGCTTTGTATTTCGACATTGTCATGATCGATATTAACAGATGAACTCATATGAAAGCCGAGAGAGTTTCCTGTTTTGTTGCTCACTACATTTTTCAGATGATGTTTTCACTAAATCTGTCGCAACAAATTAAGACAGTGCAGCGAAATAGCAATCACTAAACATATGAAGAATAATATACTAACTGAAATATTTATACATTTCCCTCTCACTGCTTTTCTATAAAATGTGTTCTTTTACTGAAATATGAAACAGACGCATCATGATTACAATGATCGTCTTTGGTAAAAAAAAAAAAGTAAATAATTTCTCCGCTTTTGAAAATGAGTAGATATTCTGTTTTTTCATGTTGCTTCAATTTCACTCCCTCTCCTCGTTATCTATCTATCTATCTATCTATCTATCTATCTATCTATCTATCTATCTATCTATCTTTTCGCTATGTTATTTCCTTCCCTGTTTTTATTCACGTGCTCCTACTTACACTCTCATTTGCTCATGTATACGCATACATATGTTAATATATATTCATATAAACTATATTAGAAATAATTACAATGGCGTAAGAACATTGCATCCATTTTGAAACTACGTAAATAAGCACTATCTTATGACTAAATGGATGTTTGTGTGTGTGTGTGTGTAGTGTGCGTGTTTGTCTACGTATTTACGAGCCTTTCTGCACGCTCACCCAGATTTTTGCGAACTGTTGCTGGAAATTACGTAAAAGTAAATTGAATACTGAAAACTTCCATTTAGCCTTCCACGTTAATAACAGAACTTGATATTCAGCTCTGCAAAAAATTATAAAAACAGATGTTATGTTTATAAGAAAGTTCTAGACATCAATTGCTAGCAAGCCTTTTCAATTCAGTGCAAAAAGAAGGTAGCCCTCGACTTGAACAATCATCTGTTTTACACGCATCAGCGCATTTGCAATTTTAGAAAAAAGAACAAAAACTAACGGCTTGCCAACTGTATGTGCCTGTTGTATGATTTGAGATTGATCCTTAGTTCAGTCGAATCGATGTATTGACTCAAACTAAAAGTTTCAATGAGAAACATGCGAAATCCTCGACTTTTCTGCATTGATGAAGGCGAATTGCATAATGATTGTTGGAGACAGTTTTTACCTAATCAACGCCAAAATGTCGCTACACTTCAAATGTACTTTTCCTGCCATTTTAAGAGTAATCAGCAGAATCTCTGAAACAATACAACATTCTTTGACAGATGACAAAAAGAAATCGCAATTATCAATGCCAAACTTACAGGCATGGGAAGATTACAAGATTCTCTTGCTCTTCGTAGAAATAACTGTTAATCATTACGCTAAAATCTCTGATTTCAGTCTCATGTTTTATGAGTATAATTGATTTTGTCATTATCATCCTCTGCACCTTAGTTCGGATACTAAGACCATTTCAAGTACTATTATGAATGTTTCAGGTAGAAACACACAGACACTTAGTGATACGATATATTTATTTTCTACTATTATATTATATATCTACGGTTATATTTAGAGAAATATAAAAGAAATATATTAATGCTTTATAAATTTAATTAAAATTAACATTTCTCGTATTAACTTTACCTATTTGCTTTTCGATAACAGAAGTCGAGAAGAATGTTTTTTCTTCTTTGAATTCATTCTCTCTTCATATATATCGTTTATTTAATAAAAAAAATCTTATTTTTAAAAAAAAATAATACATAGGCAGGATCGGTTTCAGTATTATGAGTTACAAGACTGGGTGGTAAATATTGATAAAAATTAGTTGGAATACATAATTTGATTCTTGGCGAAGGGAGGACTGTAGATTTTCATTGTTAAGAAATGAAATTTTTATGACGGACAATTATGAAATAGGTCTGTATTATGGTGTGAATTAATTGCCAAATGCATTTTTCTCGCACTGGTTAATATATTGTGTTTAAATCTATACTGGGTTGGTGTATACATTTATTTTCAACATCTGTGCGGATGCCTTAATCTTATGAGCTTGTTGCAACATTTTTCATGTCGACTCTATCGATTACATTCTAAATAGAGCAACGTGCTTTCTTTTCTTACGCGGTCTGCTAAACATGACGAAGTTTCATTTCCGTTAAGACCTTTACGTTCAAGAGGGTAGCTGGTTTCTTGTTTATATTATCTACCACGCCTACAAAGGGATGTTATGTGCACTGCGAATGGTCATGTGTTTCTTTCATTGTAAACCGAGCTTATTGTAGCATTGCTATGAAATGATATTGACATTTACATGATCACTTTAGAAAACAAAATAAATAAAAAAAACGCTCAAAATTTACATATTTAAATCCATTGGTACACTAAAGATGTGTTGGAGAGATAGGTGAACCCATCGTGATACTATCGCGTACCTAAATGTACGCAAAATGGTAATGTATTGACGGTTTTATGGAGTTAAATGAACTCATATTGCATAAGTCTGTAGATTTCTTTCTTTCGTTCTTTCAATATATTTAAGTTTAACTTCAATTGTGTCGTTCTCAAACTGTTTCATAAATATTAACCATCATCGATGAAATTGATGATCCTTTAACAATACCTGCATGTTTATATGTTAGAGTTTGGTTAAAAACCATTGAAAACCAACGAAAGTACTTTCTTTTTATTTTCATTGTTCAGACTGTTGTTCTTACCTTTGTTGCCATATTCACGACGTTTCAGCCATTATAAGCTCCAGCCTTCTTCATGTGATTGGAATTTCGAACTGAACCCTTTATCTTGTCCACCGGGGTAGAATGTTCTAGTTCCACGTGCCATGCCTCGTCCGCATATCTTACTTATCTCCCTTTCAAGCGTACGACGGCCGAAACATCGTGAATATGGCAACGAAGATGAGGACAACATTCCGAACAATGTAAATAGTGTAAATAATTACAATCCCTCATTTCGGAAATACAGACAGATATTCTTTATTTATTTATTTTATTTTATATTTCAGAAAATTTTATCTGGTTTCCAGTAAAAAAAATGAATATAAAATGACCGATACCAGAGTACATTTGGTTTTCATCAGTCGTTATCAAAGAGTTTGTTTTATAATGTTGTGGTTGTATGTATAAATTGTATTGTTTATCTTTTGTCAAGTTAAAAGCATTGCTGGATTTAGATTGTTTGAAGGAATTAAATTTTGTTCTCTACAAATGACCACAGCTATATTTTCATGTTGGAATTATGTAGTCGTAGTCCAAATGTAATAATGTAACAAAATTATGCTTCATCTTAAAACAAACTTTGCGATAGTAATAACGAAGATGAAGATATTAATCCTAATGTAAATCAGGAAAATATTAGTCCAAAATTTTCCTCTTTGGTGCATCAAATTTATGATTTTAAGCGCAGTACTGAGCTAGGTTTCGTCCTTCTATAGTTGAAATTTCTATATATCATTATAGGTTTCATCCTTTTATAGTTGAAATTTCTATATATCATTATAGAGTTTATGCTAACCGTTTATTCACTTGCGTTTCTCTCTTGTAATACTACCTCCCAGCTTCTTGTATTCCACTCAACTTTCTTCCTCAAATCATTATCTTCTGTCTTCTTAATTTCTGTTCTTTTATTTTTCTCTCTCCTTAATAATGTTTTTCTTTTTCTCTTATTCTCCCACACACAGTAAACCCTCGCATCTTAGTCGCTTCGTTACCTTTATTGAAGTAAAATTGTTAAAAAGTAGAGTAGAAGCAACAAATATTCACTGAAAAATTGCAACCGAATGAAAAAAAAATGATTAATGTGTTATCATGAGTAAAGGCCTGTTGTGAGAAAAAAAAATTTTATAACGCATTACATATTATTTTTGAGTTTTTGAGAAAAATATTCAGTCATTATAAGAAGAGAGATCTTCGAAGCCTACTTCGCTCGGATTTTGGTGGAATGTATATAAATAATGCGCAACGTTTCAGAATTTATAATATATTAAGTTACCTAAAAAAACAACAACCAAAATGATAGCTACACTTTAAAATGGATTTATAAAAAATATCTTTCTAGAAGATTTTATTTTAGTTTTAATTCCGAGCTAACAGATTAAATTTAATATTTACACTAAACTTTATTACATTTCAAACTGAATTTAAATTGATTGAAATGATTTTTCTGGTTATTAGTAAAATGTATAAAAATGTCTATTTTGACGAATCTGTCAACATAATGTAATTCTCTTTCTTAAAAAAATTCAAAAATAATATATGCTTTTCTAAAACGTTATTTCAGAAAAATTAACTGATTTAAAGTTTAATTAATCTGAATTAATTGATCTGAATATTACTTACTTTTCAGTTTGAAATATCGCAGAAAAGCATTTTTAACACGGAGGTGGGTCGTTTTTCGAGATGTTGACAATTATCGACAGTCTGATGTTTGGGAAATTTATAAAAAGAAACAGATAATTGTAATAAAGTTACATGAATACAATGTAAACGCTTTTTGATATAATTTTAATATAATTTTTAAAACAAATTAAATATTTTAACGTTTTATTGGATTTTACGTACTTTGGCTTTACGAATAAACTTGTCGAGGAAATGTTAGAAAATTCCCAATAAATATTAAATTTACTATAATTACTGATCTTATTTTCTGGTAATGTTGTGTATGAACATCTGTATTTACAAAAATCGGCATGTTTACACACGAAAAAAAATTAACATTATATTTATAATATTTATAAATGAGTGTCTCTGAATTGTAGTAAGTTTTTCATTATTAATTATTAATACATTATTTAATTTAACAACAATATCATTTGATAGCTACACATAAATTAGCACAGAATTTTAAAAGTTTTATAAATTTTAAAAAGTCTATAGTTATATAAAAGTTTATAAATTTTTCTAATTAAATTATTTTCTAATTAAATAATGTCTTAATTTTATAGCATTTTTTATTTTATGATTCTGAACAAACTTTCTGTAACTGGAGTTACTGTTTGACAAAAATAAATTGATGATTTAATATTAAATATAAATATTAATCGCTACAAAAAAGAATTTTCTCAAATTTCATAAAAATAAATAATTAAAGTCAACGGATGGAATAAAAATTGAAAAAGAAGGAACATTTACAAAATAATTTAATTCAGTTATGAATACGTCCTAAAAGTTTCATTAAAATCCGACAATTGTCTGATTTTTGTAAGAATTTCTAAATCAATGTTTTTCACCGCAAAAAAAGACCCTAAATAAGATTTTAACTAAAATCTCGAAGGTTCTAAAAAGGATTACAAATAAGTTTTGGATAAAAAATCCTTTTGCATTTCCTTTTAATAACACAATGGTTTTGACAATGAAGCATTGTTTGTTTTTTGTTTTTTTAAGTTTTGGGTGTATTTCCCCCATAGGCGCTCATTTTTAAAGGATCTTTGGAGATACCTATTATTAAATCATGCCATTTGGAAGTCGTTTAAGCTTACGTGATTATTTTCATGTCAGGAGATAAATAATAATAAATAAAAGTAAGAAAGTGTAGTAAAACCGAGGCGCATTAATAAAGAGGATAAGATAGAGTAGAAGATGTGGTATATATTTAATGAAAGGAGAAAGGTAATTATAAAATCCATATGACATACAATATGCGTAGAGATGCTAAAACGTTCTCAGTCGGACCAAGAAGAGATTAGAAAATTTTTGATGTTTGGCCAGATGTTAGTAAGTGCATCCTAATGAGAACTTCCAGTACTCCTCCGTATTTTAATATTTGATATCAGCACTTAATATACTGAGTACATCAATCTCATACTCTGATATTCACTTAATTACATCCGTCCATACAGGAGAGGCACATTCATACTTCAGCGTCTACATACTTTATAACGAAATAATAGCAACAAAGCTACATGACAAATTATTACAAAAGTTTATTTTTAGCAGCATCTAAGTTCAGTCCTTTTAAGTTGGACATTTTTAGATGTGGAATTAATATTTTTCTATACTTATTCGATAAATGTTACCGAGTACGAAGATACATGAAAAAGGCAATGGTTGAAATTATGTGGGAATAAGAAAGACGAACATAGTCAATAGAAAAAAATGTATAGAATACATTACCCGTTTGCCTTGATTAAAAAATGTATGTTGTCACTTTGGCTTCGTGAAAAAAACCCAAAAAAAACATGAAATCTATCATCCTTAAATAAAGCGGATGGAATTTTGTATGAAACCTTAGATGAAATAATGCTGTGTAAGTTATATACACCACGCCTTGAAATATTTACTGCTGCATAATGTACTCAAGTATGAAAAGGGTGGTGGCAAAGTAGAAAAAAGTTAGAAATATTTGCCTTAACAACAAAAGAAACCAAAATTAAAATTTGCATTGTTAAAATCCATTTAAAGTGAAACGAATATTTTAGAATTCTTTCGAAGAATATTGAAAGAAATATTTGGAAATATTGTTTTCTCAGCCTTTTACCCAATCATGTGCAATCTTCAGTGATGGCGAAGAAATTAACCTTTTCAGCCCATTTCCTCAATTTAGCTTTTTTAAAAATATTTTCTTTTTGTAAATTTCGATCTGAATTGTTTTTCTTGTTTGTGTTTTTGAAAGTAATTGCTACATTTCTTTCGATATTTTACGTATTCACTTAAGACTGCATATTTTCCTATGGCATTGTTATATATGAAGGAAATTCTATGTAAATATAAAATATACTATAAGAAACATATACATATTGCAATTCTGTGGTGCAATCAATAGAAAACAAACTAGTTATATTTCTTTCTGAGGCTAAAACCTCTTCACACTGAAAAATATATTTTGTCTTTCTGTTTTCCTAATTTTAATCGATTTTGAAAATTAAAATTCACACTTAAAGAAAAATCAATGTTTTTCTTTTTAAAATTGATCATTTTTCAAGAAAGCAGAACTAAAATTGAATAGGACAAAGCGCTTTCAGCGAGTTGCTAACCTGTTGGCTATAAAACAGAATGAAAAAAAACTACTACTTTTGTCTATTTTACTCCTTGCCAATATTCGATATTTGTTAAAAATTTCTAGTAATTAAGATATTTCAAATTTTTTGACTCGAGTAGGAGTTACACTTTCTTCATGTGGACGAGAATGAATAACATATTTTTATTCAGTTACAGCTTGGAGTTTCCTTTTTCTTCAACATTTTTTTTTTCAAATTTCCAAGAATAGCCTATAACTTGAAACCGATTTTCAGATTACTTTTAACAGGTGTGATTAAAATTATTTAAAAACTAAAAACTAATGATATTTATCGTATGGAAATGGCGGATTGGAAAGGCTGTTTTGCATCTGTCTTACAATAAAACTAAAGTTATCCACAATCACTGACCCAAATATGCCACAATAATCCTTACATGAAAACAACACACTCTTACTTACCATTCTTACTACAGCCACCTTAATACCTCAGAGACTATATAAAGTCCTAACTAGACCCCACTATGTAAAATTTGTCTCTTGTGGTGGGGAATAAAATAACAATTTTAAAATTTATAAAACCAATGAATATTTACAATGAAAATAAAATGTTTACAAGAAACAAAACCAAATAGTGTTAGTAACACTCCGTACAATCCTTAAATCATAGCCGAAACAACAGTTAACTAAATTAATGCGGGACTTTAAGCATTCAAACAATCATTCGAACAAACACTCACTCAAACACATACTCATCCAAACACAACAAGAATTACGAAAAACACACTCGAAAAACGAAAGGGTGCATCCGCTAGAGAATTGACATCTCTGTTCACTTAACGTGCAGGAGGAATTAAACTAAAGAAAGTGGGGACAAAAATAAAATAGGCCAATGAGCATACATCCCCTAGCTAACTTTGATAGAAAAAACTAAAAGTTAAAAAAAAACAACATATTTTGGGTTGCCAATATATTCTCCAGAGTTTCCGGCATCAAAATGACTAACTCAGTCACTTCCTCTTACACGACAGAGACACGCATGACTCACCAACCTTTTGCCAAACCCTTTCCGTCATAATCTTAACTTTCAGCTGATGCCTAAAGAACAGGGTCAGTTGGGAAGAGGTAAACTTCTCGTCCAAATAGAATTCCTTCTGTCACCATCCGTCTAGTGAAAAAGCCCTGGAAGTGTAACACCGTTTTATGCGCCCAACCGAAAGCCAACAGACTTATCTTGGCCCTTGTCACCGTCTCGTACCCTCTGATCTCTTTTGCCAACTTTGTCAATCGCAGCTCTGCTTGACGCGTCGTTGGCATAGGCAGAGCAACTGGACGAGGTTGTAGCACTGGCTAAGAAAACTACGCGTAGGACCAGATTCGTCTTTAACTCGCGAAGAAAAAGGTTCCAACGTAGAGTAAGGACGAAAGTGGACAACCTTGACGAATGGAGCGAGATAGTACGAAAGTGCATCTGGAGCAGCATACAGGTCGGATTCAAGTGTGAAATTACGACCCGAAACCAGCATCTGCAAGAACAGCCACCAGAAAATGATGGTCAACCCTATCGAATGCCTTGGGCTCATCTAAATTGATCAGCGCGATTCACTGTCGACTTGCTCGATGATCGAGCGTACCAAATGAAGGTTGTCCTAAATAGTCTAGTCTTCACAGCACAAGACTGCTAGGAGGCAATCAAACTAGTGAGGGCAGTCAACAAACGGCTAAGATCTTGTCTAAAATCTTCAAATCTGTGAGTAACATCCTCAAAGGGCGATAATTACCTATCTCATTTTGTTCTTGCGTAGTAACTTGACCATACCCCTGGTGAAGCGTTAAGGTATAGACCCTTGCTTCATCCAGTTGTTGAAAATCAGTTCCAGCAATAGAACAAAGATAAGCGATTGCCTTAAGTAGAGTTCGTAAGGAAGACCATCTAATCCCGGAGGTTTTTTTTCCGATCAACCACTTTCAATTGCCTCAAGGCTGGGAAAGTCGGCCTAATAGGCATCAAACTGAGCAGGGCTCATACCGGTCTCCCTGTTAAACATGCTCTGATGTGGTCTCGAAAACTTCACAGATCCCTCGTTTGTAGTCACTGTCCGCTTGTCCAGCAATGTGACACACGCGATATGACGATTGGATACATTTCGAGCATCCTTTGCACATATTCGTTGCCTCGGAAGACACTATTTTTAACCAAGCCTACTAGAACTTACTAGAACGAGGCCTGCTCCAACCTAGCTAAGGCTACTTTCCCACTATCACGGAATTTAATCGCCCAATCAACTGACTTCACATGCCGTTTGCACTGCTAATCTAACGAGTGAGCCAGCGACTAAACCCAGCAGCAAACAAGCTAACATTGGATTTTAATATATCCCACCATTTATTTCTAACCATAGGCCCTGTCAATTCCCGCTGTAGCATTAGTAGCAGCTAATCCTGTAAATATCGCTCACCTAATAATGATGCTTTCAGTTTCCAGGAGCCAACCATCATAACCTTAGACTTATTTAAATTTATATGAATCCGTACGAGCCTATGATCCGTGTATTGAATGAAAACTTGGTAATCCTATGAGACCTACGTCGACTCCCTCAACAAAGACTTGGTCGAGGAACATACCACCGAAGCCGAGCTGTCCCTATTAGTCCATGTCCGTACTACTTCTCGGGGGTACTCATTACGATACTTATTAGAAAGATTGAACTTGCCTATAAAGTCCTGAAATGGTTTCACATCCGTTTGTTAGTACCCGATCTTTCCTCTATACGATCTAAATCAAGGATGGTATTCCAATTCCCTGCTAAAACTGTCCAACTAGATGTCAAAAACGGCTCGATCCACCAAAACAAATCAGGCTGCACCGCATGTTTATTGGGCGCATAAAACCCCAATGAGAGAAAGAGCCTTATCCTTTGTGGTAATTTCCAGCACGCAAAGTCTGCTTGCCGGATCAGCGAAGACAAGAGCATACACAAAATTGAAACTAACAATGAATAAATTTATCAGCACAAAATCAGTGTTTATAACAACATTAATAATGTTGATTATGATTATTATTAGTAGTACTTCCAGTCCCACTGGAGAATGTTGGGAGCAAAACGAATCGAGCGCCAATTTGAATAAAATTAGTTGTTAAGTTTACCACGTCTCGTGTCATCTTTGTGCTGATTCAAATTTTCAGCGGTCAGTTACATATAATTTATCTTTCCACAAGTGAGACGGTTAGTATTAGTATCGCGTATTTTTAATTGAAAAGCTTAGATTGTCGCTGTTGCTGATCGTATTTTTATACTGAGAATACGTACCGACAATATGTTAATGTCTATACTCACCTGGCCCAACCGAGGACCTCAGTAGAGGTCATCAGAAGTATAATATGCTCAGATCCAGTTGGTAGTCTCCTCCCAGGCAGACGCTCTCAGTTATATTAAAACGGGTAAGGTAGAAATCTGAGACGTGCCAATAAGGAAATAATGAAGGGGCTGTGTAGTTTTTTCTCTTAGTTCCATGTGCACCCGAGAGTTGCCCTTTAAAGCCGGCTTTGTGTCATATTTCGATGACTGGGCGTGCAGTTCCTATCGATAATTACTTGAACATAAAACGCTTGCCATTGACAATTACTAATGAGAGTAAAATATGAATGAAATTCCACGATATGAATAGAAACAAATTCAGCAACAATTAAATACCATAAAGAGCTATTAACAGCATCAACGTTTTAACCCAAGACAATGGAGGCTTTCACTTTATACAGTGTGAATCCTTTATATCATTTGCGTAGTTAAAGTAAGCTTTTGATTCGAGCTTCGATAAAATCTAAATGATCTACTAACGCGATTTTTAAGATTTTCGGGTTCATTCCCAGTCTGTCAAGTGAAGATGCAGACGAAAGATGGATGCCATTATGACATTGGGGAAAAGAGTCCGTGTTTTCTGATCTGAGAAAATTCTTTCTACAGTGTTTGAATCTGAATTGTTTTAATTAGCAAATGGGTCAGATAGAAGATGATTGAAACATTCAGATATCTCCAAACACTTGCTTCTTACGGTGAGATACTACAGTGATTTGAAGTAAAAATCTATTTAAAAGCGTCGTGGTGAAAAGTTAAGACCTGACATGACTAAATAGTAAAGCGGGAATTACAATGATAATACTTGAAGATGAACAAATGTATAGCTCTCTTTTATGGCATAAACTACTTAAAATAATTTATAGACCCATTCGGAATTATCTTTCAAAGTCTTTTACTTCAAGCAAGGAGGATTTATACATTAAGACAACGAATCAACATTATGCCATATTTTCATGTTCTTAACTAGAATATATCAGAGAGAAATATAAGAGAAATAAACAGAATATTTTTTGGTAAATTTTCTTAGGATGAATTTGCAAAACGCCTATTGAAGTTGAATATAGCAGAATAATTATCAAAAGTTTTAGATACTATAATGATAATGTGCCATTTTACGCATCCAGTATATTAAATGATTGACATATCACTTTGGCTAGTTTGGATTCCTTCTTAACTGTATATAAGTGTTGTGAGACCATAACATACCTACAACATGGACTCTTCCAGGACTATATAAAGTAGAGAGAGAGAGAGAGAGAGAGAGAGAGAGAGAGAGAGAGAGAGTGTGAGTATTCTAATATCGTAGTATCAGCCGCGTACGACTGCCAATATTGGACACTAGCACATAGTAAGCTCCACTTACACTATCTTTGTAACCTTTTTGTTTAATATATCTTTCTTACCTCTAATCCATGTTCCGTGTTTTCCTTCCGTGGTCCCAACTTTGGGTCCACATCAGTAAGACAACAAATTAGTAAGTGGCTTGAAGAGAGTATTTATATTGGTAACAAAAAAGAGAAATAGAAATAGAACTTATCAAAGTTTAAGCGTGCACCGACTAGATTACAAATTAGCAAAGAACGCTCGTCTATCATTATTGATTTAGTGGGTATCATTCTCAGTAGGTGCCTCACATTTGTAAACTTGTATGCTAGGTTTATCAATTTGACGAAGCAAAGCTTTAATATCTATGTCGAAACTGAGAGAAATATAAATCACAATTCTGATTGAAATTATAAATTTGCAAATGGTTTGTATTGTTTATGCAAGTTATTTTTTTCTTTATCAAATGAAATTAAAAATGTTCCGATAGACATGATTTAATTACTTATTACTTTAGTGGATTAGATCAAATATATAAGAAATATTATTTGTTTCATTAATTTTTGCATCAAATAGAATCGTTTTCCACATGAGTGATTCTTTAAACACTTCTGAATACTTATATCAACTTCTCTTTTATTTTTGTCTCTTTTTGGTCACGGCATCAATAACTTGTAGTATATTTTCATATCTCTAGGAAACTAAGTAAACTTCTGTTTTTTTTTTTTACTTTCTTGATAGTTTGCGCGTTTTTTTTTTATTTTCTTTTATAGTTTCCGCGTTTCCTTGTTTATCGTCAGTAAGAAGCCGCTGAGTCAAAACGGTGTTACTATCAAAGAAAATATATTTTAAAAAGTTTGCTTTGCTGTTATAATGTTGATTCCGAATGTCTTGAGAGGATCGAGGAAGTTATTTCTCGAGCAAATATGACCAGAGGCTCCTCTTAGTAATATTATGGTTTTTAAAAAGCTGTAACTTAGATTTTGCTAGACATCGCCTACAGTTCCAACATCAAGAAGTAGGACGTTGTTACCTTATTCTATATGCTACTGCATTACTTAGAATTCCAGTCACAGAGTTACATCGCGATATTTTATTTGAAATAAGACATACATACCAATACTTTTGGCATTCTCTCAAAAAGCTACACTGAACATTGTTTTGGCAGAAGTTTAAAGCCAAGGTATAACCACTTTCTCCTCCTCACACCTGTTTACCTTCATCTTCGATGTTTTAATTCTAAATGTTTTTAAATTTTATTAGATTTGTCGCCTTTACTACTACTTGATCCAGACAGGAATTCTTATTTTGCGAGTGTCGGTTGTTAAAGCCATATATTACTACAATTTCTGGACGCCATTTCGAGTAAGGCACTGGAACACAGTAATGTTTTGAGGTCTGTAATTTCCTTAAGCCCATATAGTCCCTTGATTCAGTTTTATTGTGCTTTTTGCATCTGTCGAATTGTTTCTTATATACGCTCTCCGTTCTACAACTAATTTGTAATTACGGTGTGCAGCATGTTAATTTTATATAAATAATGTACGAGAGATTTTTATTTCCACTCAATCCTGTTGATTCTCTTGACGCCCAGATGTACAAACCACATGGAAAAATGAAATTTCTTAGCATGTGAATGTTTATCAATTTCTACCATACATCACAAATCCGTTTACTGTCCACTTTTTGAGAGATTCAACTTCCTTTATATTTCCTCATCAGCAGTTTTTAGAAATATTTTACTTGAACCCATCTTTATTGATGTGGGAAAAATAAAATTTCACCATGAAGACCTTTTGGGTTTTTTGAATCTCTAATAAATATTTTCTTTGATGGTCTTCTCCACGATCTTTGCATTTTCGTGTAGATATGGAAATCCAAAACTCATGCCATAAGTGTGAAGATGTTTATTCCTCTAACTGCGGAGAGGAATGTTAAGGAACTGAGCGGTATGGATCATATTAGATTGTATGGGTAAAATCCATCTTTCTCTCTATCAAGTATTTCATCTCTCAAACTTAAGCTTTTACCGAGTTTCCGTTTAACTTTCTAATTCATGAATTATGTAATGTCATATTTAATATGACTGAAAATTTACGTTTACGATAAATATGCTTACGACTAGTTTGTGCGACCATCGGGATCATAACCCCTCTCTCTCTCTCTCTCTCTCTCTCTCTCTCTTCCCTTTGTCTCTTCTGGTGGCAGAGATGGCTATGAATCAAAGAGAGTTTGACGAGGCAATTTGCGTGAATTTACTTTTAGTTGACAACGCGACGGAGAAGCTCACACGATTGGACAGAAGCGCCTCCCTCGCGGCTCAAAAGGGATTGAGACAGCCGAAATCTGGCAAACTTGGTTGCATCGGACTGTACAGTTTTGCTAGCACGAAGTCGCAAGTCAGCGTAACTAAGGGTTTGTGCATATTGGCTGTGTTCAAATTGTTGTTTATGTCAGATTATCTTCGCTGACTTTGCTTGTTTCCCTCTTCCAGAAACCTTAAGTAAGTTCCACTCAGCAATAGTGGGTATTGAATAAAAACAAATGTGTTTGAACAAACGTTTGAAAGATTATTGACCAGCCTTTCAAGCAGATGAGTATGCCATTATTGATATTTACTAAGGTTAATTAATTTTTTCAGAAGGTTGAATCGTATAATGATCCGTCTTCTCTTTGTTTGCATGCTTTGAAATTCAGCATTCGGGATTGCATTTGTACTCGAACCTTGACCACTTGTTCTACCGAAAAATAACCATTCTTCGGGTCGTGAGCGATCATGTCTCTCTACAACATCCTATCTTTTTCTTTTCGATGTAACTTTTGACACTGTCCTTGTTCTGATATTCAGTCACTCAAACTCCTAATATAACGAACTCACTGTTTCATTTTGCTTTTCTTTCCTGTGAGTGTTTGACCCTCAAGGCCCACTTTTCACATTATGCGTCTCAGGAATTTAAGTCGTCTGTTTTTGATTGTTTCTTTTAGGTCCTGTTTTTCTGAAGATTTCCTCTATGATCCCGTGTTCTATCCATGAAACTGACCATTCGTTGGCATAATCACATTTATGTCTTCTTCATCTGATAGGGGAATTCCAGCCCTCACTACCATATTAAAGTTTTGCATACTTGCTTCGTTTCTAATCAAATTTTTCTATCTCTTTATATTTTACTTAGGTTTTGAAGGTATCTTTTACTATTCCCATGGCTTTTGGACTTCTGTCACATTTACGCCGTCTGTTACTACATCTCGGATTTCTGCATCCACTCAAGTAACAGGTTGATTTTATCCAGCGAGATGATATTAAGATAACGAGAAGTCCTACAAGAGTCATCACCTGACATAAACCTAACATAAGATACGCCAGCGATATTGTTTTGATGGTAGACACAGAAGCAAAAGTGAAACTATGAAGTCAGAGTGCAACTTTGCCACCAACAGAAATGACCTAAGATATTAGCTATGCATTAGAGACATAACGCATTATTATTATTATTATAGATGCTAATATATATCATTAAATTGGCATTTTTGGGGAGGATAGAATTTATAGCGTCTTTACAGTGGACTTCATTATAACGTTAATGATTTATCAGCATTTTTCTCATTAAAAAGCCAGTGGTTTGTTTTAGAATTCAATTTTATTTTGGCTGGCAGCTTATTGCAATTCTCATGTCATCCAACTGTGAATAATGAAAAATATTCCTTGACTTGGAAACTTTTTTTTCTATTTTTCTATTTTATTCCATTATCTTTCTGTGGTTTCTTCCGGTTTCGCGTTCATCTCAACAACTCTGCACATTACATTTTTAATGCACAAAAAATGGCAGGCTATATGTTTTTTAGTGGCTTCTTTCCTTGCATCGAAATATAAATACGGAAAATCATTTTTCGTTGCATAAATAAAAAATATGATTCTCTCAGTTGCAGATAATTGAACGAAAAGAGGCAGATTTCTGATGAAAAAAAAGAGCCTAGGCTTTAAATTTGTGCTTATTTTTCAAGCTATTTATCTAAGAAGTATCCATTTTATGTTACATGTAAAATTGGTTAGATTTCTTAATTTAGATACTTTTTTGCCTTTCCTCCAAGAGCTGTTCATAGAATCGTCTTCTTGGATTTCTTTTTCAAATATTATTTTCTGAAATTTCTGATTAACTTCATTCTGAATCCATCTCCTCCCACTTACTTTTTTCTTTTTCTTTTTGCCTTCATTTATCTTCCTCTTCCCATGTTTTCTGCCTTATTTTTTCTTTCTCTTCTTTGTCACGTCTTTTCTTTTCTTTCTTTGACTTATTTGTTGTTAGTTTGAAAAGGCTGATCCATTGGAATCAGTGTAAACGAATTTGGCGCAATCATAAAAGACACTGAGTATAATCTATTTTATAGAATAGACAACAGACCATATTCAGAAGCTCACAAATTCGATCGGATCACCCGAAGTCAGTAGAATATTAAAAAAAATAAAAAAAAGAAAGAACAAACATGTGAGACAGATAATTTAGCTATTCCTATAAATCACATAGTAAAATTAACGATAAACAACAACTGGGTAAATATATAAAAATGAAGAGGTCAATAGTGACAATCATTATTGGAGTACTGAAAACATTCTCAAAAGCAGAGCGAAAAATTCAAAAGAAGCTGAAGTTCTAGGTACAATTCCGATAATGGCACTCCGGAAAAAAGCTAGAAAACAGTGAAAATTTTAACTTGATATCCAGTGTAATATAAACCATCAGTTGTCTGAAAAGTGAATGCGTACATCAATTGTAATAATAATCATTTTGTCTTTTATTTTCTCCTTTTCCCCTCACCAATTTACTCGTATGCATATAATTATTCGATAAATTATTCGAAATGTTATCTTTTTTATAGTTTGCATCATTTCGTTTCAGTACATACACTGAAATTCTTAGGATTCATGATACATTCCCTAATGATTAATGCGACAACGATATTTTTCGACCTATCTACTTATAGCAGAGTCTATATTTATATATTTTGATTGCATCCATCTTATATGCTGATATGTTCTTCTCGGTCTGTCCGTGTTGCCCTGTCTCGGAAAGCTTGGTAATTCAAGCGGAGTCAATAGTTTTCCAGCCATCACTAGTATTCAAGGTTCCAATGCTGTTAACAGGTTCAATTGAGGCACTAACCTGACGACTTTCGACATATTCGTTTTTTCTTCTCTTTCATTTTTTCCATAAATTCATTCTTAGACTTTAAATTAATTTATCTTTTTTGTATTCATTTTTATTCTTCGGTGTAAGTTGTTCATTTTTTCATTTTTCAATTCTTTTTCCTGCATTTCAAATTAAAAGGAAAAGTTCTTCCTTTTTCATTATAAGTTTAATACGTCCTTTCTCAACTTCCTATTCTCTTTTAGTTAATTTATAAATCTTTGCGTTATACTCATGCAAACGATGTCTTTGAGAACTGAAATTATCTTTTCTAATGGCCAAAGGTCAAATTCTAATGTTTTTCAGCTCGTGTGTATTTTGCTTTTTATTTCCATTTTTTTGTGCTTTTTAATTACTTTCTTTTTTAATGGCGTTTTCACTTCAAAAAAATCACAGACTTCAAACACATCAGAATGCCTTTTAAATATTTTAACGTTGTTTATATTACTTCTTTGAAATACAAGGATTTGTCCGAAACTTCAGTGGAAGATAGAATTCATAGAAAAAGTTTAAAAATTACAGAGTTTTTTAAAACCTCTGTAATTTTTTAATTATTAAAATGGATGAATGTGGTTATTTGCAGTGGGGTAATATTTTTATATGGTTATGCTACAACAAGAATGAAAACATGAAGCATAAACCAAAGTAACCGTTTGCTCACAATTCATGTGTTTAACGTGAAGAGACGTGAAAGAAATAGCCGTAGCTGATGACCATGTGCAAGACCCTAGCGCAGTAACAAGTATAAAAAAACATTAACCTGGAATATTGTGAACTTAAAACGAAAGGAGTTGTTGAAGTAACCATTGATTCTTTCATTTCTTAAAAGTAGATTTATTAGTGAGCGAATAAAGAGAAATAATGAAAGGAAAAATTATTTCTCTAATGCAATTAGTAAAGATGTTAAAATACCAAAACCACGACTCAAAATTTTTATAATAAAAAATATTACGTGAGAAAACCATTCAAAAGAGATCAAAATATAGATGACATAAACATTTCTTGTATGAAAAAGTCGTTTGCATTTAAAACATTTCATAATCTTTATCGTTCTCGTCACGATTATTTAATTTTTATTCGTATTAGCTAGTTTTGTTTTGAGATATTGAATTATTTTTTTATTCGTGTTAAACAAACATGGTGCTTTTCCCTGTTTCTTGACAAGACGAATACTTATATTATTGACGCCATTAGGCACATCGCAGAATCAAAGATAATTCCAACACCAGCAGATAATTTCCTTTCTGGTGAGGTTTTCGCCTTCGAAAACTCGCGAACATTACGCTGATAAGCATAATTAAATTTGAATGATCAGTGTTATCATTACGGAAATGTTCGGATATGTGAAATCAGAAACGGGACAGGAAAGAACACTTTCAGCTATTAGCACCAATATATATATATATATATATATATATATATATATATATATATATATATATATTCAAGCACTGATTTAATTGTATTTTTCACGAGTTGTCTTTTGGTTTATTCTTAGTTAGCTTCGTCTAAATACATACTTCTGCGACGTTAACGTTAATAAACTCGTAGGCTAAGGTTGTTAAAAAATCGAATTCTTATCTTTTCATTTATTTTTGTCCTTTCTGCGAGAGGGCCTAATAAGTAAGTTTGAAGAATAACCTTGAAAGATAGTCTTTTTCTGTCACATTCCTTGGAATTGCTTCCACTGGCAATGTGTTGATTTGATCAAATCCTGTCATGTTCTTTCTGGGTATCTTTATCAGATCGATTACAGCTTATAGTTGCTGTTCGTAAATAGTTTGTCTTTAAAACTTTCGAAGTACTGTTTTATTATGATCACTGTAGCACTTTTATAATCTGGTATTCTATGATGTCAAACCATTTCAGTTTGTAAATCGATGATCCGCTTGTTGATATTTCAGAATTGCTTGTTTTGCCTGTGAAATGAACATACAAATAGATTATCCTTATAAGATAAGTCTAAGATGAACCAATATTACTATTATTTTCTTAGATAGGTTTCCTGGTGTAGCGATCCAGACAAAATGTGATTAAAAACAGTAATAAAATAGATACGAATTATTAATAATAACAATAAAAATGCAAGTACTTTATATAAATATTTAAACGAAATTCGCTTAATATATCCAGAATTTTATGTTCCCTATTTAAAATGCACTTCAAAAAATGACAATTCGCACATTGTACTGAATAAAATAATTGCCACCTTAAAAAAATAGTTGGAAGATTTTTAGTATTGCTAAATTATGTATGCAAACTGGGAACAAAAGCCAATTTCAATGAAAGGGAACTTGAAACAGAAGTAAACAAATTTATATTTTTTAAATCAAATACTGATAAGAATCTGCTTTTATAATTTGTATGAAGTATTGCATTTTTATATTTTTACTTCGAAGTACAATTTTATTTCGGGTTGAGAATAAAAATCCAAGTGTTCAGAAAATAGAATACATCTCTTTTCTGTAAGAAATGCTTACTAGTTCTTTTCATGCGTTATATTGTCACAGTTGATGCTGTCGATTTGACATAGTGCAAGAGAACATCGGGTACGAAGTAATTTAATTTCGACATAAATAGTAAATTGAGATAATTTGAGACAACAGTATCTTGTATATAAGAAAAGGAAAATATATGAATTCATTTTTCCGGGGTCTTTGGTGTAATTTATATTTTAATAAGAATAAATTCTTGATATAAATCAAAATTCTAGTATAAAACTTGAAAAAGAATCTGCAGCATTTGTATTTTCTAAATTAGAAGCAGACTTTTGCCTACAGTCGAACAACAGAATTTAATTCACTCGTTAATTAATTAACCACAGTAGGTGTCTATGTTTTCATGAAATAAAGAATTCCTTTGTTTTGCCAATTTGTTGTCACGTTTTAGTTTTCATGGAAAACAATGGATGATAATGTTGTGCACCTGAAGAAGTAAAACTTGATTGAATTCTATTAATTGAATTCTTCACGAGATCAGACAAAGAGGAAACACTTTCAACTTTCTGCTTGAAGCGGTATTTATTTTCGAGAAGTCTCTTCATATCCAGCGAAGGAAACCATCGGTGTAAAAATTGAAAACTATTGTAACAGGAAAAATAGATTTCAAAATTAAATCTTTTGATCAAAATGAGTGCTATTAATTTACCTACTTTAGTTCTACAAAACCTCACACAATTGCTCTAATGTATGAAAAATAGGGTCCCAGAAAGTTATATAAAACATTCCTAGATAAAACATTTTGCACTAATATGGTAACTTTTGAGATTTTACTAGTATAATTTTGTTAACGTTGTTAATTAATTAAGTATTACTTTGAAATATTTTCATCCTGAGTGCAATACGTTTTTTCTAATAGTTAAGTTTCTGTATTTATATTAATTTTTTATATACTATATTTTTATCCTATAGACTGGTGAAATTAAAACGAATACAATGCTTACAATTATTAATATAAATCTGCTAAGGTTTTGAATTCAACGTGCCGCGAAAATATCGCATATGGCTTTGTCGTATTATACATTTTATTCTATAAACGCCAGTTCAATGTATAATAAATAAATATAAAAAGAAAACTCAAATTTCGGGCAATATAAACGATTTTCACATTGCATCGAGAATAGAGGGAACGTATTGTTCCTTCTACTGTCTTATTGGGTTGACTTGCTTTCTTATAGTCATATGTTCTCAGTTAAGAAATGGATTAATTCACGTCACGCAATTACAGTGAAAGAAATCACACACAACTTCACACTAAAGGCAGTAGACAAAATATGTAAGATTTTGTTAAGCAACACAATATTTTTAACAAATACCTTGGAGATTTTAAGAATTCGAAATACAAGAAAACTGCTGCTAGCAACCAAATGAGATAACGGATATTTCCGATATACGTACCATATTTTCGTGTATATAATACGAGAATTTTTTCACTATATTATTCGGATTGTTTTCCTCATCTTTATTGTCATATTCACAACGTTACGATCGTAGTACGCTCCGACCTTCTTCAGGTGACAAACGGTGAAATTTCGAACCGAACCCTTTATTTAGTCCACTGAGTTAGATTGTTCTAGTTCCACGTGTCATGCCTTTTCTGGATATCTCAGTTTCAGTTAAGAATGTAGAAACACCGTAAAGCCGTAACACTCAACCCTTCAAGTTTGTGGTCAAGTCACTGGATTACTTCAACCAACGCTTTTATTCACTTTTATACACTGGACAATGTGTCCTTGGACATAACAGTGAATTAATTTTGGGACTTATAAACCTAATGTCTCAGTAAACATTTTTTTACCAGAGCTAGTATTACAATATCGATAGAGTGAAACAATTGAGAAAGGAAATACAACCTGCGAGATAAATATGCTATGCAAAATGGACATCATAGGTTTAAAATCATCTGTCATAGAAACCCACAAGAATACTTGTTGAGGTAAATACATATCCATAAACATAAATATACCTTGAAATGTTTGATTAAACATTTTTCGGTTGATAAGCAGAGTTGCTGTAGAGAAAACAGAAAAGTTAACAAACAAATCTTGAATTGGTAGTGACAACTGGTGTGAGTTTGGTAACGTCGGGAACACAGTAGATTTCTTTGTAATCAAAACTAATAAAATAAAAGTGGCCTTCACAAGACCTGGCAGATTTGGAACATAACATGTAATTGAGCTTGTCTCGGAAAAGAAGATGGGAGAGGGAAGACTGAGTTATAACGAAAGACATAAAGAGAGCCAAAGTGATAGATAGGTAGGACATCTGTGTATGAATTTCTGGGTATTTAATACCCAGAAATTCATACACAGATGTCCTCAAGGACACATGGCACAGTGGAATAAGGCGTTAGTTAGATCCAGTGACAGGACCCAAAGAGTGTGAGTTCAATACCCGGTTAAGGCAGTGGAGAACTTTCAGAGGGAAATTAACAGGAGATAACTGATAACTGACATCCATTAAACATGGCACGTGGAACTAGAACAGTCTACCCCAGTGAGCGAAATAAATGATTCAGTTCGATATTCCAACCACCTGAAGAAGGCCGGAGCGTACAACGGCCGAAACGTTGTAATAAATATGGCGACATATATGAGGACAATAGTCCGAATAATGTAAATAGTGTACATAATAACTCATCTCAGAAACATAGACAGATACTGCAATTCGGTAGCACATTGTCATTTTGTGTTGATGGACAATGTCAAGGAGTAAAAATTTTCTTTCACGTTAATAATAATAATAATAATAATAATAATAATCCCTGCAACGAAGATTCTTATATACATTTGCACTTTACTAAGAAAAGGTCATCTCGAACATTTTTGACAAATGAATTTTGAAAGGCATTCCAAGAAATTACCACGTAAAATAGACTTTCACACAGGACAGCTAAAAAACAACGTAATTGGGTTAATTGAAATACTTTTTCATTCAATGGCCAGACAGTGTCCTTTAGTTTTAATTATAATCAATAGGAATTGTAATTTTGTATTTCTTTCTGAAAATCTCGGCATCATATTAACTTGCGCCTTTTGTCATTAGAATAACACAGAAAGATGACAATCCTTTCCAATTACAGCGTCTGAAAAAATCGATTAAAATAAGAGAATCTTTGAACACCTCGCTGTAAAGTAGTTCTTAGCGAGACAGTTCGAACATCTTTATTAAAGTAGTGAGTTTGATTATCACTGGGTTCTTTGATTCTGGAGTTGTAGGGTATTTGCATCGCTTTGACTGAAAGCGGCATATGATGAAATATTGATTAAGTTACGATCTTCTTGATTATTCAAATCATGCGAAACAAAAAATGGTTCAATCGTATGGATCCAACAGAAACAAAGTTTTCAGTATCTAAGAAGTAAAAGAAAGCGATAATTCATTTAGATGTCACCATGGTTAAGCCGTTAATACAAAATAAAAATAAAGTTGTCAGGCTTATTATTAATCTTTTGATCTACACTAATACATTTTCTATTTATCTGTAATTAGATAAATTAATAAAGATCCTAATGAATTTTCATTGGCTTATTTTACTTGGGGTAATTTGAAGAAATAAAATAAAAACATATTTTTGTTTATCCTCAGAATTTTCTTTTCTTGACGCGTTATATTTTCAACTTTCTGCGCTAAAATATCTATTTTCTTTACAAATACAGAACATAATCGGTGCATTTAAATTGTAGCTAAACTTTTGTTGTAAGAGCTGCTTTGATAGATTCAGATATTCGATTTTAAGTATTTATTAAGCAAAAACCTTGGGCCAAGTTCTTCAAAATTTATTATCTATGTAAGGATATAAGTACTGTTCTTCTACACCTGAATGCTGAACGCTTCTTATATGGTAATTTACTAATCATTGCTTGGATGTGTCACAATGCCATAAGTATGGAGCAGCCAGCGAGGATCGAAATCACGACTTAGTTGTGAAAAAAACTATCGATTGCTACTAAACGGATGAATTATTATTTCGTACATAAATTGTAAATTATGGCTTTACCTATTACAAATATAATTACCAAATATATGGTATTTAAATTAGCTGTGCAAACTTTTCCTTCTATATACGGTGTCCTTTCATTACGTGAAAGATCATGTCTCTCTACAAGTTACTTTATAGTTCTTAACAATGTTTGTCTATTTACTATCCTTCTGACTCCTTGTTCTGGCATCCATTTGCACACCCTCGTTAGTTTGGTTCTTTAATGTTTCTCTCTGTCTCTCGCATTTAGAATGCCATGTGAATGTTAAATTCTTCAAGCCCTCTTTCCTTATTATTTTAACCGCGTCACTTTTTGTTCTAAATGTAAGTGTCCTTTTGGTTTCCAGTTTCCTTAACACATCCACGTCGTTTACCTGCTCTATCCATGGCATTTTCAGCGTGCTTCTCTAGAACCACATTTGTCACCTCATCTCTCTTCTCTTTCTGTAATGAGATTCTCTAGTATTTATTGTCATATAGAAGTATTGATATTACATACATGTTCAGCAACCTTTACTTTATTTCTAACGAAATATTCCTATTTCTGAACATTTTGTTTTAGAAGACAACTTACTCTTGCTTACAATTGATGGATTGTCTTTTCTTCCTGCTTTTCTTTGTAATGGATAGCGGCTCTGAATGAGAAATTGGAGTGCTGAGTTCGAGTTCCAGTATCAGTCGGGTTCGTTGCATTGATTATGCGCTAATAACCTTAGGAAACGTATGAATCTATCTCTTGGTTAAATCTACGGGTTAAATAGTTGGAATTTAGCTAGAAAAAATCATTTTTATTCACCCAAAAATGTTAACGCAATATTCACTAAAAGACATCTTACAATCCCAAAATGTTTCGACTTGAAACAACCCACAAAATGTTGATAAGCTGTAAAAAAATTAATAAATCAATTCCGCTTTAATTTACTACATTATAGAGGATAATTCTGGAGTTTTTACTCTGTTTACCATCAAAACTGTGTCATCTGCGTACCTAATGTTGTTAACATTGTATCCACTAACAATAAATCCTGCCAGCATTCTAGTTCCTTTAGGATCCCCTTCTCAATAGGTTAAATAATTCCAGTGAGAGTACACGTCTTTGTGTTACACCACATTCTATTTTTGAGTACTTATTCAATTGATTTTCTCTCTGAATGCGACTGGTTGCTTCCAGTATATATTCTGGATTATTTTAATATTTTTCTTAAATAAATCACTTTTTCCTGGCATTTTAAATAGGAATTTCTATCGTACTTTATCAAATGTTTCTGCCTGTAAAACATAAATATACATCCTGCATTTGTATTGCTGATCACTGGTCGGAAACATTACATTTCTTGATCCAGTGTCTTCAACCAAGCCATAATGTTCCTGTTCTATTTCCGGTGTAATTCTGTTAAGTACTCTATTCAGATTTTTCTTAATTTCATTAGTCTTATGTTGTTAAGCTTATGCTTAGCAATAATAAATCCGGCTAGAATTTCTAGTTATCACTGTAACAGTTGAATAAATCCAATGAAAATATATATCCCTGTCTTAAGTCCCTTTGTATTGTTGTGTACTTCATAAACACTCGGTTTGCTCCTAGTAAATATTTTGGTTTATTGTCATACCTTCCTAAATAAATGAATTTTGTTCTAGTAGTTCAAATAGAGATTTGTGTTGTAGCATACCAAATATATCAAATAATTTTGCGTAGTGAATGAAACATATACTTCCTTCTTCATCTTCTTTGCTCGCAAAATATTCTCTGATCATAGATTGCATTTCTCGTTCAGACGTCTTTAATGAAATCACGCTGCTGTTGTTGTTCTATTTCCGATGTTCTTTTACTTAGAATTCGAATAAGAAGCTTTCATTTGCACCTGACTTCCTACGTAGTGCTACGAAGATGAATCTTTTATGTTTTCCAATACGTTACCAATCTATCATATTTAATTTATTATTAATTATGTAATGTTGTCGATGTCGAAATTGTCAAAGGTTGATATCATCTCCATTACAAATACATATGATCCTGCTGCTTTGTTAGTACAGCAAATTAAAAACGAAAACTAAAACTCTAGAATGACCCCCAAAGTAAACAGCCAGTATTTAGCAACAGTGATTTAATTTTGCTTTATAAAACTACATTGCAAAATATAAAAGTTATTGGAATAACAGATAAAAATTGAATCTCCTAAAAAGTTATATATTTTGTCAAAAAGATTATTTTTTCGTGGTATCATCTGTCAATAAAGAGTATTTGTCTTTATGCATTAGTGCATGTCTGGCTGGTTTAAACTAAAAATTTACGAGATTTAGAAACTGAAAAATTGGTATATTCTGATTCAACATGTTCCATGGACAGTTTTTATAAATAATTTATTTCTGTACTCAGTCACTTTCCCACTGCCTTAACATAGCATCACTGCACCTTTTCTATAAATACTTTCATTGTAATAGTTCTAGTCTTTATGAATTTAAACGCAGTATGAAACTGGCAGTAAGATCTCATCATATTACAGTTGAAATGGCGACTAGATGTAACCGTGAGTTCTATGCTAACAGTTTCGTCTTCTGGCTTCTTGCTTTCCCATCAACTTCAAAAGATTTAAATTCAATCGTTATATTCTGTCTTTTTAATTCCTGTTCATTTATTATTTTCTCTCTTTAATAAAGTTTTCTTTTTCCCATATTCTTACACACTCAGTAAACCCTTGCACTTTAGTTCCTTTATTATCTTGCTTGGAAATAAAAAAGTACGATATTTGTAAAACTTTAGAAATAGAAAACCTCTAACATTAGAAAAAGTAGCAAGATACGCTGATACTTTAATGTTTCAAATTTAAATCTGATGTCCGTCAATGATTTTTTTAAATAATCAGGGGGCAAAAATATAAATACAGACTTTAAGACTTAATAATAAATTAATGAATTCTAAAATATTTTTTAAAGAAACGACAAATTCTTAATTATTAACTTATTTAGAAATATAAATATAGAAAAACAAACATTTGATAAAAATAAAAAGTAAAAATTAAAAAAGTATATTTTTATTTACATATATCAACTCTACGTCATTTAATTATTTTTAAATAAACAATGACAAAAAATAAAATTGAAACTGAAAAGATGAAACAGTACAGACGCAGTCATTTTATTTGAAAAGTAAATTTTCCGTTAAAGACAATTGACTCTGTATCGTAACAACAAAAAATGACCATTTTTATCTATTAAAAAAATATCAAACGTAAAAACCTTAGAAATAAATTTTTGAATTAAAATGAAAACAAATTTGTATAATTTATTTTTCTGTAGGCTTTTAAAAACTGAAAATTTATTGTCATCGAATTCGAAAAAGAAACAAAAAAAACAAGTGACATATTATAATTTTAAGTAGTAGTAGTAACTTGTATTTTAGCGTAGCATTTTGTTAATAGAACGACGTTAATGTTTCATAGAGAAGTTTTCAATATTTTAATTGATTATTTATGAAAAATAAAAATAAATTAAGAAGCTTAATGTAAATTAATAAAAAACATTTTGGAAGAAGGCAAACTATAAAATTGTCTGTACAAAATTTATTTCCAGTTAAGTTTAGAAAAGGCATCGTAAAGACTGATTGAAAGCAAGCGAAACCGATTTATATTTATGTTGCTTTTTCAAGAGTTAGAAGCAATGATGATATCTCTGTCGCCAGAAGGAAAAAACAAGTAAAAAAGAATATTGTTTCCCGTGAAGTTTTAAACTGAACAAGTCAGTGAAGAAAAAGTTATAAAAAAGTCATTATAAGCCTATTTGAGATGTGAATCAATTTTAATATATTACTCTTTAGTTTTACTGCAAAATTTCTAAATCCCCTTTAGATATCAACATTTGACTTTATCTACTTTCCTTAATCTGAATCTAATTTCTTACTTGGTAAACTTAGAGATTCTACTAAAAGGTGACAAAAAAGAAGACGTGGGACCAATATTCCTAAATTTCACGGGAAATTTGATTAAAATTTAATAGTTTTCTTTAATTTGAATTATTTTGTGTTAAACTGCTCTTAAATGAATGTGAAAAGATAGAAACTTGAAGTCATTAAAATTAGTGGCAAAGAAATATTTCATTCTTCTTCTTAGCATATATTATTATGAGTTGTTTTAGGAGATGGTCTGTGGGAAACATTGAAATATCATTATCAGTCTTGATTAATGTTCTGTTTTAATATAATAGTCGGTTGTATTTAAATAGTTAAAAAGATTAATGGTAATGAATATTGTATATTACTGGTGTTATTTTGATGAAAAACACCGACAACGACCGGTGACTCTACTAGTTAAGAATAAATGATAATACTATTTTCCTCGGAGGCATGCAAAACAAGTTTTATTGCATAAATTACCAATTGAAAACTGTGATTATTATTATAAAATATATGAATTGTTTCCTGATATATATGCCAGTTGCAAATACGTTCTTAATGACTATGATTAAAACTCATTAACAGTAACACGCAGTTTGATAATATAAGCTTGCCTCTACTGCTACGTCTACAACCTGGTCAGCAATCTTTATATTCTGAGTAACTAACAGATACACACAATCGAAATACATTTTTATGAATTATAAAGATTCAATTGTAAAATCTGTGGATAATGGATGAATTAAGAAACTTGAAAGAAACCAATTCTTTGATGTCAGATGTAAACAATATTATAGTTATGTTTATTATCCCGGCTTAAGATTAAAGTTTTCACCTTCAGAAACTGTAAAACTAATTCTTAATGACTGTCATATGCTAACAGTCTACGTTTGCTTTCTATAGATTAAATTCATAATGTTTCATAGCTTCGCTTGTAGGTTTAATCACTTAGACCATAGTTTCTATAACTTGATATTACATAGAGTGTTTATAATGAATTCTTTCTCTTTGGATTCAATCGAAACGTTTGGCCTCGGTCGAAGTAAGTACCTTGGTGGTACTTACTTTCTCAGTTATCACATGATAAATCATGATGCATCCGATAAAGTATACAGATATAGAGCAATAATAGATTGTTAATTAAATAAAAGTTGTGCACAATACATAAGCAGTCAGTATTAGAACTAAATATGCTTTAATCATGACTTGTTTCAGCCGCTTAAGGGGATTTGTCGCAAACTTGATTTACACTTACTCCAGGATTTTGTCAATTCAAAAATCTACGCGTGTCTTAATGAATGTTTATTTAATTTAATGATCGAGATTTTGTACCTGATAGCAGAAAAGAAAAGACAGTAAGCAGTGCGTAACCGACATGATTGTCCCCCATATCAGAAATCTATACAATGAGTAGCAATGATACCCGATGTGGACTTAGGCCAAGTCCTTTGCCTTTGTTTGATTATATTATGCAGTCATTTCTTTGCTTGAGATATGTCGATGATATAAAATGATATTAGCAGAGTCTTCGTAATTCGAGAATTAGGTTTCAACATTTTGGTAGCTTTTTAATACTGCATGTTATAATGTGTTTAATAATATTTGTTGGACTTTCAAAATATATAATTCAAAATATCACGATAGTTATTTCCCTTTACTCCCCAACTGTGATCTAAATGTTAAGATCATTACTGTTTCATTATATGAGTAGCTTCTTTTCTCTTATTTAATAACAAAACCATAGACAGAAGAATCGCTTATTTATAAAGAAAACAAAAGACCCGATTAG
Organism: Acanthosepion pharaonis; assembly: GCA_903632075.3. Classification (NCBI taxonomy): domain Eukaryota; kingdom Metazoa; phylum Mollusca; class Cephalopoda; order Sepiida; family Sepiidae; genus Acanthosepion; species Acanthosepion pharaonis. The sequence continues at coordinate 1,625,723 of CAHIKZ030004884.1, forward strand.
AAATAAATAAGTTAATTTTCTAAATTTTCTTTTAAAGCTGAACATGCAAAATAAATTTCGACAATAATCTTTAAGTTGAGCAAGATATATGACAAGAATTTTGATATAAATAATTAAATCGTATTTATTTAACAGGAAATTTTACGTAATATTTCAACTCTCGCACTCTACCACAGGCAACCGACTTTTTATATATTTATTTTTCAGATTTTCGAGCAAGAATACTCTCATACATGCAAACACATAAAATTTTATATTTATATATCAGATTAACTTTAAAACTCAAGAGCTGTAGAGGTGCGTTTTATTTAATTAATATAAACTAAAATTTATTCAGCTCACATCTACAAATTCATTAACAATCGCAGTTTTCAACAACATTAACATTAATAATACCATTAATGAATCGAATTTAACATTTTTAATAAGACAGTTTTAAAACCTACATTTTTGTCGTAGTCATGAATAGTTTTACTAGGAAATGTTTCAGGATAACTTTCAACTTCTTCCTTTTCATCTAAGATAAAATTTAATTTGTGATTCAATATTTTTATCATATTTTAAAATCTTATGTGGAAGCCAAACAACTAAGCAATCAACAAATTACAATTTTCGACATTACTAAGAAGTTTCATTAACATTTATTTTTAAATTATATTTTTAATTATATAAATCTGTTTTATCTGTGATGGTAAAAGTTCTCTCAAATATCAGGAAAAAGAAAACTCAATCTTGATATTTTAAAGAAAGACTCACATGATTTTCATGACATCAACCCCCAAAATTAATAAAATAAGAAAAAAACAAAAAAACAAAAACTGGCTCATTATAAATATCAAAGAAAAACGTTTGGAATTCCATATTTCCTCAACCTGATTTCAAGGAGTTGCCAAACTAGACGACAAAAAACGATATTAATTAATCTTGATTTGTCCTCCGATTTTAGATTAAATAGTAAAAACAAAATGCAAACAATTTTAATTTTCAACTCTGTTTCCGTTCATGCAGGTGTGCGTGAGAAGAAATTCAAAAATGTTATTTGCTTGAGAATGTCTTTGATTATATAAAGAGGGAGCTTAACTTTAACGCTGAAGATTGGAAAAAAGAGAAAATTTAGGAAATAAAAGCATGCACATGTGCTTGGGAATGATTTGTCCTTGCAGGAAAAATTATCCGAGAGTTTGCATGTTTTAAAAAGAGAAACTGAATTCATTTCGGTTACGTCAGTTAATTGAAGTAATTATGAATTAAGACAAAGAAAATATCTAAAATTTTCGAGAAATCACAATTTTATGCGATGTTTTTATTGATGCTGTCAGACAGATTTCGGGAAGCAAAACACTGAGTTGGGATTTTCTTTTTCTTGGAGCCACACATTTATCTCCTTAGTTCTATGCACGGTTCATTATAATTTTTTGTTCCTTTGGCTCTTCTTTTATATAATTTGTAAAAAAAAAGGTTGTCAGGATTAAAATTCAGGAAATTCAGTAGAAATTGACAAAATACCCTTTTTATACAGTAATAAGACAAATATTTAATGGCTTTCGAGTATTGGGCCTAAATAATTTTTCTATGGCAAGTCCCAGAGTAAGTTTTTTCTATATCCAAATGAAATGAAAATATCATTTATTTCTCAATTTATTTGTAACAATTTCGTAACATAATTATTTTAAATATTACACACTCAGTCACACAGACACAGACAAACACACACACAACACACACACACACACACACACACACACACATATATATATATATATATATATATATATATATATATATATATATATATATATATCAGTACTCACAGTAAACCTAATTGAACTTGTTAACAGATTTTGAAATATAAAAAAATAAATAAATATAAAATCTTAATTATTTAAGGCGAATATTTGGTGATGTCGGTATGATGATCGGTATATGACATCACCAAATATTTGCCTTAAATAATTAGCATTTTATAAAAAAAATTCAAAAGTTCAATTAAAGCAATAGTTTTAAAAACACAACCCAATCATAATGTTAAAGCCCCTTTAAGAAAAATCAAATAAATAAACACCAAAATCTACCGGAACTAAAACATTAACCAGAAAGTCTTAGCATACAGTAAGACAAAACAAAAAATAAGCAACAGAAATACTACTATCAATCAGTTAGAGTTTTAACAGGGAGTCTGATAAGATTAGTCATTGTAGCCAGAGAGAAAAAGCCCCAACCCAACCTTACACGACTCGCAAAGCTTGACATATCATAAACACCTCTATTTCTATTAATGCAGTGACCCCTTGATAAAGAAAAACAAACCCTAGATCACACCTCGATTTCAAAACTATAAATGAGTAAAACATTCCGTACCATAGTTATTCCAAAACAACGCTTGAGGATGAAACTGCCAACTAGTAGTTAAGGTTTAATATTGGATTTAAAATTAAATACTGCTGACCAGTTTCGAAACATAGTAATTTCTGTATCGCTTTGGAATCATATTTAAAAAAAAAAATATATATATATATATATATATATATATATATATATATATATATATATATATATATATATATATATATATATATATATATATATATATATATATATATATATATATATATATATATATATATATGGAGAGAGAAACAGAGAGATACTGAGTGAGAAAGAGTATGTGTGCATGTATGTATGTGTAGCCTGTCTGTGACTGTTAGTGCGTGTGCAAATGTTACGTAAAACTATAACGTTGAATAAATACGGTTTAATTAATTACGCCGACAATCTTGACTTATATTCTGTTCAACTTACCGGGTCTTATTTGCATATTCATCTTTAAAAGTCATTTAAAAAAGAACTGCTTTTCTTTTATTTCTAATCAGGTCTTATGTAATTTTTAAATAAATCATAGTTTTATTACTGGATTTTGTAATTAAATTACCTATTGAAAAGAAGTTTTTATGCAGTGAACAAGCTAAATAATTCAGTAAAAATTTTATGATAAAAATTAAACGTTTTCATGTCATGTCACTTTGCTTCTACACTTTCAGGTATCAAAATGATCTGATGTGCTGCTTTTTATTAATTATTTAACAACACTGATTTTAAAAACATGATTTAATTCCCTGATTCACCATCAGAAGTGATCCAGGAATATTCAATAGGGTTTATTTAATTCAATAGGGTTTATTTAAAAGTTACTTAATCCCTCATGGAAATATCCATTTCCCAAACAATTTTCCACAATGACACACACTTCTATCCTTCATAAATAACTGTTGTTTCTGTCTAAATAAACATCAATGTTATTAGCAAACCGCCTTACAAGATGAAAACTATTATTATGAACAGATAGTTCTTATGCACATTTTAGAGGTTTTAAACAAGCAGTTGTGCAAGATGCTTCTTGCCTGATAATAAGCGAAATTTCATTCCCTTTGGTAGTGGGCTACAAATTTGTGCAACGGAATTTCTGACAAGGCATTCACTAGATTCATATTCGTAAACATTTTGGTAACAAACAAATATTTGGATTGATATGAAAATATGAGAGAGAACTAAAACTTTCATTGCGTGTCGACAGCATAATCGTGAATATGGGGAACCATAACACCCAGACATTATTACTTATATATTAAAACAGCAAACAACAAGGGCATACGGAGAAATGCACTGAAAAGGATTTTATTATAAAAATGAGTTTCAAAGGATTTTACTGTGGAATCACGTTTCTAATTATCACTGCTAAAATTGATTAAGCAAATACTTCAAAGCTTTTATTCCCTCTCGATGACGCAGTAATTACTGACAGTCCATATGGTTTTGCAAATGATTTAACTACAAAATGAATTGCAAATGGTCTTACTATAAAAATTACAGATAATTTGATATGAACGCAAGTGTTCACTTCTTTCTCATTAATGGAACATTTGAAATTTCTGGAACACATAATGAGTAAAAAACTTCGAATTTGACACTCGCCTGACATATAAGATGGGAAGAGGATAACGCAATGGCTACTAGCTGTTTGTTTCTTTTCCTTGAGAACTAGTTTTTAGTTACAGGTACCACTTTTTTTGTTGTTTCTGCTGTTGAAAGTATTCAAGAGATGTGGTGTTTGTTGTTTTGTGATTTTGCTGAACCATTGTCTAATTGTCCTTCTTTAGGATTCAATGAATTCATTGAAGGCATTTTAAATCACTGATCTGAGAAGTTTTGACATTTCTGAACGTGGAGTTCCATATAAGAGTCTAGATACGTTGAGATTATTTAAAATCATCAGTCAACTTT